>BCHO01000001.1:824145-996909 GCA_001599655.1 Golubevia pallescens
GATATTTGGAGTTGAACCTAGGATCCAGTGCATCGATCCTTCATCGAGTTCTTGTGGACTTGAACTGCAAGAAAAGCTGGAGAACGTCTCAATAAGGACTGACTCCGATCGATAAGAATTGGAAACAAGCTGAACTGAAAGTCCATATCTGCAGGATGGTTGTTGAAGATAAAGAGTTTGAAGAGTTTAATCACCTCTTGCCATCAGAAGATCCGAAACCGAAAGGATCTCTCTTCTTCCTTGTATTCTCCAAAAGTCTAGAAGCCAAAGAGAGAGAACTCTTCGAAGATAAATTTGGCTTTGAGCTTTGATTGACAATCGGTTTCCTATCATTCTTGACCATGGACTTTGACGAAGAGCTTCTTTTCTTCTTTCCTTTCTCATCTGAACCCGATCTATCTGAACGTTTAGAAACCGATCCAAAAGTAGATCCAACCTCAATCATCTTCAATGATTTAGATTTTCTTGCATTTTTATCTGTCTCTTCTAACCATTCCAAATTGGAGTCCTTATCATCATCTTGTAGTTTCAATTCATCTCTCCAACCGATCCTACTTCTCAAATCATCATCCTTCATTTCCTTCCTAATGGATTCATGTCTTTGTTTCCTAGAGTGATCTCTCAATTTTGAATTCAATGCAAAAGGATCCGAATTCCTAGAATTGGACAATTTTTCCAACTCGTAGATTCTATCTTCTAATTTCTCTTTCTTTTGCTTTTGGGTTTTCTGGGATTCTAGAGTTGAGAAAGGATCTGAGGTTGATGTTGATGCGGAAGCTAGAGAATAAGGAGCTCTTTCAAGACCGGCTGGAAATGGAAATGAGAGATGAAAGAGTGTCATTGAACTCGGTCAGAAGCTTCGATAAAATAGCTGATACTTCGAGATGGATTCAGAGACTTTTCATCATACTTACCTTCTGTATCGGCTATGAAAGCACCATTGCCTTCTTCTTCCGGATCCCAATCTTCAACTTTCCTCCTAGCTCCAGAATGACAGATGTATTGAGTGTTCTACAGACAATCGAAGGTCAGAGAAGTTGGATGACGAAGGTGAGATGGAGGGTCAGCATTTCAACCTCGATGTGTCTCATGAGAACTAAACTTCTACGATACTTTTGGAACTCACTTTTGGATCAGTTCTAATCTCGAACCAATTCTGACAAAGATGACATTTACATCTGAAATTCCAAATGGGAGTGGAAAGGTAATTGCCCACCTTTGACTTTTCAGCATTGAATCTCACCCCTTGAGCTATATGACCGTTGCAAGAAGTACACCAGGTATTGAAAGGATTTTCAAATCTAACTATCAAAATTCCCTTGTCCAACTTTCTGGCTCTGTCACCCAAGGGATGTTTGTTGGAATGGGAATTGAAGGATTGTTTGGATGGATCTGAATCGTAAGGGCGATGTCTGCCCATGTTGAATCCTTGCATCTTGAAAGAGATGTAGAGACTGGAAAGTCTGAAGAGACGACCAGAATAGAAGAGGAGCGAAGAGAGGCTGAGGATTGAAGAAAGAGAGAAAGAGTGGGAAGACTTTGCCCTCTTGATCTTGGAACCACAACTTGAATCCTCACATTAGCATCAAATCTGCTTCTCGCACTGGCAATAGGAATCAGATTTAAGCATAGTTAGCAGCCAGAGAAAGTCAAATCCAAACTCACTGGAATCGATCAGAACGGGGGAAAGTGATTGATCGGCATCATAGTCTCAAAAGTGAGTGGAGAACAAGTTGAGCATCAAGCACCACTCAGAACAGAGTCATAGGATGCACAAAACAGACTCTAGATGAATCCTTGGGCTCTACAGAAACCACACATGCTCTGGCAAGAGACGAGAGAGCGAGTTGGGGCGAGCAAGAATGGATTTCAATTCAAAAGCAGCTCTTCTCTTTCCCCATCTTATCTTTACTCTCTCCTCTCTTTCCACCCCTGCATCTCGATTCAGTTCAATAGCTCGATTAGATCTTTCATTATGTCGTTTCTTAGGCCTTCGGTGCGGAACTCTCCTCTACGGAGCCTGTGTCTTGCCATCTCCAGTCCTTCCACCTCTTCTTCTTCATCCTTCTCGACTTCTAATCGCACCTCTAGCCAATCAAAGGGCAAAGGAAAAGAGGTGACGAATCAGAATTCGTCGGATTCTACAACTTCAAACCTTCCAGAGTCCATTAAGTCACTGATGAGGATCTCTGCTCAATCGGTAGGAGTCATCACATCTTACATTCAACAACCTTCTTCAACGTCAAGTCAAAAGGAAGAAAGATCCGTTCATGGTGCTACTTTATCCTCATTCACTACAGTTTCTCTAGAACCTCCGATAGTAGCTTTTTCTCTTCGGACTCCTTCTAGATTAGCAGACGCTCTACTTTGTCCTCCAATGAAAGTCTCGAATCCATCATCAACTTCACCTTCCAACTCCAATCCTTCAACTTCTTCTTCTACTACTACCAGTGAAGCTCATTTTATAATCAACATCCTTTCCTCTACTCAATCCTCGATAGCATCCTCATTTGCCAAACCTGGATTGAAACATTATTCTCAAAAGGATTGGAAAGCTCCATCGATAAAAGAGACTGATTCAACTATCAAACAAAGGTTAGAAGAAGGACAGCATCCTTTGGATCTATTTCCTCATCAACCTTCGGAGATAGCTGGAGGCGTACCATTCTTGAACGAAAGCATAGGCGCTTTGGCTTGTAGCGTTCTGAGAAAGTTCGATTTGGATGATTTCGATGGATTGGTTCAAGAAGGGAAAGTCAAGGGTCAAGAGAGGAAAAGTGATGGATCTCAATTGTTCTTGGCTAGAGTTCATGCGGTGGAAGGAATGGAGATGGGCAAGGAGAACGGAAAGGATGAAAAGTTACCTTTGGTTTATTGGAAGCAGAAGTTTTGTACTGTTGGAGACGAGGTCGAATAGAACATGTGAATAGGAAAAACAATATCTAATTCTACTCTGATTCCAGTTGAACCAGAAAAGTGTTCAGAGCCGATGATTCAAAGAGTTCGGATCGCAGATCTCGCTCGAGGACAAAGATTCAGAAGAAAGAACACCAAGCAGAAAGAGTGACATCTGAGATGAAAGCACGGGAACAAAAATGAACGAAGTTCCCTCACAGTTCATGAAGTTTGAAGATGAAATAGAAACTCAAGTGTAATTTGAATGCTACATCAAGAGAGGACACCGACCCAGATGGAAGAAGAAATGACACTCTTAGACTATAAGACGAGCGTGTAAGCCAAAAGAAGTAAGACGGAATAAATGAAAAGCAGCTTTGTATTTATCTCTTTTCCATAGTCAACCCCATTACCTGTTCGATACTTAATGTCATCCGTACAAGCCAAACCCTGGCTCCCCCCAACTTTGGCAGTGTAAGCGTCTATGCATCCCTGCACCCCGCCAGGACGATTTAGAATGCAGTAGTAGGCCCCGTCTGCATCTGTACTTGTAGCGTTGTTGCAACAGATCCCTATGTAGTATTTTGAGGTGGAGCAGTAAGCGTTGCCCACAATTATCTGGTCGAGAGGAGTCGAGTTGCTCGTTGAATTCAAAGTAGACATGTTCATTGCTAGCAGCCCTTTGTTCTTCGAAACTCTCCGATTTGTATCCTGAGATGTCTTAATGAAGCGAAAGAGGCGATCGATGAGCCAGGAAATACCAAAAAGATTACGTTCGTCAGTTTATCGGTATTGACGAAGAGCGCGAGTCTTGTTGGAACTTCAGAACTTCCCTCACTTACAAATCAAAAGGTATTTGCTGGTAGAAAGGTGGTAGATATATGGAATGAGTGGTAGACAGGAAGGATGGAAATCAAGTGGTAGCTCCTTTTTGGGAGAAGACCTCACGGTTCTTCAAGTTCAAGCCAAAGGAGTCTGACGTTCCCTTGATGGAACGTTCAAGCAGAGCGCTTTCTTTCGACGTGATAATCATACAAATTGGATTTATAGCAGAGGTAAAGAAGAATAAAGCACAGCAGATTGATCCACAAGAAGAGGTTCTAAAGAGCAAGGCGAAGGGTAGAATGAAAATGAAGTTGGGGGAGGGGGTTAGAGGAAAAGATTGAGAATACAGAACCTACAATGTTTGAAAGAAGAAGAGTATTTTAAAAGCTCGAATCAATTTACTTTTTCCCCTTGTTAGAAGAACTTGCAACGACGACCTTTGTACCTTCGACTCTAGTCAACCAATCAGGTAAACCTCTGGCTTCCTGTTGAATTTTTTTGGTTCTATTTCTAGATTCAGAACTTGTTCCTGAACTCGTAGTAGTAGCAGTGGTCGTTGATGATGATTCTTCAGTTGAACCTCTACGATCCAAACCTGAATGAATCAATTGTCTCAAACCAGCCAAGACGTGACTTCCTTCCAATCTTAATCGAATCGGTTCTCGATTTAAAATCGAACTTGAAGAAGAGGATTCATTGGAGTTGAGATGAGTTGAAAGACTTTCAGGTTGATGATATGGAGCATAAGTTGGGAATGGTAGATGAAGCTGGAGAAGGGAAGAAGAGAAGTTGAGAAGAGGTCAGTAAAGAAAGGAAGAAGCGAGAGAAGAAGAAAATTATTCTCTTTGGATGGAATTTGAAAAGTTTGAAAAGGAAAAACCGGGAACGAGGACCTCAAAAGCATCGCAAAGACTCACCTCGTAATCGATCCTTTCAACTTTTGGCAAATCCCCATCTTGATCCTCCTTCTTGGATTTTCCAAAGACTTCATCAACTTCTCTATCCCTATCCCATTGAAGTCTCTTCTCATTTTTCCTCTCTTTATCCAATTGAGCAGGATGTCTAAACTCTCTAGAAAAGCCCTTCAATACATCATTCTCTTCTTTTTCAACCAAGATTCTTTCAATCGTCGTTTTCTTTGAATCCAATTCCAATTCAGTCGAAAAATTTGAGTTTTGATCCAATCTAATAGAGAATGAATTTTCTCTTTTGATTCTTTTCTCACTATGAATCAAAGGGTTTTCTTCCAAATCACCTCTTTTTAAACCTCTTGATATCCCTCCTCCTCCTAGAGGTATTGTATTGTGAGTCGAAGGGCCTGAATTATCTCCCAAAGTCCCTAAAAGAATAGATCTTAAAGCCATTGGATCTTTACCTTTTAATTCTGGTAAATCTCCGCCTGCCCCAGTGGAACCAATTGATTTCTTCTTCTGAAGCTCTTTTTCGCGTTCACCTTCGTCATTTCCAATTTCCTTATTCTCATTCCTCTCCTTGCCAATCGACCCTTTAACTTCCAAATTCCCAGGAAGTCTAATCCCAATCGAGCCCATAGCTTGAGCCAAAGCAGAAAAGGACATTGATCTCAATTCCGAAGCTCCACCACCTGAAGAATTGGAAGCTGGCATTCCAGAGACCAATGCAAAGGGAGATTTGGGTATCATTAGGATATGTAATGGATTTGGACAGGATAAATCCAAGGCTGATGGAGCTGCTACTAATCTGAAATGAATGAAATCATCGAGAGAGTTTGTTGATTTGGAGGAGGAGGAAGAAGGAGAACCTTGTTCTTGTTTGGAATATAAATGTAAATGATGTGAGAAATAATGACTTAATTCTGAAGAGAACGATTGTTGGAGTTGAGTAGGTGATGGAGAAGGGACTGGGGAAAGTGGGAAAAGAAGTGATGGAAATGATTTAGATAGATGGCGATGGAGCTCTGCTTTTCTTTCTCCCCCCCTGCTTGCTTATTTCTCTTCTACTCACTTCTGTTCTCATCTGAATAAATCAACTTGATAGCATCCCAAGTCCTACCACTCGAACTGGTCAAATATTTGCCATCGATTTGCGCCAACATATGATAAGAGAAACCTTTTGGCCAATCCACCTCCAAGATTCTCTCTATAGCTCTTATTTTAGGAACCTTTGGATTTCTCATTGATACATTCCAGAGATGGAATAACTGATTGAATGAATTACAAGTCTTGTTGTTTATCAAATGTTTGGCAGCGATTAGATCTTGTTGGGATAAATCTTGATGGGCTTCACCACCACTACTACTACTACTACTACTGGATGAGGATGAAGGGTTGTTGGTGAGGATTGGAGGTAAGATTGAGATTGAATTTGATGAATTGTTTAGCCAATCAATCACTAATTGGATGATGGAATTCTTGTCTAGTTTCGATAAAAGTCTCGTTGTGGGATTGCAATGAGGCAGGACCGTGTCTGATGAATAGGAATGACATTGAGCCAAGGATTGAGATCGATTTGGATTGTAGGATGGATCCAAAACTGTCAACTGATAATCCGAATCAGCCTTGGATGTCATTCCAGACAGAGAGTGCGTGTGTTGATGTTGTGTGTTGTTTTTGGTCAAGATGAATCTTCTCTCTTCTCCTAAGGAACCATCCATCCATCATCTACCTTCTCGATCATGCCTTCCTCTTCTTCAAGAGACAAAGGAAAGGGTAAAGAAAGAGACAGAGACAGGCATACTCGCTCAAAGAAATCGAGAAGATCAAGATCGAGATCCTATTCTTCTGGCTCGGATTCAGATTCAAGGAATTACTCTTCCTCTTCCTCTAGTCGAAGCAGCAGAAGTGGATCTGAAAGTGGTTCTAGGAGTAGATCAAACAGTCCTTCAAGGTCAAGGTCAAGATCGCCAGCGGCTCCACAGCAGAGAAAAATCTTGGGTCCTTCTCTTCCACCTGGCTTCGATCCAAACAGTCGACAATCCGACGATGATGATGATGACGATGGTGGTGAAGAATATGGTCCAACACCAGCTCTACCTGTTTCGTCTATTGGTACGGGAATAGACGCCAAAGATCATGCTACTAGGATCTTTTTGGAGAGGGAAGAGAGGATTAGAAAGGCTGAGCAGGTGAGTAGGACTGATTATAGGCTATCAGACCATTCTCAGATCTTTGTCAAAGATACATAGAGGCAAGCAGATTACCTAAAGATCACTAATTCGAGAGAAAGAAAGATGCCGGACAGACGAGCGGTGGTTCTAAGAAAGAAAAGCTTGTAGATGCAAGCTTCTTCAACCTTCCCATTCTCTCTTATCTTTTCTAAATCTCCTTTTCTCTCTTTTCCCTTCTCTCAGGAAGCACGTCAAGCCTCCGAATCAGCCTCTACAACTCGACCAGAATGGATGTTAGCTCCACCAAAACAACTCTCTCTCTCTTCTCAAGTAGGAGATCCTTTATCTCTGAAATCTAGAGGTTTCTCTCAGAATTCTAGGGTTCAATCCAAAGCTGGAGCTGGGGTTCCAAACGTCGATGGAGATGGTTCCCTTTGGACTGAAACTCCTGCTCAGAAAGAACAGAGGTTGAAGGATGAAATGTTGGGGAATAGAAAGAGAGCTACTGATGCAGATGGAGATGAGATGTTGGATCAGGAAGAAGTTTTGAGGAGAGAAAGAGAGAGGGAAAGAGAGAGGTTGATCAGGGAGGAAATTAGGTTGAAGGTGAGTTAGAAGAGGAGAGAAGATCTACCAAGTTTTTGGAAAAGAGTAGAGTGGGAAACCTCCTTCTTGATCTCCAATGGTCTCTTCCAGGCAGATGAAATCTTTGTCTTTCGGAAATGACTTTTGATTTCAAGCAATTGCTGATATTCTTGCCTTTTGGTTTTCTGACGAAACAGGATCCTTCAAGAGGGAAATCTCTTCTTTCTCTTCATCAAGCCAAACGTAGAGAAGAAATGAAGGAGAAAGATGAGCCCCGATCCGACAAGAAGAAATCAAAAGATCGAGATCGACATCGAGATAGAGATAGAGACGAGAAATCATCTCATCGAAGTAGACATTCCAGTAGCAGCAGTAGCAAGAAACGAAGTAGGGAAGATGAAGATGATTCCAAAAGGTCCAAAAAGAGCAGCAGTAGTCGACGAAGAGATCATTCCGATGATGAGGGTGAAAAGAGTAAAAGGAGAAAGAGTAGTAGCAGTAAACACAAAAGCAGAAGTAAGGATTCGGATTCAGATTCAGATTCAGAAGAGAGGAGAAAAAGAAGGAAAGAGAAGAGAAAACGTAAGGAAGAGAAGGAACTAGAAAAGGAGAGGAAAAGAAAGGAAGAGAAAAAGAAGAGATTGAAAGAAGAGGAAGGCAAAGGGAATGCAAAGACTATGATTTGGGATAGAGATTCGACGATGTCGGTAGGTGGGAAATTGATGGATGAAAAAGCTAGAGCTAAAACTATCAGAGACGCGGCTGGTTTGAGCGATAGGTTTGGTACTGGTAAAAGTAGCTTTTTGTAATAATAGTAGAGCTTTGGGAAGTGTTTTGTTTTGACTGTCGAGTGAGACTGCAGACAGAGAGAAGAGCAACACGAACTTTGTTCACTCGACACTCCCGACCAACCTATGTCCTTGAAGATGAGAAAGAAATGATTTCTTCTTTCTCTTCTTTCAATCCAAATCCAGATTCAAGTTCAAATGCAAGCAATCCTCCATCTTTCCTATCTTTCAAACCTCAACCTGTTCAAGAAGATCATGAACCCAAGTCATCAAAGTCAAAGGGAAAGCAAAGACGATCAGAGACAGAAGAGATCAATCCAGATTCCGAAAGAGATGCCGATGGGAAACGAGAAAAGAAACGGAGTAGAGATGTAGATAGGGAAATAGCTAGAGACAGAAGCAAGGAGAAAGAGAGTAAGAGAAGTAAACACTCTCACTCCACAACTCAGAGTAGAGACAGAGATAGAGATGAGCATTCAAAGAAGGAAAGAGATGATCATAAGAGTAGGAGAAGAGATCGAAATTCAGAAAGAGAAAAAGATGATAGGGAATCTTCTAGGAAGGAGCATGTCGATGGTCAGAGAAGGAAAGCTGATGATAGAGATAGAGATGCAGAAAGAGATCATCATCATCATCGTCACAAATCGAAAAGTAAAGATGAACAATCTTTCCATCGAACATCTTCTGAAAGGAAGAACAATTCCTCAAAGTCAAAACCAAATCCAGATCCTGATCCTGAGTTCCAAGATCAACATTATCTCTCGAAATCCATTCCCAACTCTACAACTTCAATTTCTACATCTTCTTCTCGACCTCCAAATCATTCTTCTACCGAGAAATCAGACATTTTCATCTTAGATAGCATTGGAGATCCAGTCTCTGCGAAATACGGTGGACCTGAAAAGACTTCCAAATATCAAAGATTCGGTCAAGGGAGAATCTTAGGTTTACCTAGTTTTTTGAGAATTACTAGGAAACACCTTAGCTCAAAGAGTGGGAGTACTAGAGGAGGAATCGAGATTTCATCAGGAGGTAGAGATTTGATCAGATATTCAGATACGAAGGTGGCGATTGGATTGAGGAAACCTGCTGAGAAACGAATCTTGGGATCCAAGGAGAAGAAGAAGACTATCAAAGGTTCAGCAGATTCAATGGATTTCAAATTTGACAATCAGAGGGAAAATGAGAATGATTTGGATTTCATTAGAATTAGATCTGGGAAAAGAGAGATCGATGATAAAGTACCGGATTATATGGACATTTATCTGGATGGAGAGAAAGTTGGATCTGATGATGATGATGATGATGAACAGGCTGCAGAAGCTGATTTTCAACAAAACGATAGTTCGGATTCAGACGATGAAGAAGACAAAGAAGAAGGAAAATCTATCAATCCTCAAAAAGAACTGAAGCAAAGGATTTCTAGCCTAGATTACAAAGTTAGATCCAATCCTAAAGATATCGAGAGTTGGATTGAGCTGGTCGAAGCTCAAGATGAGATCTTGAGGTTTCATTCGAATGAAGAAGATCAAGATAGAGATGAAAGATCCAGATCGAAGAACAACCTAGAATGGTCTCAAAAAGATAGAATGTCTAAGAATTCATTGATTCAGGTTAAATTGTCAGTCTTAGATAGAGCTCTGGATACGAATCCAGAGAGCTTGGAATTGAATCTGTTTAAGTTGAAATTGTTGATTAGTGGTGGGATTCTGGAAAATCAAAAAGTCGAATTGGAATGGAGAAAGCTATTAGAGAGACAAGCAGAGATGTTGGAGAGAGATCTTTTGAAGATCGAGAATTCAAACGATAGTGAGAGATTCGAATCGATCCCTATGATCAAGAATAGACTGAGAGATGTCATTGAATTATGGAATGGGTATTTGAACTGGAAGAAATCTGATTGGAATGACTTCAACCTTGATAAGATCCTCAAGATCCATATTGAAATTCTTCAATTCATTAGGAAGAATCAAACTCATTTGAAAATTTTCTCTTCAAGAAACTCTTATGTCTCTCCGGGATCAAGCCAAACCTCTACGTGGATGCAGTTGCTTCAAGAGTTGGAATTGGTTTCTATTCAATACTTCTCTCAATCTCTACAGGTCTTGAAAGAGGCCGGATTCAAAGAAAGAGGATTTGGAATTGTCCAAGCTCAGTTGGAATTGTCTTTTTTCAAGCCCTCAGAAGTAAAGGAAATCAGCTGGGAACAGTCATTGGAGAAATTGGAGAGCTTTTGGGATTCTGAAATTTCGAGAATCGGTGAAGAAGGGGCAAAAGGATGGGTTGAAAGTGCTCCAACTACAACTCCTGCTTCTCAAGTTTCATCTTCGAATCAAGATTCAAAGCTTAAACCTTCTCAAGTCGAGACCTCTACGTCTACCACCAACTTTCTATCTCAGGTCTTTGAAGAACCAACGACAACTAAATCGAACTCGAAGAAAGATCACTCAGCTCTCAAATGGCTCTCGATCGAGAGATCGAAAGCAGGCATCAATTCAATCTCAACCAGATTGAGAAGTTTGCCCAAATTTCGTCTAGGAGAATCAGAGATTGATCCTTTTTCAACAATTCTTTTTCAAGACGTCAAAGATTGTTTGATCGATGTTGAGAGTGAAGTTGGGCAAGTTCAATTGGTTAGAGCAGCTCTAGAATACCTGAACGTCCCTTCTTCGATTCTGTTGGATCAGGATGAGCATGGGGATGAAGCTTTGAATGTGTTCGATCAAAGTCAGTTGGCATATTTGAGTCTATCGAATAGGTTCTTTCCTGAATCCCTCCAGAATTCTCCAAAAGATGATCATCAACTTATAGATATAGTCAGGAATACACTCAACTCTTCACGACATGTCGATGCAAATGGAGAATTCATGGAGAGTGAGAAAGAGAAGGGCTTAAAGAATCCTTTCGATTTTCCGATCAAGAATTGGGCAAACGGTTCAGCAAACCTGTTGAGTCTGGAAAAGGAAGGAGAGAAGAAGCATTTCGGTATCCTCACTAATGAGACTGGGAGAGTTGCTGAGATTGATAAAGCTAGGTGAGTGTTTGAAGAGCGGAAACACTCTTCTCGACGACATGGAACCTACGGCCCGTGACTCTTGTTGAATGGAGTCTTACTTACTGTTTTCTCTTGCATATCCCTCCAGATTGGTTCTTTCTCAGCTCTTGCCGAGATTCAACAATACTCCGATGCGAGTCGCTTCTCTTTGTTTGGAGACGACTCAAGGTCAGAAAAGTACCTCCAAACTAGCAAAGAAACTCCTTTCATCTAATTCTCAAGATTTACTGCTGTGGCATTTCTTCTCTCTGATCGAGATTCAATTCGGCAGATTGGATTCTGCTAGGAAGATCATCTTATCAACTCTCAGTCAGTTGAAAGACGGATGTGAGAGTAGCATAGCTCAGTCTTCGATGTTTTGGAAGACTTGGATCGATTTAGAGGTCCAGCAAGAAAGATCAAGTTCCGCTCTCTTTATCCTCATCCAAGCTGTCAGGAACGAGTTTCGTGGGTTTCAGAACTCATCTTCTGATGAGATTCAGAAAATGGAAAGAATGATCATTTCGAATTTCGACCAGGATGCTCAGATTGGTGCAGATGAAACCTTAAGAACAAAGAGATATTTCGATCAAAAGTCTTCCAAGGACTCTTCAGCTCTCGTGAAAGACATTGATTCTGATTTGATCGAGTTACCTTATTTCAGAGTCGTCTTCACATTTCTCACCAACAAGAATGGGAACAGTATCGATGAAACCTCTCAAATGATCTTCGAGTACGTCAACTTGATTAAAGAGCAAGACAATCAACTTCAACGATGTTCTTCGAGGAGAGAAAAGTTGTTTATGGGATTAATTTGTTTCTTGGGGTCAATCATCTCGAAATCGAACACATCAAACAAAGTGATCTCCTTTAAACCTTTGATCGTCAGGAATCTTCTTACTGAATTGATCAGTCTTTATCCGCAGAATTCAATCTTCATCTCGATTCTTGGTTCTCATGAGTCTAAGTTCAAAATTGAGAATCATTTCAGGTTGACTATCGGGAAAGCTTTGGCTTTTGCAAATGCCTCGTCTGGTGATGAAGCTCAGAGTCCAAACTTGATTCAAGCTTTCCGGAAAGGTAAAGTGGTTGAACTCAGCTCGTTATATCTGATCTTTGTGGAGTTGAATTTGAATAATGATAGGTTTAGTCAATTCTCTGTCAGAAAGCTGTTCGAAAAAGCAGTAGAGACCGAAAGGTGAGTTCGAAAAGGCTTGATGCGAGATGGACGACGAACCGTTAGAGGCTCTGAAAGTACTGTTTGGATCTGGTTCTCTTTCTCAACATTCTTCGTTTTCTCTTTTGTGACTATTCCTTTCCCACTTTCTCTGCGGGTCTCTAGTACGACTTCTTCGTCGACTGTTTGGATTCTCTATTTGGAGTTCGAACTACGTCTTGCAAGAAGACTAGAATCGACGATAAGCAGTAACATCAAGAAATCCAAAAAGGACTCATATCTACTCAAATCACATCTGGAAAGAATCAAAGGCTTGATCTACAGAGCGATCAGATTATGTCCTTGGTGTAAAGGTGAGTCGGTCGACTCCTCTTCTCGCTTCCCTCTTGAGCAGTTGAACATGCAGACCTTTTCTGACGTTCTTTATCTTCATTTTGGTCTTTCCTTCTCGCTTCTTTCTTGCAGTTCTTTATCTCTATGCCTTTGATGAGATGTTGTTGGGAAATAATCTCTATTCTAAATCAGAATTGTTGGACATTACGAATTCAATGGGAGAGAAAGATGTCAGATGTCTCGTATCTTTGGAAGACTTCCTTGATGAAGATCAGAATTCGGGTGGTGATAGTGGTAGCGATGAGTGAAGACGGAGAAAGTCAAGAAGATAGTGATGGGATGGAGGAAATGATGGAAAGAGAACGGTTGTTGCCTTATTGAATACAATGCGAGAATAACCTAGGACTGCAAAGCTTTGAATTAGCCTTTCTAGAGAGTTTTTTGATCATGCTTGTTCGAGAAAGGGGTCGATGCTATTCCTGCTCTTTACAAAAGAACGGAATTTTCACCTCATGCATCTTGACTTCTTACCGGTTACCACTCACTCACTCGATCATGAATCAAGATGAATTCGTCTTCACTTTCTCCAAGATCCTCAAACGTCCTCCTACCCTAGAGAATATCCCAGAAGATGTAGCCGAGATCATTGCTGCGAAGATCAAAGACTGGGCCAAGCTCGAAGGCAACCTGGAACAAAGGGAAAAGGCGAGAAGGTGAGTGTCTTTGCTTGGTTGATTCTTTTACTTCTTGATTGCATCTGCAAGAGTCTATCAACCTGACCCTTCAAAATCTCCATTCCACTTCAGATCAAGAGATTCTGCTCTCAGAGCCGTCGTTCTGAGCTCTCGCAAATTCCACTCTCTTTTTCTCCCAATTCTTCTTCAAAGCGTTACCGTTGACGAGAGTTCAATTCTCTCACTCTATCATTCTTTAAGAAGGAATCCAGAGCTCGGAAACTCAGTACAATATCTCCGCTTCAAAGAATCACGAGATATGAGTGATGAGGAGACAGAGTCATTATGTTCAAGCTTAGCCTCGTTTTCAAGGGTGGAAGCGGAAGATCTAGATGTTCAATCGTATTTCGGACTGTTGGAAATCAGCAAATCTATCTTTGAGAAGCTGGGATCTCTTCAAACGTTGATTGTGGAGAGTCCCCTGGCCTTTCCCATCACTTTCAATCTTCCATCCTTCACAAATTCCCTCAAGAGGCTCTATATCCCTTATTGGGAGGCAGCAAACACTTGGACTTACCCACCTCTGAACGCAAGGAACGTAATCTGGTTGTTGAAATTCGGTCTATTTCAGGAGGTTTCGTTATCGTTCACCGTCTCGGTTTTCGATTTCGATTTCCTATCTGAACATTATCGTTACTTTTCTGCTACTTCCAAAGTCAGGAAATTATCTCTTCAATACGTTTTCGTTCAAAAAGAGTCAGGTCAAAGGACTTGGTGGGACCGATCAGGAGGGACTGAGAAATTGAAGGACAGAAAGACGTTAGCTTTAAGAATGTTACTTGGGATTACTGATCGACTAGAGTGTCTGGAACTTCATCCTAACCATCAAGGAGAGGGGAATCTGTCTGGTAGTGTACCGTTAAATCTTCAGTGCCTTTCAAGCTTAGACGGCTCATTCAAGACGCTTCGACATCTTCGCCTTTTGAGCGTTATTACTCCAGATCCAATCTTCAACGATTATCGCGATTTCCGCTGCTTGAAGTCACTCTCATTAGACATCTCCATGATCTTTTTTCTGTCTCACGACCCCAAGCTTCAACTTCCAATGACATTAGAGAGGATCATTCTCACCTACTACTCGGGCAGTAGTCCTCAGGCAGACTCGCCAGAAGGATTCAACGAAGAGGGGTTCCTCATCAAATTGCTCAGTGCTCATTCAGTTCAGTCGCTACCAAATCTCAAAGAAGTCTTTGTCCCTTCCCTTGCCGTCACTGAAGATGGCAACGTCTATGGCAGTCCTGAATTCTCAAGTCATCTTGTAGCTTGGGACAAGAGAAAAAAGCTGTTAGAAAGCAATGCAATCTTCAGTGACGGAAAGGTTAGATTACGGACCTATGAACCTGGCGAAGCTGGTAAGTGGATGAAAGGGTAAAGTTTTACATTCCCGCTGAGAGAGAGTGGGTTTTCTGACTCTTGCATTTATTGATGTCTTGCTTCACCTTCGTGTCACAGTGACTTCGGATGCCGAGACCTTCATGTCTACTTTACTATGGCTGTCTCTTCTACAACTCTGACCGCTTTACTGAATCCAATCAAAATAGTTTCGTCGCAACGGAAGTCAAGAAGATGGTTTCTATGAAGGAGAGAGGCGAAGGGAAACCGCCGAATGTGAAATGATTCTGACTAAGACTCGTCTGAAACAGCTTGATATATCAGAACTCAAACTTTTCTGGAGGTTGATTTTGCTTCTTACTCTATAAGGTCCTTCGTCCTTCTTGTAGTTTAGGTCTATGATGACGTCATGAGCCAGAACTTGCGTTTTTTGATTCACAAACACTTCTCTTTCGCGTTCTTCTGTGAAGAAATTTTCTTGAGAGAACAACCAAGGCATTCGAAAAGAATAGAGATTTACAACCCTCTGCCTACCTTCTGTTTCTCCTCCTTCTCAGCGAAGAGGAAGAACGAGTTGAGATCAGATTGGAAAATGGAGGTGATCGAAACGCTTCGCACTTAAGTCTCTCTTGTCGACATGCTTCGCGCTCTGAATTTTTGATCTCTGATACGTATGACAGTCGATGGCCAAATTTGAGAGCAACAGTCTATTGTTTCGGACCAGAACTTCTGTCAATTGTCATTCAAGACAAGTGGACAGCGGGACCAAAAACCAAACATCAAATCTTCGACAGCTTCTCCTCAACACTCTCTTCTCTTAATTCCAGGTTCACTTCGTCCCCTCTCCTTCTACTCTAATCCACACAGAGTGAAAGAATTTCCAATTTACGTTAGAACGGAGGAAAAAGCCAACAGAGATGCGACATGAAGGTTTGGCTGTCGGAAAGCACTGTGAGATAAAAGATGAAGAGCATTGAAGAAACCCAGCTACAGGTCAGCTGTCAGACAAGATCTGAGTTTGAGATGTCTAGACTAGTTTGATATCGCTGGAATGAGTCAGTGTTCAACGCCGACTTCCAAACTACTCACTTGAACTATCAGATGTTCTCACTTTCACTTTCCCACTCTTGAACACCGCTTCATTTTTCAACTCTCTTCTTTTCTGAGTCCATAGCTCGATACCCTTTGCATCATGCAATACTTCCCCGTCAGAGTCAACTGCAACAGAAGGAACGACAACCTCTTTGAGATTGGGTAAGAATTGAGATTTGATCAATTGACCGAGCAGTTTGTCTTCGTTGAAATCAAACGGATCTTCTGAAGAGACATAAAACAGAAGGATAATTCTTTCCGGGCTGGAAGGAAGCTTAAATGTGTTAAGAATGACTTGAGAGAAAAGAAAATTGTACTCTAACGAGAGCGTCTTTAAAGAGCCGAACAATCGGAAAGGCGAAAATTGGTCAGTTAATTCCTCAGCAGAACAATTTGTTAGACGAAGATGTTGAAGTGTTCCTAAACATTTGAGATTAAGTAGAGATCTAAGGCTGAACTCGCTCTCATCGTCAGGGTTTACCTCGACTTCGTCAGGCGTGGGATATAATTCTAGACATTGAAGCTGATTGTTGACGACGTTGAGTAACAAAGCTATAGCTTCCGACTTCCTGTTCCCATGTTTGAACCCATTGGTTTTCTCTTCTGGTAAGCCCCACCAGGTCTTTCTATCCCACTTCTTATAGACAAACTCAAACGATATTGAAAGCTTCTTGACATTTGAAGTTCTAGCGAATTGTTCATGATGTTCTTCTAGAAACTTCAAGTCGTGACTAGAGATCGTGAAACCTAATGCAGCTTCATGAATTGAACCAAAACTCAGTAGCCAGACAAAGTTTCTTGCGTTTAATGGAGCACCCAAACGCGTTTGTAATTTGGAGTGGTGTACGAGTGGGATGAACAGCTTCTTCAGAGTAGTCGAGAAGCAGGAAAGGTGTAATAATGATGATA
Organism: Golubevia pallescens; assembly: GCA_001599655.1. NCBI lineage: Eukaryota > Fungi > Basidiomycota > Exobasidiomycetes > Golubeviales > Golubeviaceae > Golubevia > Golubevia pallescens. The sequence goes on from BCHO01000001.1 coordinate 840,935, forward strand.
GAATGAAAACTCCAGTGATGATAACTAAAGACTGAAGATAGATTAGCCTTCCATAGATGAATTCCAGCAACTGCAGCATGCCATCGAAGGTTTGTTCAGTAAGATCTTTTGAGTTGAGGCTTGACGCTGAAGCCAGCTGGGAGTTGAGTGAGTGCTGTTCCTCCGCAGTCAATTCATGAGTGGGTTTGATATGCAAGAATCGAATCCAAGAGGCATGCCTTTCATCTCTTTGAAGTGCTTGACCAAATGAATAAATGTGTCTGAGGTCGAGTGTGATGTTCTGCCAAAGGATTGGACGATAGATTTCGTGAGATCTACGACAGCTCAAAGCGACAGCTCTGAGAGCAGAGTCTCTCAATCTGGATAGATGAAATGGATGAGAAGTCAAAATCAGCCGAGACGTTACCATTTCAAGGAGAAGATGGGATCTCGTCGCAATTCGACTCACCTTCTCGCCTTTTCTCTTTCAACGAGATCTCCTTCAATCCTGCCCAGCCTTGAATTTGCTCAGCAATGATTCCAGCGACATCTTCTGGAATGTTTTCCAGAGTAGTAGGTGGCTTGACAGCGACTTCAGTAGAAGTGATTAGATCTTGATCCATGATTCGAGTGAGTGGTAAGAAGTCAAGATGCATGAGGTGAAAATTCTCTGCTTTTGTTAAGAGGTAAAGTAGCATCGACCCCTCTCGCGACACACCGTTTTGACCAAGAAAGCGAGTAAGACAGAACAGTCACAACAAGACAGGAAGATCGAAGAATTTGAAAGAAACAAAGGTGCTCAAAGTAATGTTTTCCGGGTTCAAACTTCAAAGATCGAAAGACGACTGACGAGAGCTCGTCATCCCTGCGCTTGATCTTTCGCTTTGTTGGGTCTTCTTATTCCCTAGATCAAGCTAAGTTGTGCCTTTCTATCCTTCTCCAAATTTTAAGTAGTCGAATAGAGTTCACGAGAGATCTTCTACCCCATTCCCTTCGGCATCTTCGTCTACTCGGCTTCTCCAGTTTTGAGCCAGCAATGACTGCTTTTCCAGCTAATCTAGGTATCAAAACGCTCTCATCGGAATCGGTCTAACTTTCTGATCCTGTTCGGATCAAATTCTACGTTGTCTGAAATCATTGTTTCCTAGCGTCTTGATTCTCTTTCTTGCCCAAACATTTTGGAATAGAAAGGATCATCCCTTCCCAACTCTGATGAGGCAAAGATGATGTTAAGGAATCATCTTAACTGTGTTAAGAACTGCAAAATTCAGTTCCTCAAAGACTTATCATTCCATTGTCTTTCAGTTCGTGTTCGTTGACTTCAGCGTCAAAGCAAGAAGACAAAGAATGAGGCTTCTCGCATTCACAACTCGAACTTCAGTAAGATCGACGAAACAAAGTCTCAATAAGTAAGCAAATTTCATTTGAAGCAAGGTACAGTTCGTGGGTATATTATAATTTCCATTGATTCTCCATGCTCCAACATCGAGACCACATCATTCACAGATCCATCAATTGACTTTAACAGTCGTAGTATTTCCAGCCAAGTAATCTCTCTTAGCAGCATGCATCATCAATCCAAAGGCCAAGCTCTCGACTGAAACGAATCCAGGATCATCGAAACCCAGGACGGAGACGACTTGAACTCCATTGGTGAAGAGACCGAATTGATCCAATGACGAAGAAGTCTTGTCATGAATCTTGTCTGCAATGGAAATGTAAGAAGAAGCTTTGGTGAGAGAATCTGGAAGGATAGAAGCCAGACGATAGATAGCAGCTGGAGTTTGAAAGAGTTGAGAAGAAAAAAAGCGAGAGAGAAGGGTTAGAACAAAGCGAAAGCAACCTATCTAGACGAAGAAGAGATTTCTTCAGAAAGAGTGTTTCGATCAAGATGGGATACTTACCAGAAATCAACATTGATCCAGATCCATCCAAGAAAGTAGAAGGTTGATCGACGTAATTGTGGAAGAGACCAGAGTTATTGTCTACAAAAGGTATCAAGGCGTCCAACAATTCATTGATCCAATTGATCAAATCTTGTTTTTGAGAGTTCATTTGATTCGAAAAGTCAGATTGTTGAATAGATAGTAAGACTCGACTGGTTGAAAGAGAAAGTGTGAAGTGGATCGGATGGAATCAGTTCAGTTGAAAGCCAATTAATGTGTTTCACTATCGGAATACTCGTTTCGACTCACATCATACCCATCAAAGCCCAACCTTCTCCAGTACACCAACTTCCAGAAGCTTGCCATCTGTTGGAATCTACGTCAAAAATGTGACCATACAATTTGGAACTCTTTCTAATGTACCCTCTTAATAATGACATTTGCTGGTACCCGGATTGCAAGATGGGTTGTGACTTAGTCAATTCTCCATAAGAAGCCAAGAATGGAGCTGTGAAAACGAAAGACAGAGGAAGTATTAAATTTCTTTTTCTTTTTCGAGGATTTCACCTTTCGCTTTACTCACGACCCATGTAAGCGCTATCAGCCCAACTGTAGAACGAAAGAAGTAAAGGGAACGAAGAGAAATCTCAGCACAATCGAAAGTGAATTACAATCTCTTGGAGTTCCTATTTACTCACGCTTGGACTCCAACAGCTCTTTGAGAGATGAAACCAGTGTTGGATTTGGGAGCAGTTTGAGTGACATAAAGATACTGTCTCCTGGCTCCCTTCATCAACATTCCAAAGCTTGATCCAGGTGGAGGTGGATTGTTTGGAGTAGATAAAGAGTTGTTAGCTTTAGCAGCTAGAAGGACTACAGTTCCAGAACTAGCTGAATCTAGAGCTGCTCCTTGAGAAGTAGATTCGTCTCCAGTGACTCTTGAGGACTAGAAGAAGAAGAAGATGGCCATGAAGAACTTAATTGAGTCAGTGACAATTTTGGGAAGCACAGGCGATTCTCGTTCCTTTTGACTCACCAATCTTCCGATTGAATCTTGGTTTACGACAGCTCTGACACCGAATCTCAGAATGTCAAAAGGGGCGTCTTCGGTGTATTGCTTCTTTGCGAAAGGAGCCCAAGTAGCAGCGTCGAACTCGAGAAGAGCATTTGCAAAGGTGCCGTGTTCCCAACTGCGTTGTCGAGAGAGAGAGAGAAAGTTCAGGGGTGAGACCTCGAGACTGATTCTTCGATTCACCTCTTTCAGTTCAATCTCACCTTGCTCTAGGACTATCCAAAGCGGCCGACTTAGCAATCGAAACGAAAGTTGCATTCAAAGTAGAATCAGCCAAACGTTGAAGATGATGATGAGCTTTTGTTGAACCATTGTCACTGTTGTGCTTGGCAGTGGAGCTGGAGTTTGAGAGAGAAGATCTGATATCGAATAGATCTCTACTCAAACCAAAGTATCTCTGAACAGATACGGCTTGAGATAGAGGACCAAACAAAGCTAGAGCTGCAAAGAGCAGAGCGAGGAAAGGTTTCAAGCTTGTAGAAACGTTGTTGTTGTTTGACGAAGCGTTGATGACGGCTGAAGATCTCATCTTTAATGGCGTTGAACGAGGGGAATTGAAGAGAGTAGAGTTTGATTTGTGGATCCTCGATCTACGAGGAGTGCTTGGAGGCGTAGAGATGGCCATCGAGAGAATGAATAGGGGAAAGAAAGAGAAAGAGAGAGAGAAAAGTCGATGCTGCTAGCGCAATAGGATCGGTGTTTCAATTGCCACGCTGAGGGCGGAGATTGTTGAAAGCAAATTCTTAACCACTTTCCATCTTGACAATTGCCTTGATCCAATAATCTTGCCATTCGGATTGAGATCGAGGACATCAAAATCCACTCGAACGAGAAAGGCGGCAGTCATTCGCTCTTGCTTGCTTCATTCCATTCATTCCTTCCTGCTTGCCCTTCTGGCCTTCTCTCCACTTTTCCTTCCTTTCTCTTCGCTCTGCCTAATCCGACTGCTCTCCTTCAGCTCATAAAACTTCAAACTTCCATCCTGATAATCAAGCATACACTCATCGTCAACGCCAAGTTTCAATCTGACATCTCATTCTGTATCTCGTGGCTCAGTGGGGAAAAGAGACAAGAGAGCATAAGCAGACCCTAATCTGCTCTGACAGCACACCCATCCCAATTCAGGACTGTCTCTAGGTGAGTTGAGCCATGAGTTTCATCTTAGATACCTCACAAAGAAGCTCGTCATTGGGAGAGAGAGAGCGTAGAGGATGGGCAAGATAAGGATTGATTGCAGCAAGACTCAGAAAACAGACCTCACAGCGAAGCACAGTCGACGACAGCTTCTAGTAGCTTTCCTCTTACTCAAATCCAAAGCTATGGAACGAGAGAGAATCCAGACTTATCTCATAACTGCCAAACCTTGGATGCAATGCCATTCTTTCACTCTCGTCGTTCAGCTGTCAGATTTTTCAATGAAAGGCTAAACTCTTTCTCCGATCACTTTTCTAGACCCTCGGCAGCTCTGACCTCTTCCTGCCCTCCTTCTCCCCCTCCTTCTTTCTCCTCTTCGGTTCTTCAGATTGAGAATAACCTCTACTCTCTCATGAATAGACAGTCGCCACCTTCGAATTCTGATCCAAAGAATCCTCCGACCGGGTTTTCCGGTCCCTCTGGCTTCTCTTTCGGTTCCACAGCTGCCAGACCTCCGATTCATAAGTCGGATTCCACCCCTTCCAATGCGAATGGTAATCATGGTGAGTGCTGCAAGCTTACCTGCTGCTATTCAACTGTCTTTCGAGTTGAGTAACTGATCGGAATACTTTGTCGTCTTCGACTCTCGACCTTCCCTCCTTTGGCAGAACCTCCAGCGAATCCAGAATCTCCAGCAGCCAATCTAGCTCGAAGGAAATGGTCTGGTCCGATAGCGGAAGAAGCTCAAGCTCACGCAGCTGCTTGGAGAGCTACTCAACAGATAGGACCTAGAGGTCACAGCAGAGCTCACTCCGGAGAAGTTCGAATCGGCCTTCATCCTGGAGCAGGCTATTCTCCTTTCCCAGGAGCGAGTCCTATCGGTAGTCCTAGCTTCAACAATGGCCTAGCTCTGCCACCTCATGGTCTGGGTAGAAGTAGGAACGCAAGTCCAAATTCTGAAAGAGATCGATTCGTCACTGGAAGCTCAGCTCCGCCACCTCAGAATGGATTACTACTCTCGGCTCCTACTCCTCAGAATGTTCCTGCTCACAAGAGGAAAAGATCCGAAGGTCATCAAACTTTACCTAACACTTCTTCTCAAGCTCCTTCTCATCAAGCTCCAGCTCCTTCGAATCCTTTCGGTGGTCCTTATCAGTATCCTCAACAGCCTCAAGTACGACCATCTCCATCTCCTTTCCCAATGGATCATGAGAGACAATCTCGTCATGGAGGTATGGGAGCTCCAAATCAAGCTCCTCGACCTCTGCTTCCTCCAGGTCCAGGTGGAATCCCTCCGCCAGATTGGGATGCAGAGCCGAATCGATCCAGACGTGCTTATGAGAACGAGATGGGATATCATTCTGATAATAGAGTGAGATCCAATAGCGGAGGAAACCAACAAACGAATCCTCTAGTTTCTCCAACTGGAATGAGATCCATCGGTGGTGGTAGATCAAATCAAAGTATGCCTTCGACTTCTCCTCAACATCAACATCATCATCATCATCCATCTCAGTTTCACAATAGTCCTCATTCTCATCTTCCTCATCATCACCATCAACATCAACATCAATCTCCAGAAAACGCTCATCAATCTCCTCCAACTGGACGTCATCAACAACATCAACATTCTCACGCCACCCATCAACATCCAGTGGATTCTTTGTCAAGTCATAATCATTCAAGATCTGAATCTCATGGTCTTCCTTTGACGGACAAGGAGATGCAACTCCGAGCTGCCGAAGAAGCAGAGAGAAAGGAGTTTGCAATCGAAAGAGAAAGGGAAAGGGAGAGAGTCAATAGAATGGGAGGTGGCGGCGATTATGCTAGAAATGCCGAGATTCTGACTTCTCCTAGTAAAAAGACTAGAGAAGAAAGAGAAAGAGAGAGAGAATTGATGCGTCCAGAAAATGGCATGAATGGAGGAGGAGGTGTCGGAAGCCATCCTCATCTTTTACATTCTCAATCTTCAATTCATCATCAACACGAGCATCCAACGAATCAGTTCCAACATTCTCATCCTCATCATCATCACCATCATCATCAAGTTGCTCCACCCCTTCCGATTCCTCATCGATATTCTGCCGAAGATCGGGATCGAGATAGGGAGAGGGAAAGAGGTGCTACTTACTATCCTTCAAATTCAGTACCTTCGACTCAAACCTCTCCGGTCATGGACAGAAATCCAAACCGAGGTGGTACATCTGTTGGAGCAATCCCAAATCCTTCTGACCCTTTCCTTCCAGCTCATCATTCCCATTCGCATCTACATGCTCAACATCAACACCCTCCGCATCATCATCATCATCACCATCACCATCACCACTCTCATCAAGTTCATCATTCGCACCCTAGCAAAGATCAAGATCCATTACTGAGATCTGTTGATCATGAAATCGGTACGAGACCTTCAAGTCTTATCGCTCCTCCTCTTCCTCCCCCTCCTCAAATCAGTCAGAAATTCGAATTGGTAGAACCAGAACCTATCTCTGCCAGGAGATCAATCACTCCTCCAACACAAGTTCAACCTCAATCTCCTCTTTATTCAGAAGTCAAGCTCAGCCACGATTTCAATTCAGGTCCTCAAGTCAATAATCTACCAGTCTGGGAATATTTGGAGAAATGGAAGAGAATCGATAGAAATCCAATGACCAATGGTAGACCTAGAGGTGGGACTGGCGGAAGTGTTTCTTCTCTACAAAATCAAGTCACGAGTGCTGTCAAGAAAGTTCAGGAAGTCTCTGAGAAATCAAAAGAAACTTCTACCTCGGACGGAAGGCTAGATTATGCTTTGGAAAAGATCAAAGATCAAGTCGTTGGTGGCGAGAGTATCAATTCTTTGGCTGATGAACTTCAAAGTCTGAGAAGGAATCGATTGGAGAAATCTGGAGGAACGGTTCAAGATTCAGAAATGCAAGATTCCAATGAAGCTTCGAGTTCGAAACAGACCTCTTCCAATCTCAAGGAAGTCGACAAACATACATCTGAGAAGCCTCAAAACACTGGGAAAACGAATCAAAAGTCAAATCTAGGTGATCAAGATGAAGACGAAGAGATTCCCGGAAAGGGGAGAGTCTCTTCGAGACCAGATACTTCAAACGAGCCTTCATTCAATAGACATCTAGGATCTTACAGATACGATCCTCTGGTTCAACCCCTGTTACCAGGACAGCTCTTAGCTAGTAATGTGGGTGCTACTATTGAAGTTAGAATCGCGGGAGAAACTCTGGGACCTGGAGTTGGGGTAGAGAGGATGAGGAGTAGTCTCATCGTCAACGAAGAAAAGGAAGAGAAGATTAAAGAGACGAACGAAAAGGGAAAGAGTGGTAAAGAGGAAGAAGACAAGATGAAAGAGAAAGACTCGGAGACGACGAAATCAAAGCAAGAAGATCTCGAAGCCAAGAAGAAGAGAGAGGAGGAGGAAATGGAAGAGATAGAAAGATTGAAGGAAGAAAAGGAAAGGGATTGGTTCAGATCTCAAGGTAGATGGAGATTAGGTTGGAGAGGCCGAGAGTTTTCGAGATCTCTGGCTGCTGACTCTATCGAATCTAGAGAAGAAACAACTTCAAGACCTTCAAAACGCGCAAAGCTATCGGATGCTACATCATCTTCTACTTCCAAAGCTACTACTGCAAGTACAAGTCAATCCAACACCTCTCCTTACTCTTCTGCTTTGAACTTTTGGTCCCTTAGACCATTGGTCAGAAGGAAGCTTTGGGGAACCGACGTCTACACTGACGATTCGGACGTGTTAGCAATGTGCGTTCATGCGGGTTGGCTGGAACCTCCGATCCTTCTGACTAGAGATGGAAAAGAAGTTCCAAATTGGGTTCCACCTGGGAAACCTGCTAGGAAATGGTTGGAATGGGATAGCAAGGAGAAGGAATTAGAAGAAGGAGGAGAAAGATCCAATGAGGAGAATGGAACTCAAGACGTCTCGATGAAGGATCTCAATTCTACTTCTACTTCTACTTTAGGTCAAGATCAATCAGTAATCAAGGAACAGTCTTCAGATCAAAGTACTTCGTCATGGTTGAGATCAGAGAAAGAAAGACCTTGCGATCTTTCAGTCATGCTGAGAATTGCACCTGCTCTTATAGCTTATAAGGGTAGTCAGAGAGCTGGGATTCGAAGTAGAAGTTGGGGAAATGGTCATGATGGAGTCAGTCTCTATATCGAATCTGTTGAATTGAAAGAGGTGAGTATCTCTTTCTCATGAGCTTTAGATATCCTTTGCGCTCTCAATCCGAGACTGACTTCTAAGTCATATTTTATCTCCACCCTCTTTCTTCTCTTCAGCCTGGATACGCATCTTCTTCAACATCTTCTCGTAAATCTGCAAAGGCCAGAATCGATCATTTGGCGAAATTAAGACTTCACATGGCTCCTGAAATCGAATTGGTCGATGGAGAAAAGCTTTCTCTAGACAATCACACTCCTCAAAAATTAGTCTCTCTCGATTCAATCTTCAAAAATCATGCAAGACCTTCTTCTGAAAAAGAAGAGAAACCCTTCTGGTCTGTCAAAATGTAAATTTCCTCAACAAAATGCTGGCTCTACAATTTACCCCTCGAGACGCTTCTTAATTTTCTTGTATTTTATGGTATGTTGATTGATACTTTTCTTTCTTTGCTTTCATATTCTAGCTTCTTTTCTCCTTTGCAAAACCTTTAAATGTAAATGTAAACGTATTTTTAGCTGCCAAATAGAAGTGTCTCTTTTTCTCACTCTCGCGAGTCAATGTTTGAATTCTCTGCTCGCGCTCGAACTACGAAAAAATGAGAGTCAAAAGTCGATTGGATGAGAAATGAACTACAAATACAAAGGCTTGGAGGAGTGAGGCGATGGATGACATTAAGAGAGACAAGATCTTGAAAAGACGCCTCGGAGGAATTCTGTGAAATCATGGGCATGAAGAGGGAAAAGAAAGACGAGCACAAAGAAAAGAATAGAAGAGACCCGATCATTCGATGAATCATGAAGCAGTCTTTGCATTTCTTTTCGCTTCAGCTCTTTCTCTGACAACGGCACCTTTCCATCTGAAAAGCCAAGGAAGTGGCGCGAGCAGAAGAGCAAGACCTGCCAGGAAGGAGTTGCTGCCTTGGACAGTCATTCTCTTGTTCATTTGCGTAATGAACAAAGGGAAAGATGCACCCACAGCTACGATGAGCCATTCGTAAAGATAGAGAGAGAATGAGAAAGGCGAACTGTCAGCCCAAGATCTTCTTCATCATCATTCTTAAGTCGTCAACAACTTACCACTTCGAGAGAACGTCGCTGCTGCCAGAACCAATGGTGCTTCCGGTCCTCCATACAGAGCTATGTAAGGAATGAAGGAGGTAAAGACACAACCAGTACCAATGGAGAACAGTGTCATTCCAATGCATGGGAAGATCCAGTGAACATGTTTGAACGGAGCTGTCCACGCAAAGATAAAGAGTCCGATTGGAATCAACCAAGCTGCCCATAGAGCTTGATGGAATCTATCTTCGGGTTTGATGTTTGATGGACCTCCTTCTCTGGCTAACTTCTCGTAGTACCACTGTTGAGGGAAGAAGATGATCAAACCTGCCGTCATGAAACCGATGACCAAAGAGATGAAGACCAATCCAGTAGATTCCGGAGAGAAGCCTCTGATACCTTCGAAAACGTAGGGAATGATTCCGAAGAATCCATAGAGAATCTGGAGAGGAAAATTGAGAGACGAGAAAGAAAATGTTTCTTGAGAGATTGATCAAAGTTTGCTTGTCGCCTTATTGCAAGAAAACTCACTCCGTAAAGAATCGAAAGATAGAGACAGACTGAAAACGAGACTGGATCGATGAGATACTTCCAAGGACCATAAAGTCTTTCTAAGAATAAAGCACCCTTCTTTCTTTTGACTTTGTTAGCTCTTGCTTCCAGTACCGATCTGTTCGTCTCTGGAACGAAGAGAATGACAAAGATCAAAACGACGGCAACGAGTATGGCTTGAACCCTCATATTCCAGCGCCACGAAGCTCTATTTGTGACGAAAGCAGCTATTACTGGCCCTACTCCAGCTGAAGAAAGGCGAGAAAAGAGCCAAAGAAGGTGACGAGAAGGTGAAGAGGAGAATCGATAGTCAGTAAGTATCGAGTCTTGACTTCGACTACTCTTTCGATGTTCTTCATCCGTTCTCGTCGACTCACGCCCTCCAAAAGCAGCGATAGCAAAGAAGATCGTGAACCGATTCACCTGTGCAAGCGTAATAAACTGAATATCATTCGGAAAGATACAAGAGCTTCAGGGTCAGCCAACATCGACATAGTCACTCCAAAAGTCTGACAACATCTTCTTTTCTTTCTCTCTCTCTCTCTTTTTCCTTTAGGCGTTCATTATGTTTGTTTTTTCGACTTCACTACGACTCACATCTTGGATCGTCGCGGGACTGTTGTTAAACATCGAGCCACCAGTAGTACCAGCCAAGAACCTCATGACTATCAGAGTGGCTCCCGAATTTGCCTCACTGGCTCCAAAAGAGAAGGCAGTGAACATGGTGAAGGAGATGATGTACGTCCATCTGTGACCGATTATGAGGGACAAAGGAGCGAAGAGCAGAGGGCTGAAAGAGAATCCAAGCACGAAGAGCGCGATGCCTAGAAGAGCTACTTCTTGAGAGATACCGAATTCTTCGCGGATCTGAGGGATGGAAGAAGACTGATGAAGAAGGGAGAGAGAGAGAGAGAGGGAAAACGAAAGAAAAAGAGAGGCTCAGAGTCAGAACTTGTGCGAGTCAAAGGTGGGAAAGAGTTTCGAACAGACCTGCGCTGTCAGTCAAGGCACTCTTGGTCTCCTAATGAGGAAAAATTTGTTGTTCTACTCACGTATGCACTTGAAGAGAAAGTCAAGGAGAAGACTCCAACGCAGAGGACTGAAAGAGAAAGGTGGGGGGAGTCACGGGAAGAATCGAATCAGAATGAAGAAGAGACCTCGAATCTTCGCAGTGAAAGCTAAGTTCTTTGTCCATACTCGCTACCAGTGATGAAGATCTTCTTTCCAGTCGACCAGGCATGGATATCCTCAACATCTTGAGAAGTTCCGGACTTCGGGCTTTCTTTGATAGACGCAGACGAAGATGGAGTTGGAGCTGAAGAAGAAGGTGCTCCCTTCTCTAAATCGAAGTCGGCCATGGAGAAGTTCAAGACGATTCAAAGAAGACTTGGAAAGAGGATGGTGGTGGGATGAAGAGAAGAAGTAAGAAAAAGTCGAAGGATTTTATTTGTGGGAGAAGGAGAATTGGCAATTCTCCGGATGAATAACCAGCGCTTTGCATTCATCATTTGTATGACGAAATCCAATAGGAATCCTTAAATCCGACCGATAAAGAGACCAAAAAAAGAGGAGAAGGAGGAGACGGAGGTGAATCTGGGTGATTCTGAACGGTGGGTACACCTGAAGCTTGAAGCGCTGAAGATGATCCTTGTTTTCCTTCTCTTTCTCTCTCCCTTCTCTTCTTCTTTCTCTTCAAATTTGATTCGCAAACCAAGGCGATCAGCAACTTTCTCAACTTTTCAACCAGAATGAGCTCGCCCAGCAATTCCGAGCTGTCTTCGTCGATCGAAGCACTTTCTTCCAAGCTCTCGAATCCACTGCCACCACTCGACGACAGGGAATCAACTTTACCATCTCAACTAGCGAGCATCATCGATCACACTCTACTCGCTCCAACTGCAACAAAGGATGACATTAAAAGAGTTTGCAAAGAAGCCATCCAACTGCAAGCTGCCACTGTCTGCGTAAACAGCTCCATGATTCCCACAGCTGTCGAAGCACTAAAAGGCACTCAGGTCTTGCCTATCAGCGTGGTGGGATTCCCATTCGGTGCAATGGAGAGTGATAGTAAGGCTCAGGAAGCAAAGACGGCTGTACAACAAGGTGCAAAGGAGATAGACATGGTGAGTGCGAGGGAATCATTGCATCTTGTCAGTCAAGAAGAATTATCCATGACACTGGCTCACGTCAACATGCAGAGGTCCAAATGTCCAAAAGATAAATTGAAGCTCTAACGGAGAGGTCAGGAGGAACTTGAAATGAGCTGTGGAAGAGAGTCTAAGTGGAACAGGTCTAATAGAGATCTCAATTTTCTTCATGACACTACTCTCCTCTGCTTCTAGAGCTCAAAGTGTTCGACAACATAGGAATATGAAGCTCCCTTTCTAGTGGTACTGGATCTGCGATCTAGAGATGATCTTTGTTCTCTACTTTCTCTCCGAGTAGCTCTGGCTTTTCCTTATCTTTCTCTTCTTTTACCTGATCGAACCTCTTTTCCTCATTCCCTTTTCTATCTTTCCAGGTCATCAATCTAGGATTCCTTCTCTCTTCAGATTTCTCATCACTCTATCAAGACGTTTCAAAAGTAGTTGAAGCCTCATCTCCTCAACCAGTAAAAGTCATTTTAGAATCCTCTCTTTTGAATCGTTCCCAATTGATTTCAGCTTCTTACATTTCATGTCTGGCAGGAGCTAAATTTCTAAAAACTTCTACAGGTTATGCTCTACCTCCTTCCGATGGAGGTTGGGGAAAATCAGAATCAAATGATAGGAAATCAACGAGTGGTGCTCAGAAAGAAGATGTCAGATTGATGTATGAAATTGCTAGGTCTAGAGATTGGGGTTATGGTTATGAGGTTGAGATTAAAGCTAGTGGTGGGATTAGAAGTTTGGATGTAGTTAGAGAAATGTGGAGGAATGGAGCTACTAGAGTTGGAGCCTCTGGGACAAAGAAGATCTTGGACGAGCTGGAGCTGGAGAAAAATGGAAAGAAGGTCGGAAGTGAAGAGAGTAAAGGAGATGGTTATTAAGGTGGAAATGTAGTCTTCATAGTTTGGAAACAATCGATGAAGTTTAAATTGAAATTGGGAAGAAGGGAAGCGAGACTTTCTCGAAAGACTTTCTCGAAAGACTTTCGAGAAAGACTTTCTCGAAAGAGAAGAGACGGATCTAGTTGAACTCTCTCTCTCTCTCTATCTCGACTAGTTTGCTTCGACCAAATTCAATTTGCAATCGAACTTCAAGACGAAAAGAATTGACAACAGAGAGAAGTTGGTATCAGAAAAATTGGTTTCGCTTCAAGAGCTTCTTCTCCAAACGACTCAAGCTCGCTTCCCCTCTCAGCCTGTTCCTGACGGTCAGTGCAACAGTCTCCACAGAGCCTGTCTCTTTTAGCTGCTGATCTTGCTCTTTAGCTTCCCAAACTAGTCCCTGGCACGAGGAACAAGAGAAGATTCCTTCGGCACCTTTCTCGCTCCTCTCTTGATCTCGTGGTAAAGTCTACAAAAGGGAGGCCTCGGTCTTCTTTCCACTCCTCTTCTTTTCTCCCTTTCCTTCAGTCTCTTCCTCGGTTTCCCAATCTAATCTTTCATCTCATCATCTTTTCAGTTTCATCCTTATAGCTCTGCCTCAACCATGAATATTTCCTTCATTTCACTTTCTACCCTCGTCTTGTCGGGTAGTCTCATCTCAGCTGTCTCATTTCCAACGTCGTTCATTCCAGCTCATGGAAACGCTGAATATGGACCAGCCGATCCACTCACTTTGGCAATGAGAGTCGAAGCTTTACGTCAGAGCATTTATGGAGAAGAAAACTTGACCACTCAATCCACTCAATCAAACGCTCAAGAACAGGCCCAGATTGGAGGTTCTTCTGCTGGTTGTGGTTCGAACTGTAAATCTACCTTGAGCTTCGCTGGTTCTGGTGAGTCAATTGAATCGTTGAGATACTTCGGGAGCAAAGAACGCGCGCGAATCACCACTGACTGGGCTTCCATCTTCTCTCCTTCTATCCTTTTCAAAGCTGCCAAAGCCTTCGAAGTGGGCAACAACATCCCAGGAATAAGATTCAAGACCAAGAACTCTTGGGCTGGCAATCTGCCAATTGCTAAATCGACCGACAGAGAGGTACGTGGGAGACGTGTCGATCCCGTAGCTCGAATCTGATTCCTGACTCTAACTCTCGATCCATTTCACTTGAAAAGCTTTACTTTTGGCTTTGGGGAGCAGAAACCCCTAGTGACGACCTCGTCATCTGGCTTAACGGAGGGTGAGTCCAAGTCTCTCAATCTCGTCTGTTTGGACTCCCCATTCTGATTCTCCTTCTCACTTTCATTCCCGCTCTACCCCAGTCCTGGATGCTCTTCTTTGTACGGGCTTCTTCAAGAGAATTCGCCTCTAAGCTACAAACCAGGCACGAGAGCAGCCATCGACGCTTCCAAGACCACTTCTTGGACTACTCTCGCCAACATGCTTTACATCGAACAACCAGTCGGAACTGGATTCACCATTGGGAAACCCTACGCAAAGAACGAAGACGACATGGCTGATGGAGTTCTCGGTTTCCTGGAAAACTTCTACAGAACTTTCCCAGAGCTCAAGTCGAAGAAACTTTGGATCACTGGAGAAAGTTACGCAGGAGTCTACATTCCTTACATCGCTAGCGCTTTGTACAAAGCTGGAAACAAGCATAATCTTCAAGGCGTATTCATCATTGATGGAGCTATCGCTGACGATGCTTTGACGAGCTACGTCGTTACCGATGATTTTGTCAGAAAGTTCAACGAAAAGTACCTTCATCTGCCTCAAAGTACACTCGATGAGATCGCTGGTCGGGCTGAAAAATGTGGTTACGGCAGTGGAAACAATTCTTTCGTTTCAAAGTATCTCAAGTATCCACCCAAAGGTCCTCTACCCTCGTTTAGTACGGACGGTTGCGACACTTGGTAAGTTTTTTCACGGCTTTGATGAGAAACGTGAAGAATGAACTTGGTTCTGAAACCGACTATCCTCTCACTTAACGACATCACAAAGGGGTGCCTATGTGGCGGCAGCGCTCAAGGTCAATCCAGCATTCAGCTTCTACAACATCGCTCGAACCAAAAAACCGAACCCACCAAGTGTTCTGGGAGATCCACTCGATCCAAATGTGTATCAAAGAAGACTTTCTTTGATAACAAGAGACTTCGAGCTTACATACATGCCCCTAACAAGAAGTGGAACTTATGCAATCCTGACGTTTTCCCGAATGGCGATCCTTCTCCTCCTCCAGTGAAAACAAACTTGGCCTACGTCATCGAGAGTTCAAAAAGAAGCATTATTGCTCACGGTGATTTAGATGGGTTGATCATGACCGATGGAGTGAAATTAGCTTTACAAAACCTGACATGGTCCGGTACTCAAGGCTTCACTACTTCTCCTTCTGCCAACAAGTTTATCGATGCAAAGGGTCGTGTGGCAGGAGAGTATGTCACTGAAAGAGGTCTCAGTTTTGCTTCTATACCGCTTAGTGGTCATGAGCTGCCCTTATATACTCCTTACAGCGGTCTCAAACTGCTCTCTTACCTTCTAGGAAAGACTGATTCTCTCGGAGCTTAAGCAAGTCGAACTGGTGGAGAGTGCTGTCAAATCAAAAAGTGTCTGTCGGTTTCTTTTAGATTATCCGTTAGCTTCAAACTTTTTATGTATCTTCTATTTCACCTGACTAGTCTTGAATTCCGACCTCCTCTGGCTCCTCGTGACTCTTTCCGCTCTTCTCTTCCACTCAAGTTCTCTCCATTCAAAGCTCATTTTCTCTCTGCCTTTGTATCTCGTATCGACTCCCTATCTCAAGCCTGTCTCTCTCAAAAAAGAAAGTCTATTTTAGTTTCTGTTCACTCATGAGACTTTGTGTTGATGGAAGGGGTTTGAGAAGAACGAAAGACTGGTTTCACTCTCGCTCTCCTCGATCAACACTTCAGAATCGAAGAGTCGCAGTGTCGATTTTGCTTTCGTTAGGCGTGAAAGAAGCACTCGGCTGGTTTCGGCTTCCGATGCAGATAGAACAGACGGTGATGTTTGAAGCATCGACAAAGAGCGATCGGAATTATGAAGAGGTCAAAACCACAATTCAGCAAAAGGTTTTCTTATTCAGGATCTGGTCCTAGTATACAGCAATCGACTCCAATAAAACCCAAATTTCTAGCAAGAAATCCATGGAAGAGTTGACATGAAGGTCTCGGAAGTGACTTTGATTGGAAAGAGAGAAGAGAAAGGCAGAAAAAGTCAGCCAAAGCTCTAAACCTTCCAGAGTTTATGAATCATCTCCTCTTTACGCAGGATACATCCATGGAAGAAAAGAATAGAGACTACTCACCAACTTCGCCCCAATTGAATTGCCTCAATCTCACCTTTCCACTCTTGAAGATCTCCTCGTTCTCGAGATCCCTCCTTCTTTGAGCCCATAAGTCCAGCTCTTCTGAAGTCTGAGGATCCTCTAAGCCAGATTCATCTGGTCCGATCGTTTCTGATGGAAGGATTACTTCTTTGAGATTTGGCAGATAGTGGGACTTGATGACTTTGATGAGAGATAAATCCTCGTCGAAAGAATCGTAATGGGACAGGATGATCGTTTCTAAACTGACTGGCAGAGCTGGCTTGTTTGATCCATACAATTGAGAGAGTAGATATCCATCCAGTGAGAGTACATAGAGGCTTTGGAAAGAAGGCCAATCAGCTGCTGTGATGTTTTCCGAGTCAAGTAATCGAAGGTGACGAAGTGAACCTAAGGATTGTTCCAGATCTGAAAGGTAGTCCAAATTCAATGTAGCTCCATCTCCTGGGTTGAATTTTTCCTGGTCCACACACAGAACCTCCAAACATTCCAGATTATTGACCAATGAGAGGATTAGTGCCACAGCTTCGGTCTTCACATTTGTGTGTTTGACCACCTTATTTCTCTGACTTTGTGATCCCCACCAGGTTCTTCGATCCGTCTCTTTGAAAACAAAGTTAAACCTAAGAGCTAATTTCTTGACCTTCGAAGTTGCTGTGAAATATTGAGCGTGTTCGTGCAGAAAGCTGAAGTCGAAGACTGAGATCGAGAAACCTAAAGCTGCCATTTCAATTTGACCAAAGCTCAGTATCCAGATGACATTCTTGGCTGTTAAGGGAGCACATGGATCTGGCCTTGTGTGATCCCCAAGTGCAATGAAAATCTTTTTGAGGGAATTCGAGAAGGAGGGAACTCGATCGAAATGGTTCGGTATGAACATATCGTTTTCAACAATTAGCGTTTGAAGACATCCCATATTCTCATATATGAACTGCTGAACTTCAATTACCCCACCTGCAAATTGGACAGTCGAATCTTTTGATGTATCGAGTCTAGAGAAAACCGCTCGTAATCCTTGTTGGAGAGCAGTAACGTCTCTGTCAGTAATCGTGCTGGTGAAGCCTTTGAAGTGAATTGACTTGATCATGTTTCCATAGTCTGGATTCTCAATCAGGCACGAGCGAAATGAGAGGATGAAGTCTAAGTGTAAAGTAACGTCTTGAAGAAGGATTGTAAAGTAGAGCTCTTGTAGATTGCGACAGCTCATAGCCACAGCTGAGAGAGCCGAGTCTCTCATTCTGGAGAGTAGAAAGAATGGATCGAGTAGAAGTTTCAGATCAATACATATGGCAGGTAGAGCAAAGGACAGAGAGAGAGAGCGCAATCGAGAATCTCTACTCACCTTGCTGCCTTTTCTCTTTCGTTCAGATTTCCATCGACTTTTGCCCAGTCCCTGATCTTCTCAGCAATGAGAGTCGCCACCTCTTCTGGGATTGTATCTAGAGTGGTTTGGGTTTGCGGAACCCATACTTCTGCCATTCCCTGTCGTGGACGTGGCAGGCAAAGATCGTTTGGTAAATAGGAAACCAGTTGAGGGTCGACGCCATCAGAAGAGTATGGCAGTTGACCAATGGATTCAGAAGATGGGTCATCATCTTGAGTTCTCCTTGGTGAGGAAGTCATTCTGAGGTGATGTTCTTGAACCTTGAGTGAAGTGGTGAGAGGACAATAGGACAAGGCCTAACGAGCCCTTCGTTGGCTCTTCTCCTAAAGGCTCTTCTCAAGATCTCGAACAAAGACGATAGCAGAAAGAAAGATCGATTCAAGCAATAAGATATACATAATGATTACAAAGAAGGGAGATATTCCAGAGTCGCGGGCACACCAGAGACCAATTTCTTTTCTGTCTTTTACAACAAGAGAAGGTGAGAACAGTGCAATTTGACAAAGCGGACTGGATGTTGTAGATTGATATGCGACCTTCACCAGGAACCGTCATCAGCTAGGAGAGACTGAGCGGGCAGAATAGGTCTGAAAAGAAGAAGAAGAAGGGGGAAGGAAGAAATGATAGCAAAGAGGACGAACTGCTAGCTCTCTTCAAGCAAGGAGCAGAAGGGGGAGGTGGGCAGGTAGAGATTGAATGAATAGAAGTGGATTGATAGCTAGCTTGATAGCTAGGAAGAGAGAGGGAGAGAAGATTGAAGCTGGAAATGAAGTATCATCTTTTCTTCACTCTTTGTCATTCCCAACTTGAATCTTCCCACCTTCTCTGCTACCTGCCCAAGCACGCTTGTTTGAATTGTGACATACCGTGAGAACGAATCGAATAGACTTGGAAAGGGAATTGATTGAAGAAAAGAAGTAAACCTTGAAGATGAATGTTGTGGTTGGGAGCAAGAAGAATCTGTCTGAAGAAAATCTTCGAAATCGCCTGCTGAAGAGAGAATCTTCTCTCTCCCCTTCCCATCCACTCAAAAAAACCAGGATGTCACTGAGCGAGCTCTACAACATCAAAAAGACGATAGCAAAGGACAAAGGTTTCGGTCCACCTTCTTTCATCCCAACCCAAGCAGGCGTCACCAAGAAATGTGGATTGTAAGTTCGAAGTCTCGATTCATTCTTCGGCGATGTTTCCTCATTGAATTGACTGATCTCCTTTCTTCCATTCCTTTACATGTTTACCAGCTGCCATATCAATCAGTCGAACTACATCTGTCCAAATTGCAACGCTCCTTACTGCTCTCTGAGATGTTTCCAATCCGAACTTCACAAAGCCTGTTCTTCTCCTTTCGCAGCGAAATCGGCAAGGGAGAATGCAGATCCAGAACAGATCGTAGCCGATGATGAAGAAAGGAAGAGAATGATGGACATTCTGAAAAGGTTGGAAGAGAGTGGAATGGGGGGAGAGCTCGGAAAAGATGACGAAGAGGATGATGATGACGAGGGTGAAGAAATGGAACTTCCAGACCTAGGTGAGTCTTTGTCTTCTACTCTTTTAACAGCTAGTAGTAATACAACTGATCTTTCAACTCAATCTTCGTCTGGTCTCTCAATTGTCACAGACAACGCGAGCACAGAGCAACTTCTCTCGTATCTTTCGCCTTCGGATCGAGCTAGATTCGAGAACGCCCTCAAGCATCCTGACAGAGCTCAAGCATTAGTCGAACACCTTTTTGGAAAATCAAATTCATCCGATACCACGGTCCCTAGCGATGCACCTGAGAGAGAAGTGGAAGAAGCTGACGAAGAAATGAGACCCGAGACACCTTCTCTGAAGACATTCCAATCTTCCGTCGAGCCTTGGTGGACAGATAATACTTCCAATCGTTCGAATCGCAAATCTCAAGATACTCATTGGGACTCTTTCTTGGGAGCTCTTCTTCCTCTGCTTCAACCTCAGTCGAGACCTTCTCCAGCGGCTGCGGGCTCGCCAGCACCAAAGCGACTCAATCTGGCTTATAACATCATTGCTCTACTGTGAGTTCTGCTCAAGAGTTTCGAGTGAAGCGTCTCACTGTAGCTGAAGCGATTGTTTCATCTTTGACCCTCTTCTTGATTCTCACTTCACACAGGCTCAGCTACGCATACATTCTTCGTCATCTCGGTTTGGAAAGGTTGTCAGATCTTTTACCTCCAGAAGAAGCTTCAACCACTTCAGAAGAGTCGATCAAAC
Source organism: Golubevia pallescens (assembly GCA_001599655.1). Lineage (NCBI taxonomy): Eukaryota > Fungi > Basidiomycota > Exobasidiomycetes > Golubeviales > Golubeviaceae > Golubevia > Golubevia pallescens. The sequence goes on from BCHO01000001.1 coordinate 860,781, forward strand.
AACGATCAGAAGAGGAAGAGGCACCACAGGCCGAAGACGATGAAATGCCTCCTCTGGAACCGGATCTGGACATTTCTGATACACCTCAACTTACCACCGCTTCCCACTATCGATCAGAGAGAACGGACACTTTAGATCGAAATATTGCTTCCAGTTCGAGTGCCGGCCGGGCCCATCAGGAAGCAGAAGCAGAAAGAACAGAACAAATGTCGATAGCTCTCGGCATGTTCTCCTCACTCTCTCCTTTCCTTTCTCCTCTCCAAACGTCTAAAGCAAAGTCTGCTTCTCATTTCCCAGCTCAACCCAGATCCAGCTCGCAGTCCAGTCTAGAAACAGAAGACTTCTCCAAGGTCCTTCTGACCAGCACTCAAGACGCATCTCTATTCTTCTTAGCAAGACTCAATTCCGATTCAAGTCAAAGAAGTAAAGGTGGAATACCAAACGCTGCTGAATTACTCTCTTTTCTTTTGAAAGATGTCAAATCGCTGATGGAAGAAAAGAAAGTCTTTGACTTGAGTCAACATCCAAAGCAAACTTCGAAATTTGACGATCTACCAAAAGAAACGCTGGACAATTTCAGGTCAAGAGAGACAACATTGCAAGCTCTAGCTGACATCTTCACGCTTTACTCTCAAGAGTCAACTTCTACCAAGAAGCGTCCAAATCCGATCCAAGCCAAGATTCTCTTCTATGCCAAGTTCCTTCTCTCTTTAGGTGGTGGTACGATACCAACGATTGAAGATCAAAGGACTTGGAAGAATCAATTGTCGAAATCGAACACTAATCTCAGTCTCAAAGAGGTAGAAGAGAGATCCAAAAGAGGGGAATATCAACAAATTCTGAAAGGAAAAGGTGGGATCGAGAAAGAGTTGGAAAGGTTGGAGAATGAGATAGAAAGGGACGAAGATGAGAAACGTTGGAAAGCAACCGAGAGAGCGACTGAGGTCAATGGTAGATCAAACAAGATTTCTGTCGTATAGCCATAGCTTTCGGAAATCTAATATCGAGATTGCTTTGATTTGGTCGAAACTGATAGGTGACAAATCGTGACGAGAAAGCAGTACAACAGAGAGAGAACGAGAGCAAAGATCGAAGGCGTGCAAAGCTTGATCAGTTGGTGATCTTTTCGATGAGACTGTGATGATGCAAGAGAAGATGAAAGCAAAGAGAGAGACACAACGTTGTCTTTGTCAGTGAAAAGGAAGCATCAATCTTTGAAAGCGAGAAAACAACGAAGACCCGAATCGCAACAAGCTTACTCACGTCTTCCAAAATTCTCCTCCATCTGAATTATCATTGGTCTGTTGCTCAATGACTGGAGAATAATCCGGCTGTTGTCTTTGTTGTTGCTGTTGAAGAGCTTGAAGGTTCATATTCTCAAAAGGAACAGCTCTATTATTGAAAGCAGAATTGAACATGTTACTCTCATTCTCATTGACCAAATTTTGAGTCGAATAATCCAAAGAATTTTGACCACCGAAAGCTCCATTTGAGAAAGCGAAATTATTCGATGTGGAAGTGTTATTAGCCTGACCACCAAAGAAAGGAGGATTCAAAGAAGTATTTGTTGAAGTTTGAATCATTTGAGGTTGAGTGAGCCAAGCATTCAAACCATTTCCACCATTCATGCCTTCAACGTGACCAAAAGTGTCAGAGACCGATCCACCAGCAGCGAATTCAGCTTTGTACCAAGCATCAAAGAGATCTTGAGCGTGTTCAGCAGATCCACTAGGATTGGTTGAAGCTGGGCTCTGTTCCGTCAAACCTGAGCGAGAGATCATTGGAGAAGTGATGGAATTGTTGCTTGAAGAAGAGACTGAATGACGATGAGGAGGTTGACTGAGAGGTGAAGAGGCTTGCTGTTGTAATCCTAAAAGTAATCCAGCAGTAGCGTGATCACCTTCATCTTCTGGACCAGAAGAATGACTACCTTTCTTAGCAGGTCTACCTCTTTTGATAATCCTTCCATCTTCCCCTTGATTCTCTCTCTTCTTTCCTTTCCCATTCGTTTGATCCGAAGCAGTTGAAGTAGTGGTATTGGTAGTAGCAGCATTGTTTGAAGAAGGTTCTTGAGCTGCGAGTTCATCTGCTTTCTTCATGAAGAGTTTCAGAATGTTGGTTTCTCTCTCTCTCATTTCATCCTTCAAATGTTCTCCTTCCGCTCTCAATTTCTGCAGTTTGAGTCCTACGGTGTCGAAGTAATGTTGAAGATGATTTTTCAGGATTGGAAATTGATCAGAATGAGGATCTAAAACTAGAGCGATACCGCAGATGAGTAGACTTGAGAACCATTTAGAATGTCCGATCTGAACTTGATAAGCCAACGAGACTTCCTTTGGAGCGAACTTGGCCTTGAGGCACTTGACGAAGCTGACACGAAGAACGATGTCGTGGTGAGCTGCCTCGATGCAAGCTGCTCTAGATGGAAGGTATCTACTTCCTTGACTTGATCGAAGGAGATAAGGTCGATGAAGCGTTGTTCTTAGGAAGTTGACTGGTAACACGCGAGATGACAAGGAAGAGAAATCGTAAGTCGAAGAGAACTCGAGAAATCTTTAGAAAAACACCAATCTCTTCGATCTTCTGATACTCACTCTCGGTTTCGATCAAGAAACGATGAGTCTCGAGGAAGGGAAAAGCTTCATCGAGTTCCTTGTCGGATTCCTCGATTCCATCTCCGGAAGCGTTGAGATTCGATCTGAAATGAGAAGGAAGACTCGATCTGAAATCGCAGATTTCCTTGTCGATTTGGAGAATCTCTGAATAATGAGCGTGTCGATGAACGTTTTGGAATCTGCAAAAGGGAATGGAATAAGGAGAATATTGACATCAGAACCTCAACAATGAACAGTGTAAATGAATCACAACCCTTAGGAGACCTCGAATGGATGAACTCACACTGCGATGATCTTACCCATCAAGACTGCCAAATGATGTCTTTGAGTAGTATGAGACCAAACAGTAGGTGGCTTCGTCCCAGGTGGAAATTTGGATAGAATGTGTTCGGAAGGAGGAGGAGCATCACTTTCCTCATCGATATCATTTGGAGGTAAAGTATCGCAAACAGCATCGTCGATAGAAGTAGGTCTTCCCAAAGTGGCACATAAAACTCTATCACCGAAGTAAATGCTAGACCAAACTCTACGACGAAGTTCACTTTCCTTTTCTCCTAATCCTAAACATTTAGGTTCTCTATGTAAACCAATGGCATGAGAAGCTTTGACAGCAGAAGCAGCTAAAGTCCAACTTTCGCAAATCCTTTTATCTAGAAGAAGGAATCTACAAGCTAGATTTAGACATACCACATGTTCCAATTGATTGCAGCCTAACACTGAAGAGACGAATAAAGCTCTTCTACTTGAAGTATGCCATTTTCTAGCTCTTGACCTTCTAGATCTAGGACCATCTGGGAAAATTGAAGGATCCGCGTTACTATCGACTGAAAGTGCAGAAATGCTAAAGATAGCCATCATCATTCCATAGAGATTGACACTTTGAGGAGTCAAGATTGGATCGGATTTCAACATGACTTCGAAAGAATGTCTTAAAGAGTTCTCTGGTAAAGGTTGTCTGATCCAATTAATCTCTCCAAAGAAATGGTCTAGAAGGATTTGAATGCTTTCTTTGGAAGGTAAATCGTCTAAAAGTAACGAGGAAGGTCCATTGGAACCGAATTCTCTCATTGCATCGTCGATTGAAGGTGGTAATTGAGTCTTGACGGGATCATAGATGTTCGATACTGTGATTGGTAGCTGGAAAAGGGAAAGAGAAGGGGGAGGAACATTAGGAAATCGAAAGACTCGAAAAGATTGGAGAAAAAAGGGCATTCATTCGATTCGAAGCATACAATCCGAGGTTTAAGACTCACCTCATTCAAAAGACCCATTCTAGTCTGAACCGATTTTATTCCTACTGAAGCGCTACCAATGAAAGCCCCAGTCTCTGGACTCAAACGATCATTAGCCACTCCATTCTCACTATCACTATCTCCATTGATTTCGTCTCCTCCTCCTCCTTCTCCTGTTGCTCCATTTGATCTTCTACGATGAGAACCCATTCCCCAACCAGTAGGAGGATCTATTGGAATTCTAGAAATCCCAGAACTAGAACCTTCTCCTCTATTTCCATTCATGTGATGATGATACTGCTGTTGCTGCTGTTGATGATGATGATGTAGACTCAAATTCTCAGCTTGGACTTGAGATTGATAAGCCACTTGAGAAGTGATTGAATCCAATCGATCTGCCAATTGTCTGAAACCATCGTCCATTAAGGATTCTAATCTCTTCATCCTTGCTGAAACGTCTGTCGTATCATCTCCTGGTCTGAAGGTCTTGCATAAATCTGGAACGTTTCTGGCAACACAATGTCCACAGGGTTGCTGTCTGTCGCATTTCTGCTTTCTTCGATGACATTCAGTGCCTTTGAAAAGGAGCAAGAGAAGTGAAGTCGAGAGAGGTAAGGTTTCAGCTGTCATTTCCCAAATCGATCTCTTTCCACCTCGTTCTTATGCATGAAGTTATAGTTCGGTCATTCTAATAGGTTCTTTGAGCATGAGAAACGATTGAAAAGGTGGCTTTTTCGACTGGAAAGAGTTTCCCCAACTGACCCTCTACTGAGCTTCACTCTGAGTCTCAGTCGCAGCTTCCTGTCGGCACATTCGACTCGGCTTCAAGTTGATTCCAGATGAAGATATGAGAATGATGATTCACTGAAAGTAATGGACGAACCAGAGCACTTTCTAGGTGTCACATTGCATGTTCTTCCAAAGAACTCATGCTCCCCATCCTTTCCCAGTCATGATCCTCCCGAGAGCCGACTCTTACTCCAGTCACGATTATTCGAATAACCCAACAAGAATCAAGATATGGAGAAGAGTGGGCAAAGTTGTACTCACAAGAGTAATGGATTCTCTCCTTTCTCTTTCCAGTGGCTGAAGCGCTGTTAGCAGCCGATGTTCTCCCACCCTTCTTGACTACGGGTTTGGATTCCTGAGGATCTTCATCCAATGTTTCTGGAGAATTGTTTGAAGAAGGGAAACTGTTTGAAGGAAAGTGTTGTTGCCATTGAGGATAAGCTTGAGATTGGTTGGATGGATAAGAAGAAGAGGAAGTCGAGGCTGACTGTTGCTGATACGATGCTCCCTGCTGTTGTTGATCTGATTGTAGATATTGAGGTCTTGGTAAAGGTGGAGCTCTGTATTGAATATGTTGATTAGAACTCATTGGGACAGATCGATGATGGTTGGAAGCTGAGGAGAATTAACTGCTCTGCTGCTTCTTTCTTCTCGACATCTCACTTCGATCGATCCCTTATCGATTCAATCTTTGCATTCTCGGTTCTAGAATGCAAGGAATGCAATCATCACCCTCTTCAACATCTTCGATGGAGACGCTTCAGAATTCTATCGAGTCGATTCTGTCAGATTCAGTGTCACAACTTTTAGAATGCCAATCTTACTCTTCCAATCCGTCTCTTACAATTCTCAATTGGGATCAACCTCTAGAAATCCTAAAGCCTAATCTAGATCAACTAGCCGCTCTCATCAACGATTCAAAGGCGAGACTACCCGCTTCGGACGCCCTGCTGTACGCTCTCAAACGTCTGGTTCATCATCATCATGACCAGGATCAAGATGATGAATCATTACAAGGCGAAATGGATGTAGATTCTTGTAGAGATCTCTTCTCTAGGTTGGACGTGGTATTCGCTACAAGGGCTGCAGGTGAGTAGTCAGTCAGAAGGAAAGGTTGCTTGATTGTGCCTTTGACATTTCCTCAAGAAAAGGTTGCACTCTTCACTATACTATACTTCCAGGGAATTGTGCTTCGAGTCGAAGCTTACTATGAGCTTTCAGTCTTCTGTGCATGGTCGGGTCGCTTGTGCATCTTTAGAGTGAGGCATTCATTCACACCTAACCTTGCTTCTTATCTCTCTCTCTTTCTCTATCTTCTCCTCATAGGTATACTCGAGAGCGCTCAGTCATTGCAACCTTTGGAGGAAGCTCTGGAAACTCTCTCGGTACCACAGTGCTCTCAGGTATGGCAGTTCATAGAGGCCAGAATAGCAGAAGTCACTACAGTGAGTTGACTTTGACTTGCCCTTTTGTTTCTTTGTCTCTTGAGTCGGATCGAGTTTACTGAATGATCGTATTTATCGCTCTCACAGGATCTAAGACCTGACAAACCCAAAGGCCTAAGTCTCTTGAGAATGTCTAACGATTTATTAAGGAGATTAAGAAGACCATCTAAATCTCATTCCTCCTTAGCAGGTCGAATTCTGTCCTTTCTTTCCAAAGTCATTCCTCTAGGAGATAAGAGTGGAATCAATCTACACGGAACTTTTCATATTGAAAATGAGACTAGAGTAGAAGAAGAAGGAGTTTACGATGATTCTCAAGATCAAGAACTACTGGATGAAAGAAAAGAAGTTTCCTTTTCATTATTGAAAAGAGAAGACGGAGAAGAAATCATAGAACCTAAAGATCCATTTGAATTGAACATTCAAGATTCAAAAGATCCAGCAAGTGATTTCTCTGGAAATTTGGAATTTTATCTCAAATTTTGGAATTTACAGAAATTCTTTAGTGATCCTTCTAAATTGTGGGAGGAGAGAGAAGAGAAGGTTAGAGTTAGAAAGGAAGAAATCGTCTTGGAAGAAGTTGAAGAGGAAGTAGAGGAGGAGATTGAAGAGGAAGAAAGAGAGAGAATGAGAGAAGAAAAAGAAAAAGAAGAGGAGATAGAGAAAGTAGAAGACCAAGAGAAGAATCAAGAAGAAGACAAGGCATCGAAACCAGAAGTTGAAAAAGAGGAAGGTGAAGATGAGGAAGAAGAAAAGATGGATGTAGACGTCAATGTCAATCTTGATGGAAAGAAAACCCAAGATGGGATATCGAAATCTATCAAATCGGAATCTAATCCTTCAAGTGGTTCTTCAACTCCTATAGGTACGACGAATTCGACTTCAAAAAGTAGGAAATCGTTCAAAGAACTCAATATACCAACTCATAGAAAAGTCATCAAGACGATTCAGAGAGAAAAGACTTTGATCAAGTTTTATTATGAAAATCAACCTAGATTGGGTTGGATCAATTTCAAAGAAAGTACGGAATTGATTTTGAAATTGTTTGAAGCTGTTGGTAAAAGAGAACAGGAATTGACTGGTAATTCAAATAGTGGATCTAGTTCTGGTAGAAAACGTCGAAATGAGGAGACTTTGAGAAATGGAGAAGAGGAATTCAATTTGGCTGGAAAAGATTTGAATTCAACGATTGAAAAAGACGGAAATCCTGATGTTCCTTCCAAAAATAAGAAAAGGAAACGGGATGAATCGGATCGAAATGATTTGATGGATTTAGATGATTCCAATTCTCAAGGTCCAAATGCTGAAGAAGAAGAATCAGACTTCTTCCCAAAGTATCTAACCGGGAAAAGAGTTTTGGAATATGAATTGAGAGATCCATCTTTCAGAAGACATATAGTGATTCAATATCTGATTTTCTGTCATTATTTGTTGAGAATGGTACCAAGTGTTAGAAAAGAATGGGGAGACAAATTAACCAATGTAGGTTTGAAGAAGAATCTCGCTTCTCTTTTGAATTTACCTGAAGGAAGTGCAGGTACTGATTCTGCTAATAAGGAAAATTCAAACAAGGAAAAAGGAAATGGACTACTTGATGATTCGGATGAACGACTTGGTACTAGAGATCAACTTTGGGTCAGAGATACTTGGAGGACTGCAATCAAGATTTTGGAAACTTTGCCTCCTAATGGCGCTTCGATTGTCGCTGCTGTTAGAGTTGCTTTGAGAAGGGAAACCAATTGGGTGAGTCGAGTTCAAACAGAATTGAGCATTTGGCTGAAGTCTCTCGAAGATTAGATCTATTATACTGATCTCTTCATTTCTATTTCTCTTCTTAACCACAGGCCGATTGGAAAGATGCCAACTGTCCTTCAATCGAGAAATCTCCTCTCTCAGACGTATCTCAGCAAATGGTGGAGAAGTCCATCCAAGCTCTGATGGCTCCAATTCCTTCGTTTCCTTATCCATTGGGTACTAACGCTCTTTCGGAGCTATGGGAAGGAGGACTAGCATCTTCTAAGCCTACAGTCACTATGGAATCCAAAGAATCCGAAGAAGAGATTGACGAGGTTACAGGTGAACTAAAGAGAATCATGGTCGAGGTTAGAAGAGATGGATTGGAAGATTTGGAAATCTTACCTCCGATTCCAGATCTACGAAGTTATGTCAGACTGGTCAAACAGGTAGATGGTAGGATCGATCTGAGAAGAAAACAATTGGGAACTTTCAAGACAAAGGAAGAATTGGAAGTAGAAGACAAATTGATCACTCCTGTCAAAGAAATTGGTAAACCAAAGGCTGGAACTTCTGCTTCTGCAACTCCAACCACTTCTTCTACAAACGTCAAGAAGGAGGAGAAAGTAGCCGAAGAAGAAAAGAAAGAAGCTGCAGTGGACGAGAAGAAAGATGAAAGCTCGGAGGCTTCTAAGAAAGATAAAGAAAAAGAAGAGGAAGAAGCTGCTGCTGCTGCTACGAAATTGGCAAAGGAGAAATTGGAAGAGACTGTTAAATCGAAAGAATCTAGAAAGGAAAAAGAAAACAAAGATGAAACTTTTACCAATTTATTACAAAGAAAACAATCTTTAAGTTGGAGAGCTTTGAGAGTTTCTAGATCTGAACATTTGAATCTCTTTACTGAAACTAGAATGGATGATATAGTCGCTTTACAAGCTTCGATTGAAAAAGAAGATAAGATTAAGGAGGAAAACGCAAAGAGGAAGGGAAAGAAGAAATCGGAAGTTAATTTGAACAATAGTAGTGGCAGTGGTGGTGCTGATGAGATTGATGGAAAGAAAAGTTTGGAAGTTCCGATTCTCATTACTACTAGTTCTGATGGAACTCAAGAATTGGATTTGAATCCTTCTCCTGCTCATAATGATCAAGAGGGCTCAAGTCAGGATGTTCTTTCTCCTGCTCCAGCTCAACCGACATCCAGTCAAGATGTTGAAATGTCTCTATCGTAGGGAGTCTCTTATTTGTATTTGTATCAAATCAAATTTTCAATGCATCTCTTCAACTCTCTTTCGCAATACAGTGAAAATGTCATTGAGGCGCGTTTTCTTCGAGACGAGACTTGGATCTAGTGAGGCCCGCTCAAGATGCGCTTCTCTTCGCTTTGTTCTTCTCTCGAGCTTTGGTCGAAGCTTTGAAAAAGGAGCAAAGGTACTTGCATGCTTCCAAATACGACACTTGAGAAGGTAAAAGGATGGAGTCGAGATGGCAGAAAAAGGTGCAGGTACAGAAAAGCATAAAGGAGGCCCAGAGAATGGCTAGGAGACGTTACCTCTGTTGGGTGAGAGTTGGTTAGGGAAAGATTTGGAGCTTCGGAGGCTGTACCAGGTTCAAGATTTGAACCTCCAAGAAGACTCGCGGAAGAGAGAGAAGAGGGCTAAGGCTGTGAAGAGCGAACAATGTTGTCGCGATGACAAGAGACCAAGATTGGAGAAGAAAAAGCTCTGAGAATCGAGTCCCATAGAGATATTTAGAGGGCTCGTCTAGCACTGTTCATAGAAAGAGACGGAGAACATCTATCAGCGGAGAGCAAGCTCAAGCATTGGCGCTCCCGAGAGAAAAGTGAGAAAAACTCACCAGAACGAAGGAAGTCCCTCTATGGGCATGAACCGTACCAACTGTTGACGATGGTTGGATTTGCCGAGTTGGCGTTAGGAGATACGTAGCAGCCTTTAGATCCAGATTGAAAATTGAAAAGACGCGATGGAAAAATGAACAAGGAGGATAGAAGGTCAATTTAAGGTCATTTTTGTGTTGCGCGCGACTCTTTTCGACTCTACTCTTGGCTGTGGAGAGTTTGGAAGAGCACACATTCAAAGCTCAGAGAACAAGGGACTGGAACTCACCTGTGGCTCCGTCTGGACCTGGATTGATGGAACCGATGACTGTGTTCGGATCACAGTTGTCGCTTGAGTAAAGCCCAACGAGACAATTTCCACCCATCATGTACTCGGCACTTTGAGTGCTACCTACGAGTCTGATGCATCCTGTTTCACTGTTATCTTTGATTTGATATTGGTTTCCCTGGCCCAAGATTTGGCAAGCTCCGTTTCCAAAGAACTCGATGACTCCGGCAGAAGCAGAGACACTGCTGGCCATGGCAACGATAGCGACCAAAAGGTTCATGTGTAGTTTGGATACCATTTTTCGAAGAGGGTAGGATTTTTGAGTGGAAGAGGGGCTGGCTTCGAGAGAGAATGTCCTTTTATACCTTCTGGCGACGCAGGCGGAAAGGAAGAGATTCGACCACCTTTCCTGCAATCTTCTCCTTTCTTGGCCGAGGTCAAAGAATTGTGCTAGTCAATGTCTACTCTTTCTGAAAGAATCAAGCCTTTCGCCCATGTACTCGATCGCGTCTTCCAAGCTCAATCACAGTTCTCTGACGCGCGCCAGAGACTTTTGAATCCTGGAAGGGGAAGCTAGCCTGGGGTCTGCGGTCTCGCGACGAGAAAAGAAATTCCTTCGTCAGGGAGACGTCTCTGAATGAAAATGATCTCTTTCTCATTCTGGAGCTTGGCACCTCGGTCAGTCGAAGAAAGCGTCGCGGAAGACAGAGGGAAAACACCTTGAAGGAGAAGAAGGACCTCGGATCCAATTGGCCCACCGAGGTTGTCCGTCATTCCCAATTGTATGTATGCATCTACATATTCTTTTGTGCGTTCCCACCGGACTCAGAAGAGATCTCCATCTTTCAGCGAACGAAAGGGTGGCGCTCCTGTTCTGACGTCTTCTTCAAGCTCGTTCGAGTGGTGAGCCTTCGTCTTTTCCTTTGGAAAGTCAAGGAACATACTGCATGAACTTTCTCAAGTATCTATGAACTTTTTCAGGAACCAAGAAAGATACTTAAAGCTGCTTGCTTTTGAACTTCGCCTTCTACTTTCTCACAACTTCAAGATCTCCTTCTCTTTTTCTCTCTCTCTCACGCTCTCGCTCTCAACTTCAGTCTGGCTATCTCTTCTTGTCCTTTTTTCCTCCCCAAACTCTGATTTACCTTTTTCAAATGATTTCTTCAACTTTTTCAGCTCTCTCTGGTTTGGCACTCGCAGCCGTCTGCGTGGCTACTCCAATCGCTGTTGCCAGGTAAGTTTCAGCAAAGGCATGTTCCGGGAAGGAAGTGAAGTGATAAGCCTCATGGCTTAGCTCAGCTGATTGTTGAGACTTCCTTTCTATATGCTTTTACTGTCCCTCAGTGATGCTGGTGACTTGAGTATCAAACTCAACAAGAGAGGAGACGCTCCATGTGCGACCAAGTTCGATTTCTACATTCAATCCGTTGGTCCCAATCTTGGAGGGGTTCCTTCTGTTGGTTTCTTCGCCCAGATGACCTCAGATGGGGAAGACTACATCGCAGGTGAGTCTCGGGATTCTTAGAGAATTACGAGAGGTCTGAAATTGCGATGACTGACTATCGTCTCATCGCGCGTCTCCTACTTCAGAGAGCTCGACTTGTTATCTCGCTTTCGGAGGAGGATGCAAGTGGCTCAACGCTGGTACAGCCACCGTCCAGGTGAACGCAGATCACTATGATTTCACCCACGCGGACTATGGATTCTCAACTGGACAGGATCTTACTGGAAAGACCATTTCTTGGACTGTCGAAGGATGTCCCGACTACAGCTGTACTCTTACATCCAGTACCACTAGTATCAGAGATCCTCAATCCGGAAACTTCTATCCAATGACAATCACGGCTTGCAGAGACGGCACAAGATCCCCGGCTTTCTTCAGCGAGCAAATTGCTGGTGAATCTGCCTTATCCATGGCTCAAGACTGTACTTCAGACACTGACGCGGATTGCAACACCACCTTTCAGTACACCAACATCCAATGAGCTAACAAACCGGTAGTTGTTCAGCTTTCTCATTCGTTGAGTCTCGCTCAACGCTCCGTTCAGTCCCCTCACTCTTCTTCTCCTTGAGCTTTGTTCACCCTCTTTTGTGTTTGATTACGTATGTCATCTTATTCAAATTTTCAGTTTTTAGAACCCATTACCCTATGCTTTGCGAGCCTTTGAGATGAATGTCGAGGCGCGTTTTCTTCGAGACGAGAAACGATCAATCTCTCAGAAGAAATGTTTAATACATGATGGTGTCTCTCTCCACTAGCCTTGGAACGGATCTGAGAATTGGATCATCCTTTGCTACAGACCAGAAGTAGCCATCTGAAACGAAATGAAGAGAAAAGTCAGTCTTTTGTTCAATCAAGATTCGGAGGGCTGTTGATACTCACCAAAATCAGCTTCAGTCACTCCTTGCAGCCATTTCATCCCCTCCTCCTTCTCAGCTAGTTCAAGAGCTCTCTTCTTGATGACGAGTCCAGCATCTACAGCTGCAGCTCTGACTCTATAAGCATCTTCTTTTGAAAGCTGAGGTCCGTCAATCTTCGAACCCACTTTTCCCTCCTTCCCTTCCATCCTCTTCCAACCTCTCAATTTCTCAGAGGTCGATTCCGAAAGATCAAGGATTCCCGAATGGTGAAGCATAGAACTGATGACATTGTCACAAAAGATTGGCAAGACTTTTGGTTCTGGAACGTATAAATCTTTTGAGGATGCCTTGACAACTAGACATTGATAAAGAGTCATTAGCAAAAGGAACGCTTTCTTAAAAACGAAGACCTCTTGACCATCATCAAAAGTGAGTCGATCATCAAAGGCAGGGATGAGAGAAACGAGAGCTTCCAAGAAATAATTGGCAGCCTTCTCTTCGTCTTTTGTTTCTTCTTTGACTTTTTGTGATCCTTTCAATTGTTCGACGACGAAATCTCCCAGACACCTATGATTCGCCTCTTCCAAAGTCTTACCCGTCTCGTTACAAGCTTGGACTATTAATTCAACAGCTTCGTTAATCGGACCTTCTCTCAAACCAACAGTTAAACCTGGGATAGTCTCGTGTGGCTTCTCGACGTGAAGCTTGACCTGGAGTATCTCTGCTACTGTGGTTGCTGATAGATTTTTGAGACCTTTGGAACTGAGTAGGCCAGTCGAATCAGAATCATTCGAATCGGGAGAAGAAAGATAAAGTCCCATGAGTAGCTTGACGATGTTTTGATAAGATCCGACACCAGTGGCTTCATGAAGAGGCAGCCTGTACCCAGATAGAGTGTTCAACATAGCTAGTACTGAAAGAAAGTTCTGAGGAATGTATAGAAGGCCGAGACAGAAAAGGAAGTGATGAACAAAGGATCGAGTGTTGTGAATGAGTCACGAACGATCTTTCTACTGAACTCACCACTTCTACGAGCACGGATGGGAACTTGAGAGGGAAAGAAACTCCATGTTGTGATTTCAGTCTATTGAAGTCTTTTTCATTCAGAGATTCGAGGAAAGAGTCAATGGCGGAATCAGAGATCTGCAGAGAGCACCAAGAAAGAAGAAAGAAGAAAAGTCAGAACAAGAAGGTTCAAAGATTGATACGAACCCTTTACTTACTTTGATGTTCGAAGCGATTCTTGTTTTCTCACAAGACTCTCTAGTTCGGTTGATGAGATCACCTTTGAAAAGAGAGGATTGAGATGCAGACATTTTGGGATGGTTGAGGTTGGAGACCAAGAATAATTCGCTCAGGTTTTCATCTTTTGATGGAGCACAAAGCCTCTCACTCGCCTCAACTATCTCTCAATACTACAAGTATGATGGGAATGAAAGTCATCATGAGCTTAGATCTCATTTCTCCTTTGAACAGAGGCCTCGGATTGCATGAGCCTTTTCAGAGACCATTTCACAGCAGACAGACCACGCATGGAATCAGATCAGGAAGCAAGACAAGTGATATCAGAAGAAAATGTACAGGAACGAGTGAAAAATACGACAGACTCGGTAGAATAGAGCTCAGGATAAATGAAAGAGGTAATCGAAAGGAAAACACAGTTGAAAGTCTTGTTGATCTTTTGACTTCCTTCAGCTCTCTTTCTCAAGAAGAGTTCGTTCCCAGAGCAAAAGAAATGAGCAGTAGACATGCCAACAAGCTCTCGAAACCGATTCCCATTCGCTTAATTGGACTTGACGAAGTTTCTATGCAATTCAGGTTCGACTTTTGTGACTCTTTCCAATAGTTTGGCTACCACGTCCTTGCGGTTCTTCTCGAAAGCAGAGTTGAGTTCATCTAGTTTTGATGTGGTATCCTTGTCTACTGCTGATTGAGAAGTGGTCTGGGATCCTTCGTGCTGTAAGAAAGAGAAGCGCGATATAGGGTGGAGGGAGAGAGGGAGAGATAGGAAGCAAGACCACGTCAGTGAAGAGTCTGGAATTAATTCGAGCGCAAGAATGAACAAATTACGGTCTCTATAACTGTATTTCATCACGGAAAACGCTAGATTATTTTGGAAGCAGAAGATGGGTGCTAATGCCAGCTTCTCCTATCACCTTCAGAGCTTCACTACTCTGTTCTTAGAGCGCTCCATAGGAGCACTCGCCTTGGATCCTCTAACACATTGATTCGATTCAGACTAATTCGTCCACAGACATGTACAGGAGCTAGCTACTCACCTCCTTTTGGAAAGCCTGGAACTCCTTCTCCTTCTTGGCCTTGAGATCCTCAATCTCCTTTGAGGCCTCTGTCCTAGCGTCCTTCAACTTCTGAGTACGATCTGTGAGAACGATTCGCGCATGAGATCATCGCGTCAGTGCTTTAGCTTCGGTAGCTCAGAGAGATGTCCGAGTAGATGGGTAGAGATGTACGTTGAAGCTGAACAGGAGCTCTGTTATCTAGATCTTGACTGCAATGAGCTCTCTCGGAATGTTGATGACAGTATTGAAGATTCGATCTGAATTTGCAAACATTCTCTCGACCTTGTTCGAATGAACTTCAATCAAGAGAAGTGATCTGATGTTGAGATAAGATAGAGAAAGGTGTGGTTGAATGTGAACTCACAAGTACGAGCCTTGCTAACAATCTTTGCAGCTTCCTTCTCAGCCTCGAGTAAGGTTTGGATTCCTTGTGATTGTTGAGCAGCCTGAATTAGGAATCACAATAGGTGATGGAAAGAGGAGCATGGACCATGGTGAGAAAGAAAGGGGAGCAGCAGATGGTTGGAATCAGTTCACAGCTCAATCCACCCAGCTTCGGATCGATGATTGATCAATGATGATTTGTGAGTTGCTGTAATTTGTTCATTCTTGAAGCTCGACTTCGCAATGCAAGCATCTTGAAACTGACCATTGGTGATTTAGGTGGTTGATGGTCAAGCTGCACGCCTCGTCGAAACTCCTGAACATCTTGACTGCAAACCATCATCAGAAAATCACATTTTCGCTAGAGCTCTTCCTTGGCTTTTAGAATCAAGCAGTAATCCAGAACATATTTGAGAAAATCGATCCAAACACTTCAAAAACAAGTCATTCGGTCTCAAGTCTCGTCCAAATGAGTCCACTTTCGTTTCTACTTCTCATCGCCCTTGCACCGCAGGTTCGATGCAAGCTGACGCCAAAAGACGTTCATTCAATCGAGAACACGCAAGAAAGGATGAACATGTGGGAGAGGCTAGCAGAACAGGAGCGGAAAAAGACATGCGGGACGCTCAAGGATGAAGAAACGAAGACGCTTCTTTGCGGACCTCCCAGCACGAGAGAAGACGACTGGACGATTGAAAGCATATTGATACGGTATAGAGATCTGCATAAACAGTTTCATCAGGATTATCTTTACAAGGCGTCGCAGGAGGAGAGTCGAAGAGAGACTCATCATGACAGGCAGGAGTTCTGAGTGAGTTAGAGATTCCAATCTACTCGATCCTTCCTCTTTATTGATTCATCCTCTTGAAGTTGTGGTTGTTCAAACGAATCTCTGTCTATCACTCGAGTTTAGTCGGAGGTTTCTAGTCGGTCATCGCTGACGCTTCTTAAACAAACCTTTCTTCATGCCCTCTCTTACTTTACTTCAACTTCCCCAGGACACCTGTCACCTTCTGTATTTCTAAATTCGCGCGAATACGAAACTTTTATCTCAAATTACTTGCACTCCAAAGGTTTGCACATGAGAACTCCCTCCGATGTAGTTGTTGACGAGCGTGATGACTACTTTGCCTGACTCGCTCCGTTTGCAAGAAATTGCACCTCTTCTGTCCTGCGAACAAGCTTCTTCTCGAATTTCAGCTTGTTCTGATATTCGCTGACATTGTCGACGGAATGAAACAAGACGTTCGTCTTTGGCCATTCGATGCATAATCGCCGAACGACGAATTTAATCAACCAGACGAAGCTCGCATCTTCGACTTCTTCACGTTTCGCCATCTCTTCTTCTTTCCTTCTCCCCTTCTTCCTGCTTCGTTTCTCATCGATAATTCTCCTTCCTTACCTGTCGTTTCCGTCATGACGATTCGGGACAAGACGTGAGTGAGATAGATCCATCATCTGACTTCCTTGCGATACTGCGCTGGCAGACAGCAGTTGCAGATCATACTGAATCTTCTTTCGATTCCGATTTACTCCCACCAGCTTAGGATGTATGCTCATAGGTGTCCTGTTGAATTGCTTTCTACTTGGATTCTCATCGTAGGTATCAACTCAGATGAACGATTGATCATTGAAGTCGATGAATTCAAAGAAGAACTTTCAACTTCTTATCAGAAGATTTTTTCGGAACAAATCTTCATCGTCTTCTTGATGTCTACCACCTCTCCACTCTCTTCTCTCAATCGCTATTGTTTCTGACTTCTCGATCTTAATTCTTCACTCGTCTCTCAGAATGCAAGCGTATCTCTACTCGGTTAGATTCAGAAGCGATCCCCTCGCTATCAAACTCATGGTTGTCTGTCTGTTCGCCCTGGACATTGCGGACTCTGGCAACCTGATCAATGTGATGTGGGACTATCTGATTAGACATTTTGGAGATGCTGCATACTCTAATACCGCTAGTCGTAAGTGAATGAGCGAGGTCTCGAAAGAAACCGAATTTCCCCAGCTTTGCTCTATCTGTATCTCTGTCGTCGCCTGACATCTCTTCTGTTTCAAATGGTTCCTATTTCTCAATTCACAGATTCGTTCGCTGCCGTGCCAGTATTGGAAGGAGTGGTGTCATTCATTTGTCAAGCCTTCTTCTGCTACCGAGTGTACCTTTACCACCCCTCAAGATTGATCCTTATCCCAATCATGGTCTTTGCTGCTATCTCCTTTCTGTGTTCAGTCGGAGTCGGAATTGCTGTAGGTTTCGTCGAAGACTAAAGGTAACAGCCCGGGCTTTTCGTTGACTATCGATCCTGACTTGAACTCATTCTCCCTCGCTTCCTCCAGGTGGTCAAACTCGAGTTCTTCGACAAGTTCTCACGAGCCAATCCTATCACGATCCCCTGGCTTGCTTGCGGTGTAGTAGGTGAGTTTCTGGAGCACTGGTTTTGGGCGAGATTACTGGACACTGAGTCTTCCTCTCTTCTCTTCCCCTTGCCTCTTTCGATTCAGCCGACATCCTCATCGCTGTCTCTCTGACACATGCTTTCAGGCATGCTCGCATGGGCTTCTCGCATTCTGGTGAGTTAGAATGATGGAAGGCCATCTGGAATCGCAAAACGTCTCTGAGGATACTCAGCCTACCTTGCCTTTTCTTTTACTTCTTTTTCTACAGACTCGGTTCTCAACGGTCTCAGAAGACTTTCTCTCCAGACAGGTCTCTTGACTATGACAGGAACGTTGATCGCTCTCATTCTGTATTCTATTCCGGCTACTGGTCTAGCGTATCTAGTATTCCAAGTGAGTTCATTCACTCTTTCGTCGAGGAGCGATCTTCCTCTCCAAGTCTCTGACGATTCTTCTCCATAACCTTATCTTTCTCTACTCAGTTTCCATCTTCAAAACTTTACTCAAACTCGCTTCTCAGTGTACTCCTCAACCGACAGATCGATCCGCTCACGATGAACGAAGAACTCAACTTAGATCAAGTTTCCCAGCACACCAACTCACAAAACCAGAACTCAAAACCCAACAACAAGAGAAGTGTCAAAGATTCCTTCAAATTCCAACTGGGAATGCTACGACCGAACACACAAGTTCAAATCATCGAAGAACAACAGCAAATCGAAGAAGAGATCTCAGGAAACGGTCATGAGGATCAAGATTTCCCCAATCTCAAGTCTGGGAAAGGTAGAAAGAAGTCTACCCAATTGAACTTTGACGAAAATGTCAACAATCTAGACAGAAGTGTCAAGGAGATGGTCTCAGACGATGACTCGATTGTTTCACAAAGTCCAGCTTTTGAACGAAAATCTTCTGTCGCCTCTACGCTGCAACCTAGGTCTTCAGATTCAAACGACGCTAAATCTGACTCTTACTATTGATCGCTTTCTCAAAGCTGATAATCAAAATCGGCGCATGCTTCTACTTTGCTTTCCAAGATCGTCGCCTTATCTTTTCCCAGAATCTCTAGACTACTGCTACCGATTTAATCCTGATGCCCTTCTTTAATTGTAAACCTTAAACTCTCTTCGCTTTCATGTCATCTCAAAATTGCTTTCCACTACTTTGCTCTAAAATGTATCCCTCATTTAA
This sequence comes from Golubevia pallescens, assembly GCA_001599655.1. NCBI lineage: Eukaryota > Fungi > Basidiomycota > Exobasidiomycetes > Golubeviales > Golubeviaceae > Golubevia > Golubevia pallescens. The sequence goes on from BCHO01000001.1 coordinate 879,349, forward strand.
TGCCAATGCCATCAGTCGAATCTCTATCACCATGTAAAACCCCACGAACTTCACTATTCAATCTATCTATTCTATTCACGCGAGGGATCCCTTTTCCAAACTGTTTCGAAATTTCCAGAGAGCACATACGAGTGAATAAGCAAAGCGAACCGTTGCAGAGATATAAGCAAAGACAGAGAAGTTGCAGATGGATTATAGATACGATGGGAAGGGCAAAGATGGGAATGCAAAGGAAATAATGATTGCGCTTAGAAGTTTCCGAGTCCAGTGACGTTCATCGAATGGTAGTCTCTACGAGCAGCATCCAACAAGACTGCAAATGCGAAGGCCTCTACAGAGGTGGTTTTGCCTGGAACGTTGAAACTCAAGACATCGACAGTTTCGTGTTTGAAGTTTCCGAGCACGTCCATCGAGGATTGAACCGATTGATAGACAGCTTCAGCGTTTGGGATGAACTGATCGACAACCCCTGACTTCATGCTAGCCAGACGGAAGGTAGAATCTGTGTGTGTGAGAGAAAAGACAAGTTGGAACGATCAGAACTGGAGAGACGAGGTGAGACTTCTTCATAAGAGAGCCAGATCTACTCACAAGCAATTAGCATTGAACCAGCAGTGTCCAAGAAAGAGTCATTCTGATCTACGTAGTTGTGGAACAGAGCAGTAGAGTTGTCTTGAAGTGGGTAAACAGCTGACAAGAGTTCAGCAGACCAGTTGACGAGATCAGATTTCTGGCTTGAGAACTGCGATGAAAAGTCAGATTGAGCAATTGAAGCAAGAGTTCGTACTATTCCTCCAGAGATCCAACCGATACCAGTAGACCATTTGTTTTCATCAATGAAAGTCTGAGAGTCATAGTTATAGATGTGAGACCAAAGCTTGGTCTTTTGATCTTGGAGAGTGATCCTAACCAGTCTGATTTGATCATAAGCTTCTTGAAGAACGTTCTTATCCTGAGTCATCAAACCGTAGAATGCGATTGAAGGAGGTCCCATCCAGATAGAATCAGCCCATAGTTGAACACCTAAGGAGAAGAAAATGAGAGAGATTCGGATGAACATCGCCACAGTGAGTTGGGCGTTCGAGCGGCTACTCACCAACAGCTTTATGCGAGATGGCCCCAGCTGAGACTCCAGTGATAGCTTTAGGAGCTTTGTTGATGTAGTTGAATTGATTCGTAGCAGCAGTCGAGAAGAAACCATCTCCCAACTTGTTGTTTTGGAGAGAGCCATCCCAGTGGGAGGCAACTAACACTGCAGGCAAAGAAGAAGCTGAATCTAAACTCGATCCAGCATCTGCTCCAGTGGTTTCCTCATCTCCAGAAACTCTAGAAGAGAGACGTCCCAAACTATCTTGAGCAGATGCGGCGGATTGGGCCATTCGCAGGACGGCATTCGGAGGTTGACCTGAAAGAAAATTCTACATACCGAGAGAACAAGAGTGAAAGAATGAAGTCAGCTGAGTGGAACACTCTCCAGACTACTTCTGATCGTGAGAATCCAAACCTACCTTTGAGAACGGTGAGAAGTTGGAACCATCGTGCTCGATGAGAGCAGTGGAAGCGACACCTTGCTCCCAGCTAGCTCTAAGTCCAGCAGCCATACCATCCTTTGCAGTGGAAACGAAGGTGGAGTTTGAAGAATGACCGGGAGCTCTAGTAGAGACTCTTGCTGCTTCGACTCGGGTAGAGAGCATGAGCGTGATGGAGGCGAGAAGACTCAGGAATGCAGGTCCAAACATGACGAGAGGGAAGGATGAGGATGTATGAACAGATGGGAAGGAAGAGAGAGAATAAAAACTGAAAAGTAAATGGGAATGAGAATGAAACTGAATTGGGAAAGAGAGAGAAGATTGAGTCAGTCATTCTTGAGTCAAGTTCGGGGTGGTCGTCCTGGCTGACTTGGGAATGTCTTGTGTGGCTCTCTGACACAAACATCTCTGTTGCATCTCTGTTCTTGAGCTCACCTTGGCTGAAACCAGTCGAAACAACTCCTCGAGAATTGAGAGAAAGATGACAAGAAAGTCGAGAGGGAAAAGAAGAAGTTCTTTTCAAGAGAAGGAAAAATCCAATCGAGATTGGTCGAAGAACCGAGCTCGACTAAATTTAGACTGCTTCGAGAAAACGTCATTCTCAAGACATCACAACTTTCTTCGTTTTTCGTTTCACTTTTCCCAACCAAACAATTTCAATTTTTTGTAATACAGAGAGAGAGAGAGAAAGCACAAGAGACAACAGAGAGGAGAAGAGCCCTCTGGATTTTCAGGGTGGTTACTTTTTTGGTTCGAGAAGTAAAGGAGTGAGGAGAAGGATCGAAAACGACTCTTTTCACAAAGTGTAAAGATTATATGAGAATCTAAAAAGCGAGAGTAGTATATGTATTTTGAAGAGTGAAGAGAAAAGAAAGAGGAACACAAAAGAGATAGCATCGAAGGAGGAGAGGTGGCGAGACTGGAAATTGGTACCGCATGCGGAGAGAACGATTTCGTGTATTTCCCAAAGTTCGACATCGATTTGATAGGAACTAATAAGCATCATCGTCGGAATCGGAGTCGCTCTCACTTCCAGAAGAGCCCGAATCGACCATGTCGTCGTGAGCGCCTGAAGGACCTGCAGCTGGTTGAGCCACTGTAATGAAGGATTCAAACGAGGACAAGAAACGCAAGTTAGTTTTGGAACCTTCTTTATCCCAACATAGAAAGGACAACCTAAACGAGAGGATCTTACTCACCACCACCTTGTTCGAATGTGGCCAATTGGGTTTGAAGACTTGCAATTCTCTTTGCTTCAGCAGCTTCGTCCAAGACTCTATTCTTATGACCACCTTTATTAGTAGAAGTTTTCTTCTTCTTTTGAGCTCCACCAGCTCCACCAGTTCTGGGTTTCTTTGGTCTAACGACGTACTTGTAAAGCTTGTAAAGAGTCTTTGGAGTTAAATCGTCAATATCCAATTCAATTTCTTCTTCATCAGTTGTACTGTGAGGTTTATCTTCCGCAATGATTCTCAAAGCACCATCCAATCTATCATCTGGTAAAGCAGTAATCTTTTCAGCCAATTCCTCCTTTTGTTCATAAGTGACGACTCTAACATCTTCATCACTTCCAGCGTCACCATTTGATTTTCTCTTTCCACCTGCACCACCACTTGAAGGATTCTTTCTCTTAGTTCCACCACCTGCTTTCTTCTTTTCTCCGTTAGCTTTCTTTCCACCACCACCACTCTTGCGTGGAGCAGGAGGAGCTGCAGAAGGTAAAGTGGAAGCAGAAGGAGGTGGACGTGAACGTTGAGGTTTAGTCATTGCACTAGATTGCATGGAAGCCAGAGAAGCTTTAGTATTTGCAATAGCCTTTGGATTCTTGTTCTTACTTCCTTCCAATTGAGCTAGATTTGCTTGTAGAGATTCAATTTGTTGACGAATTTGAGCTGCCAGCGAAGCATCGGAAGAATCATCTAGATCTTCTCCATCATCGTAATAACCATATTCATCTCCAAATTCTTGAGGAGCAACAAAAGGTGGAGCTTTTGGAATAGATCTCATTCTACTTTCATAAGCTTGTTTAACCTTTTGTCCCATAGTATGAACGTCAGTTCCTGGTGGATTGAAAGTGAAACAATTTCTGAATAACAATTGCATATCTGCATCGAAACTTCTTCTGTTTTCATAGTCTCCAGATCTCAACTTGGATTGAATCTCTCTCAAAGAGATTGGATTCCTAATCGAAGCATAATAAGCTGGAGCGAAATCCAAATTACGATCGACTAAATCATAAAAGACCCAAGCGACTGCTTGATGTTTTGGACCATAAAGCTCTTGAACTACCTTTTCACAGAAACGAAGTTCATCCTTGTTGACCTTTTCGTAATAAGCTCTCTCTGCGACTGAATTGGCGGCAGAAGTCTTGGCTTTACGTTTGGTTCCACCAGCTCCTCCACGATTGCTGATTCCAGAGGCAGGTTCGTCCCAATAAGGCATGTCCTTTGGAGGTGGAGGATGAATCTCACGTTTCGGACGTCCACCAGCATCGTCAGAAGAGCGACGAATGGTAGGGACTGGATTCGATGGCTAGAATTAGTCAAAAGATAGAAGAAATAGAGAGGTATGAGTAAGATCGCCTAATGACTTCCAATCGAATCCATTCGACTTGAGTGATACTCACACGACGAATCTTCTTGTCGTTTGGAGAATCATCACCGGCAACAGAAGAGTACTCTTGAGGTCTAGCACTTGGGAAAGAAGACATTTGCTTATCGAAAGTCTTCTCCATAGCATCACAACCTTTACTCAAAGGATGTTCAGGACCATTGAACTTTCTACAATTGGAGAAAACTCTTCTAACCTCCTCTTCCCAAAGAGCAGCGGTTGGGAAAACGTCTCTCTTTGGATCCAAACCGAATTGAGCTGCTTGCTTGACCTTTTCAGTTGGTTTGATTTCAGCTCCACCAGCGGCTTGAGATTTGGAAGCAGCAGAAGTCAAAGCCAACTTGATGTCGATGGAACCTAAATCGGCTGGATCAGTGATGAAGTTACGATATTGAGGGATTCCTAAAGCGATTGGATCTACTGGTTGTAGGAAAGCTGGAGCCTCAGGTCTAGACTTCAAAGACTTGATACTGTTTTGAGCAAACTTGATCTGAGCAGCAGTCATTTCGATGATTGGAGTTCCGTAAGCGTCCACAGCACCTTCGAATCTCTGACGTTTGTTTGGAGGTTCGGAATCGACTACAGAAGGTCCGGCAGCTGGAGCAGCAGAATCTGGTAGAGCTGAGTAAGGTGCTTGAGGAGCTGGAGCTTGAGCTTGTTGAGTCTGAGGTTGCTGAGGTACGTTCAAAGGTTGAATTGGAGCACCGAAAGGTTGAGCTGGAGGAGCAGAGATCGGAGCACTGTCTTGAACGTTTGGTTGAGGATAAGGCTGCTGGTATTGTTGTTGAGGAAGTGAGGAAGATTCTGAAAGAGGCGGTTGCATAAGCGTATCACCTTGTTGCTGCTGAGGTTGAGTAATCGAAGCGTTTTGAAGCTGAGGAGGTTGGACCTGAGCTTCTTGAGGCTGGTTTTGAGTTTGAGGTTGAGGAATCGATTCTGGAACAGGAGCTTGCACTGCTGGAGCTGGAGTAGAAGCAGCTGGAGCCGGAATTGAAGCTTGAGGAGCAGTTCCATCTGTCATCTTGACATCCTCTGAAGGCCTAGCAGCTTGAGGTTGAGATGGTGGTTGAGCAGCAGGAGGAGCAGGTGAAAGATGATTCGAAGAAGTTGATTCTGGTACCGGGCTTGGAATTGGAAGAGAAGGACTTGGTTGATGTTGCTGTTGTTGAGGTGGGAGTGGAGATGGAGCTAGACTCTCACTCGAAGCAGCAATTGGTGGTGGAATTGGAGCTGGAGTTGGTGAAGCTGATGGAGCAGATTGTTGAGCTTGCTGTTGAGGTGGTGCCAATGAAGGAGAGACTGAAGAGGGTAATGGATTTTGACCTTCAGTCAATCTCTCTTGAGATAGAGATTGAGCAGCAGCGTCCACCGAACCAGGAGCCCCAACCACCATGCTTGGACCATCAACGAAACCACTGTCTGCTGTTCCTAGTGGTGCACTACCACTTGCAACTCCATTCTCATTCCCATTTACAATTCCATTTCCATTTGCTCCGTCTGCTGCATTCCCAACCTCTGGTCCATCCGATGAGAGTTGAACTACCTTTTGTGTTTGATCTGCAGAGATAGACTCTGGTTTCCCACTATTCTCTACCGATTGACCATCCACCTTTAGAGGACTCAAGACTGCAGCTTGATCGTTTGGAAGAGCAGAAGCTGGAGGCGCGTCTAGAGTTGAGGAAGGAAGAGAGACACCGTTTCCGTTTGAATTGGAAGATGGAGTTCTGGTTGGTGGCAGATCTTGACTTGCAGATTGTTGAGAAATTGAACTTCCAGCAGCAGTGAGAAGAGCGTCTACTGAAGCGCTAGAGGAGGAAGGATGAGAACCAGAAGGAGGTGAAGAGGCCAAAGGAGGTGCTGGTGGTTGAGAGTTGGTGGTGGTGGACTCAGTCGATGGTTGTTGTTGTTGATGATGAATTCCGTTTGGGAGTTGAAGATTTGGATTTGAATCCGAGATGGAAGGTTGTTGTTGAGGAAGAGTCGAGGTGATAGAGGGAGAATCAGAAGATGAAGAAATCGAGGTGCTAGCGTGTTGAGTTGGCAGAGAGAGTGAGTCTTGGGCTGATGATTGTGATGCGCCTACTTGTCCCTCGACTCCAGTTGCGTGTTCATGTTGATGTTGACCATTCTCACTGTTCATTACGCGTTAATATGCCTTGTGGATTGCGAATAGTGATTGAGGGAAGGAGGGACGACGCTTGGATCCGAGGGTGGATGTTGAATTTTTGGATGCGAACTGAAGAAAAGGTGGGCAGGATTTTCTTCATTCGATTCACACTTTCTACTTTCCCACACGCCGAAACGCCGATGACTTAGCACCCTGACCACCAACCACCACCATCCTTGTTATGCTATCTCTTTGGAATCGACTAACCTCTGCATTATCGACTGAATCTAATCTGGAATGTCACATCCATGACGAATCCGATGTCACTTTGCGTCTTCAACTATCCACTTTGGGCTCATCCACCACCATCCACTTTCCTCGGAACCCTTTCTACTTCATTCATGCTATCTTCTCGCTCCCTTCCCCTCTGTCTAACCTCTTTTACCTTGCTTATTGTTGAATCTAGAATCACTACACTCCTTTGTACTGAAAAGAGCAGGGCAACAGAGTGGATGCTCGTCGAGAATGATGCAGGACACTTCTGTCGAGATCCCTACCCAATCCTCTCGCTTTAAGTGAGATTGAAAGGAGGAGAAGAGCTCAGACAGATCATCAAAGAGTTGTATAGAATACGAGAACTTCTCTGAGAAAGAATAGAGATTGAAAGATTGCAGAGAGGCAGAGTGATTTTAATCAAGAAAGTCGGTAGGCAGCTGCTGCTGCTTCTTCCCTTCTTTCCCTACCCTCCTCTCCCTACTTTATCCTCCTACCTCCCTCCCTTAATCCTTGATCTGCTTTCGAGGTGATTGGAAAAAGATAGATCGACGCAGTCTCACTCTCTCTTATCCACTCGATAAATTGCTCTGGGCGCTGGTTCGTCTCTTTTTCAAGCTGGCCAGTTCAATTAGCTCAACATTCGCAAGCAAGTTCAAACACACACACTCAATCAAGTCGCAATCTTCGTAGGGTAGGAGTTCAGTCTTATATAGTCAAACTCTCGGGTTCAATAGGGAGAAAAGGGATTCAATCAGATCCTGGCCAATGGTTGAAGGACCCATTCCCACCTCTTCTTCTTCTCATTCCTGTCATCACTTATCAAACCTCAGTCAGAATCAGAACCAGAACCAGTCCAGAAGTGCAAGACCTTCAAACAAGCAGAGGAAAAAGAATTCATCCCAATCTCCAGGTAGTAGAAGAGGTTCAACTGTAGGCTTGGAATCCACAGCAACTACTTCTAGCATTGGTGCTACTCAGGTTGAGAATAAAGACAAGGATCCAGTTGTCTCTATCAATCCCAAGTCAACTACTTTGTCTAATCAAGGGGAAATCTCATCCATCTTTTGGCTTTCGATCTGCTTGGTGTTCAGTTACTTTACTTTTACTATTCTAAGTTATTACAATTCAAAGAATCTTTTACAATCTTTGAACGATCCTAATCCTCTTACTACTACAACAACCACTATCACAAGTCTATCCAATTATAATCTAGATCAAAACAATAAGCAACAGAATCAACATCAACACTTGTTCGAATCCATCTCTTCTTTACCTTCCACTCCTCCTTCTTCATCACCCTCATCAAATCTCAATCCTCTTCTTCAAGATCAGAAATCATCTAGACATCATACTTTCATTTATCCTATCTCTAAATTATTCAATCTGACTCTGTCAAACTCGATGAGATCTTCAGGTTTCTTCTCGAGCTTTCTAAGCTTGGGAAAGACTGCTCCTTCTTCTCACTCAGCTCACAGCAAATCCTTCCTCTCAAGTACAATCAAGAATGATGCTGCTCCTGACTTTCATGATTGGTTACTAGACACTTGGATGGGATCTTTTGCTATGGGCTTTCGAGAGAGTTTCAAGAAGTTGGCTCAGGTGGAAACCATTCTCTTGATTGGTCTTTGTTTCTTCACTTTGGCTTTGATCGGTGAGTTTGCAGATGAGCAAGTTAATGACGATGAGTGGGAAAGAACAGAACTATGTTGGTTGAAATAATTGAAGGTCAAAAAGGAGGCATACATCCAAGGTCTATTCGAGGTGTCATCTTGGATGATGCCGATGCTCAGCACTCACCAAGCTTGCAGGTCTCTCTGCTCTGCTATCGTCTGAATGAACTTTGTACTGGCTTTCAATCAGATGTAAATCCGATATATTCGAAGGGGTCTCCATCCTCTTGAGGCTAGCAATTGACTCATCGATACTCTCTGTCTTCCCTCTTCCTCTTCATTCCCACTTCTTGTGCTGTATCCAGCTTTCTGGACGAATCCTTCCGAGAGTTCTTTTCGTACCTATCTTACAGACTCTTCGCTTCGACAATCATTGAGACAGCTGGAAACGGACGAGAGCTCACAAGAATCCACATCAAGTCGGTCCAAATCACCATCTTCCAATGCTGCAAACGGTTCCACAATGACGAGATCTCCTTCAGACGATGAACTGGAACAGCAACTGAATTCAAACTCCAACTTCAACAAATCCAATGAATCCTCTAACCCTTCCATCACTTTTGCTCACAAGATTTCTCTGTCTTTAAAGACTCCTCCTTACGTCAAACGAGATGGAAAATTCTACACTGTCATGACTGTCAAACATGCTAAGAAGTCTAGAGGTGGTTCAAGTCTGAATCCTTCTCAAAACAGATTCCAGAAAAAACCTTTCAACGCTTCGTTTCCTGGAAGAGATTCCCAATCGAATGCTCAAGTTAGAAACCATCAATCGTCTAAAGCAAATGGAAATCAATGTCTAGAGTGTGGATTCCAAGAAAACGTCAGTTCAGAAACTTCTCTCTCTACTTCAACCAACGATCAAATCAAAAATCATGAACACGTCTCTTGGTATCTAGGTGCATTTGGAACTTGGTGGTTAGTCGCTCAAGGATGGGAAATCGATTCACCCTCTTCTCCTGCGAACGAGACCTCGACAGAACCCGAGTCCTCTACTGCAAATTCTTCCGATCCTTTCAGTAAAAACATTCATTCTTTGAGTCTCAATCCGTCTGGTTCTATCGGGAAGAAATCAAGGAAGAATTGGTCAAGGGAAAATTTGAAAGACGTTCAATGGAAAAGAGAGCTGGAATTGAAGAAGAAACTGAATGATTACGGAGTCTTTGAACTGAGAGTTCTGAAGGACGAAGAGGATGGAAACGATCTTTCAGGCGAGAGTGAGTATGCTGTAGAGAAAAAGAGAGCGAGATGCAGAGGCAAAGCTTTTCTCATTCTATCTCGAGTAGGCAGCCGACCTGACCAGCTCTGAACTCGTCCCGACCCTCTATGATTCTACAGATGCTTCTCATCAGAGAGATCAGCCTCGGCCAGATCATCATTCTGAATCGAATCACATCGACGACTCTGCTTCATCTCGACGAAAGCGAGCCAAAGCTCGAGGAGCGAAAGGATCACCATCCGCTCAAGATTCTCCCAAGGATGAAGCTCCTCCTTCTGCCTCCAGTGATTCCGTCCCAAATTCTCAAGATCAATCTAAAGCCTCTACTCATCTCTCTTCTGCAACGACATCCATTTCTCGTCAACTTCACGAATCTCAAACTCAATCTGCTCACGACCCTTCTACGCTCCAGCCAGTCTCTGACGATCTATCTGCTTCTCTAGCTGCTGCTCAAGCTACGAATGCAGATCTAGAGGCTCAATTGGCTGCAGTCCAACAAGCTTCTTCTTCATCCAGATCTCAACTGAATGCTCAACTAGAAGCGCTTCGGACTAGGAAGAGAGAAGAGGATGCATCTCGATCAGAGATCAAGACGAAGATGAAGTCTCTGGACGAAAGCAAGAGACAGGCAGAAGCCACGAAAAGAGATGCAGAAAGGAGACTGAAAGCAATCACTGGAGTCAGAAATGCAATTCAATCGAAAATAGACAATCATAGAAAGGAAAACGAAGGATTGAAGGACAGAATAGTGCAAAGAGAAAGGAAGTTGATCGAAGCAGAGAAAGACTCCGAAAGAGAAGAGACGGAATTCAAGAAGTTGGAAAGTGAGAGAATCGAGTTGAGATTGAAAGAAGAATCGGATCTGGAAGAACTTCAAACCAAGGTCGCTCTTTTGAATGGGAAGCTACAGGAACATCAAGCGAACCTGGAAGCTGCAAAAGCTTTGGCTATCGAGAGACAAGTCCAGATGCAAGCAGAAGCAGTTGCGCTAGCCAAAGCTCAGGCTGAAGCTAGAGCTGCTCATGCTCAAGCTCGTGCACACGCCAAAGCTCAAGCTCAAGCTCAAGCACAAGCGCATGCCCAACTTCAAGCTCAACAAGCAGCTCAACACGCTGCTGCTCTCAATGCAAACAATCTTCCTACTCAATCATCTTCTTCCAACATCTATCCTCTTCTATCTGGTCCTGGAGACTTCCCATCTCGTCCTTATGATCTAGGATGGGTCAGTGGACCTGCATCTCAACCGAATCAAATGGCTTCAGCTCCCATCAACGTGCCTGGAGGTTCTTTTCTCTCTCCTCTGGATCTTTCGGCTGCAAGGGACATTCCAATCCTAGGCGCTCGTCAAAGGGAACTTTCGACTTCTTCATCTTCTGGAGCATTCTCACCTTCGTTGAACTCTCCTTTCTACACGGATCTGCTTCCAAGCAATCTCTTCGCTTCTGCAGATGAAGACGATGATGATCTCAGAGGTGTTCTGCCTGGAAGAGGTCGTTCTGCAACTCTGGAAGAAGCTTTGGGAAGATTCGGTCTGGCCTCTTCTGAATCTGGTGCTTCTGAAGGTGATCAAGATGAGGGCGATGCTGATTTGTCGAGAGGAGAAGAAGATCCTCTAGGTCAAGGTCAAATGATGGATGAGCCAGATTCATTCTCTGATGCAGTCGCCGATGGTCCAGAAGCAGAAGATCAAGATCACGATGATTCTTTCGCAGATGCTCCTTCTTCACGACTAGCCTCTCCAACTCAACCTCAATCTCCTCAGGAAAACGCAAGCACTCCGACCGAACTTCAGCCCGAAAAGGAAGATCGAGAATCTATCAAGAGTCCCTTGTCTTCTCCAAAAGTGGAAGAAGAAAGCGCTACCACCTCTTCCAGATCTCGTTCGATGCGTAGACCTGGAAGCAAAGGAAGTACTGGACGTACTTGGTGGGGCAAGAGTAGAAGCGAAAGCGTCACTAGATCAGATGCCGAAGCTGAAGAAGGTAATGAAGAAAAAGGTCAAGGTCAAGAGGATGTTAAATCAACAAATGAAGGAGATCAATCAGAGAATAGACGTAGTAGAACTTTTTCAGTCTTGCCCAAACTTTCTCTGAATCCAGCTGCAAAGGCCTTCAAGAGCTCGAGTAAGAATTCAAGACCTTCTCCATCCTCGACTTCACCTTCCAATCCTAATGGTAGATCGATCGCTCCAAATCACCGTTTAGGATCAGGAGGATGGAATGGTACTGTTCCTTCCGCACCGATCTCGGATTACGAAGCAGTTCGTCGTGCTTTCGAAGCTTCTGGCTTCCCTCCAGAGGATGAAGACGAACAAGGAAGAAGATCCTGGAGTGCCTTTGATTCATGGCAAGCTCAGGCTCAACAGCAAGGTCAAGCGCTGGGAGGGGTCGGAAATGGAGGCAAGAGACAATACTTTTCTCAGAACCCTTCCCCTCTAATCGGTGGTGGATCTCATCTCTTCAATGGAGTCCCAAACAACAATGAATGGGGAATGAATCCTAGATCAAGTTCAGATTCTCTTCCTTATTCGTTCAACAAGACTCAAGCTGCTCCTTCTTCTGTCTTTGGAAGTCCTTTAGTTGATGGTGGAATGAATCGTCATCATCATAATGGAAGTTTGACTCATCTTCAATCTTCTCCTGGAATGAATTATCAACAAGGTTTAGGAAACAGATCACACCTCAACAATAGCAGTCGTCCGACTGATTCGGCTTGGTTAAGTGATGATGACATGTTCAATCCTCTGTCTAGATCGATTTCTGCTGGCGATATCTCTTCGACTAGTTTGAGTAATTCGATCTCTAATAACTCAAACACTAGCTCAAACAGTAATCAACAGGCAGCTAGATCGAGGTTCGCTTTTTGGAACAGAAAAGAGGATCCCAATTCAAAAGAGAAGGACAATGAGAAATCAACCGCTTCTGGAAGCTTGGGTTCAAGTTCGAAGCTCTCGGTAGAAGGAGAAGTAGGAACAGGAACCTCTTTTGCAGACTTCCCACCCAAAACTCCAGACTTGCAAATCGGAACTGCTTCGACTTCTCAAGAAGCGACTCCAACAGGTCCTCAAACTAGTAGCATCACTCCATCAAAGAAAAGACCCTCGTTCAGATGGACTACTACCAAACGTGATTCTACTGCTTCTGTCAATCAAACTTCAGATATTGCAGAATGATGAGCTGTTTGTTCTTCTTGTTTAGTCGCTCTTTTTCCCACTTTCGAAGACTATCTATCTTGTTGTTGTCCTCTCTCGCTTTCTTACTTGTTTCCTTGCTTTTCCTTCTTTCAGAGCTCCTCTCTGTTATCTCGTTGTCGTTTGCACCACGCATCTCGTAAAATTATTTCTTTTATTTAACTCATCTGAACGAAAGAAAGTCTGTTCAGTCTTCCTCAGCTAAGATTAATAGAAAAGGGTGTTTGAGATTGAATCGAATGGTAGTGTACAAGTTGCAATTGAAAAGCGGTAGTTTGCAGGAAATTATTACACAGCACAAAATTAATCCTTCAAGGCATCCCAATCGATAGACCTATGAGCGCTCTCTCTGATAGAATCGCTCGAGCCAATGTTCGTCGTACCAAGACTGACAAGATGTCTCATCGTAGGCCTTCCATGAGGACAATTCTTGAAAGAGGGGTCGGAAAGAGAGAAGAGAGTGGTTCAGAAAGACAAGACGAGATCAGTTTTTTTGTTCGGTCGTCTTCGAGTCATGCTCAAAAGCCTTTAAACCAAACACTCACCCAAGGTTGATCCATTGAGCCCATATGTTTCAGAATGTTCGACATCTGTCTTGTATTTAGAGCTTTCCCAATCATGACGCTCTTTCTACAAGCTCTACTAGCAAACATCGATCTAGCTTTGGAGCAACGAATCGAGAGCGCTTTGGAGCTTCTAGAAGGGACGTCTCTTAGATGATAGATCAACTCCTCGAGATCTGGGGAAGAAGACACAACGTAAAGGGAGAAGGTCAGACAAAGAAGAGCTCCATCTCAAAGGCCTTTATCTTATGGCTTGCAGACCAAGAGGAAAACTCACCTCTGACTCCGAAAACGACATCTTTGCTGACGGGCAGACTGATCAGTTTGACTCTCTTCGACATTTCTGCTTCATCGTCAATGATCAGTTCGAATCCATTGTCTTTGAGAGCTTCCAAGTGTTCTGCAGCCACGAGAGCGTCAGTAGCAGAGAGCTCCAATGTTTTCGGGCTTTCGAACAGAAGCAGTGAAGAGAGGCGAGTTGTGTCGATGGTCAGTGAGCTGCGAACGGCAAAACAAGGGAGAAAGAGATATTTCCTTGAACCCAAAAACCGAGAACTCAAAAACCGATCTATGAGGAGGACTCACCAAATCATCCTTTGACTCCTGATCTTGGTCTCTCTCTGAAGAGTCTCGAAGTTCCACTTCTCATCCGCTGCATGTTGATCCACAATGAAGAGGTCATCAATCCATTCCCCTTTCTCCTGATCTCCAGATCCAGATCCAGACCCTACCACTTTCTCAACGTTCTGAACTTCATCTTGTACATCATCTTGACCACTTTTCCGATTCTGGAGATTAGCTCTGATTCTTCTTCTCACAATGATGAAACCTAAATTGAATTGACCAGAGATTTTCATCTTGAAGAAATCTTCTTTCTGAATGATTCTATTCAAAACATTTTCGACGACTTCGGAATCCTGGTTTTGGAAACCAGCTTTTGAAGTGTTTTCAGCTTCCAAAGTCAATTTCTCTTGCAATTCCTTTTCCAATAATAAAGCTTCTTTTCTCTTCTTTTCCTTTTCTAATCGAGTCCTTCGTGAGATCAAATTCTTGGATAACTTGGTCAAGTCGATAGAGATCGTTGGAAGAAGGTCTGGATCTGTATTTGGATTGAACTGTAGATTTGGGAATTCAGATCTCCAATTGGAAGCGGGAAGTTGATCTTGATCCTGTAACTCGTCGGAAGACGGATCGTTGAGTGAAGCTAGATTATGTTCTCTTTCGTCGGTTGCGATTGGATCTTCGATGTCATCACTTGAAGGATCTAGAGGACTTCGTCGATTCTCAACTTTTAGATCTTCTTCGGAATTGTCCAAGACTTGCAGTTCTTCTTCTTCTTCTGTCTCTGATTCTTTGTCGTCACCATCAGCTTCATGAGTGTGAGAACAGCAGCCATTTGTTCCCGAACCATTCTCGTCGACTTGCATTTGATTCGCCTCCTCCTCTTCGTTTTCGTCTTCATTTACAACGACTGGATCGTCTTCTTCATCATCATCCTTCATCTCAGCCTCGTCACTGTCATCAGCATCTTCGTCCTCTTCTTGACCAATTTTCAATCTCTCTCTCATCTCGTTCTTCTCCTTTTCGATTCTTTCCCTTCTAACCTCCAAATCTTCATCTTCATCCTCTTGAATCTTGGCTCTCTTTCTCCTATCGCTATTACCACCCTCAAATCGATTAGAATTAGGTCTTGAATTGGCGAAAGATGACAACAATTCAGCTATGTCTCGATGAGGTTTGCCTCTCGAGAGTTTATCTGATTGAGGTTGAGAGACTCTCTCGATAGGCATTCCGGTTTTCCTACTCGGATCGACCAAGGTTGGGGTTTTGAATGCTGATTTCAATTTGGATGCTGGATTTGAATCCGGACTTGACTTCGAAGCCATCGGTAGATGTGAATTTGAGGTAGAACTCTGATTTCTCTTGAGAGGAGACCAAGATGCTTTGGTGGTATCGATTACGACTTCTTCCATGTCTTCATCTTGAATCTTCGAGTCCAAGTTTTGAGCCGTATCGTCTTGCCTCTCATCATCGTCCTCTTCATCGAGGTCATTCTCTCGATTGAGAGGTGATGTTGACCTCGTACTATGGAAAGAATCAGAAGATTCCAGATCATTTGAAATAGGACTAGCTCTGTCTTTTCCATGACTTGAATGACCGATTTCGGAAGCAACCTCTTGAACTTCCGAATCTTCTTCGTCACTTGAATCTTGGTTGACTATCTCTTCATCTTGCAACAATCTCTCCTTTCGCTTTTCTCCTTTCGTTTCTTCACTTTGATCTTCCAAAGATTGAAAACTCAATTTGGATTGAGTGAGATTCGTTCTTTCTTCTTCTCTGTTTTCTCTCGCTTGCGAAACTGAGGGGGATGAAGAAGGATCATCTTGATTCGAAGATGATGATGTAGACTTGTTCTTGCTAGGTTTCGAAGCTCCGCCAATTGCAAAAGTAGATCTCGAAGGAGCGAAAAACTCTTCCAAAGATGTCTAGAGGAAATTATCAAAGAGCGAAAAGATGAGAAGAACAAAGAAGAACATGTGAGCATGCATTTCTTCACATCGATTCGGAAAAAAAAACACGCCAGGACAGAAGAGTCAAAATAACTCACCTTCAAGGCCTCCACCAATTCAGATTCTCCATGAACGAAAAGGGTTCTCTTATCAGGACTGACATTGACATCATAAGAATCCCCAGGTAAATGAAAATCAGCAATCAAAAAGGGGAAACCACTTGAATCTTTAGAATTGGACATTGTAAAAGATCTGAAAACTTCATTGAAAGTCTTTATCAATTTGTTGGAATCCCAAGGTCTACCATTGAGGTATAAGAATTGTCTATCGGAAGAAGATCTGGAATTGTTGGAACCGTTTGGTAGAGTTGGGAGAGAGATTAAACCTGAAACTCTGATTGAAGAAGATGAAGGAGCATCATCTTTTGCATGTTGATCTTCGTCAGAAGGAGAATCGTCATCATCATCTTCTTCTTCGGAATAATTCATTCTATCATGTTCGATCTTCTTTTGTTTCTCATCAATCTCTCTGTTTTCCTTCTCTTGTAATCTCTTCCTAACAGAAGTGGTAGGTTTCGACATTCTGCCTTCATTTTCCATCTTTAATTCCAAATCGAACCTAGTAAGATTCTGATTGACCTTGACACCAAAAAGGTTAACGACATTTTGATTCAAGAAATCTCCTTCCCCTGTTCCACTCTTCCCATTACCAGAGATAGAACTAGTCAAATTCAAAAAATTAATCTTTTTATTCCCATTCTTTGTCAATAAATTGGAAACGTTCCATCTAACTCCTTTGGAAATCAAAGCATAACAATTCATCAAATTCAAACATTTTTGAAATTCCTTTTTCAAATTCTTTTCGAATTCTTTCCTTCTAACTGGTAGGTTATGAAAGAGATTGGAAATGGTTATCGTAGTACCTCTTTTTCTTGCAGATTTACCATTGGATGAAAGGAGTTTCCCTGAAGGATCATAGGTTAGAATCGTACCTATTGGTTCTTGAGTTGAAGTTGAAGTTAGGATTTCTACTTGGGATAAAGCGCAGAGAGAGGATAAGGCTTCCCCTCTGAAGCCAAAAGTCTTGACTGTAGAGAGATCCGAGAAGGTTTGGAGTTTCGAGGTATGGTGTTTGAGAGCTTTAAATATGTATGAGAGAAGAGAGATGGGGAAAGTGAGTAAGATGATAGACTAGATGCAAGTCAAAGCGTGCTTTCGACTGTTCTCACCTAGACCATGATAGTTCTCTGGATCTATTCCAGTGCCATTGTCTATTACCTGGAATGATTCTGCACCGTGATCCTTGAATTTGATCTCTGTAATCGAGGGAAAGTGAGAATGGGAGATCAACAGTCAGTTCGAGGGCCATCTATCGAGGCATACACTCTGGTCTACAAATTGCCATTTCCAGACGTGTATTTGCGAGCAGAATATCAATTCCAGTAGTTTGAATGGCAGCAATATAGGCATCAGAGTCATTGAATAAACTACCATCCAGCCACTTCTTATCAGCTGTGCAGTCAAATCACCCTCCCTAAGCGACCTCTCTCTATCTGAGTCGTTCTTTTCAAGCTTTGAAGCTTCTGAATCTTGCCACCTCCAACATTCACTCACCGATGTTAGTAGCGCCGGCGTCGAGAGCGTTTTCGACCAATTCCTTTACAGCTGATTGCAGGTCGAGCAAGACCTGACCACTGGTGAGCAGAGCCAGATCCTTTTGTTGGATGGATTGGATCTTACCATGATTAGAATTTGAAGTTGTAGTCGGATCCGAACTCATCGATCATCGATCTTGAAGATGCTTGATTGACTGATTGATGGTAGTGGTAGGTATAGGACATAGGACACAGAAGAAGAAAAGTTGGACTGGCTTTGGACCAAAGACTATCATCTCAAAGTCATCAATCAGACAAGCAACAAGTAGGGACAAATAGATAGATAGATAGATAGATCCATAAAGAGGAAACAAGAATCAAGAGACAGAGATAGCAAGAGAAGTAGGTCTGCTACATCATCCAAGATGGCCTACTCTTCTTCTTCTTCTTCAATCCCTTCACTTCTATCTCGTCGAAGCAATCTCGCCCAAATGTCGATTTCAAGATTCAATCGAAATCAACTTCGATCCATTTCATCGATCAGTCAAGCCACCATTCCATCCTCTACTTCCTTACCTCCTTCTCTATTCCCTTCTTCTTCCTCTTCTTCTCTCAAGCCATCTCGTAAAGAAAGAAGATCCCACGCAAAAGCTCAAAGAAAGTTATCCTTAAAAAAAGCGACTCAAGATTCCCTTTCAGTTCGATTAGGAGTATCAACAAAGACCACTTCCCCTTACGTCCGACTAGATCGTCAATTCAAAACCTTCAAACCTCTAACTCCATCCTTACGTTGGGTCAGACATTCTCTAGTCCCTCACTTACACAAGGGTGGTCCAGAGAGACAATTGACAATAGCAAAAAGAAGAACAGGTGGTAGGAATGATCATGGTCATGTAACCGTAAGAGGTAGAGGTGGGGGTCATAAACGTAGAATCAGATTAATAGATTTCAAAAGATCCATCCCAGGAGAACAGGAAGTTTTGAGAATAGAATACGATCCTGGTAGATCTGCTCATATAGCTTTGATTAGACATAAAGACAACAGAGAGAAATCTTATATCATTGCTCCAGAAGGTTTGAGATCTGGAGATACAGTTCAGAGCTTTAGAGAAATGGGAAAGAAGAGTAATCAAGATGGTGAAGGTGGTAGTGAAGATGGAATTGGACAATCTGGTTTAGATTTAGGTATCTTTAGAACTAAAGCCATTAGACCTGGAAATGTTTTACCTTTGAATTTGATTCCAATCGGTACTACCATCCATGCTCTAAGCTTGAAACCAGACGGTCCTGCCAAATTGTTGAGATCGGCAGGTTCTTCTGGTCAATTGGTTTCCTTTTCCGCAAGAAGTAGATCGGCAGGTTTGGTTTCTTTGAAGAAACAAGAACAAGAGAAGTTGGAACTTGAAGGAACTTCTTCAACGGGATTAGGATTGGAAGAAGGAGGAGGAGGAGGAGAAGAATCTTCTTCTTCTTCGAATGGTGGTGCAAGTCCTTTACATACTCATGCTCAAATCAGATTGCAATCTGGGGAAGTCAGATTGGTATTGGCAAATTGTTCGGCTGCTATTGGTAGAGTTTCAAATGTGGATCATGAACATGAGAGAATGGGTAAAGCTGGTAGAAGGAGATGGTTGGGTTGGAAACCTAAGGTTAGAGGAGTGGCAATGAATGCGTGAGTAAATGATACGAAAAAGAGTGTTGGAGGAAAAGAATCGTTGAATCAAGACAAGGGGTGAATCTTGGTTGAGATTCAAGGAGAGAGAGGCTTTTCAACTCTGAAGCCTTAGAAAGAAGAGATCGCAATTCAAATCTATCGTCTCTCCAAAAATCGTACTCTCATTCACTGTTCTCTTCGTTGGGATCTGAACTCTCTTTTCCCTTCTATGCTTTTCTCACTTATCCAGTGTCGACCATCCACACGGAGGAGGTCGTGGTAAATCCAAATCCAACATGGTAAGTCTTCCATTTCATCTCTTCGTCTTTTACGATTTTCTTTCTCTTTCAAATCTTCTCTCCTATTCTAGTGTGGTCCTGTTGAATCTACCGTCACAACTTGATCCTGACCATTCCTTCTTTGCCTCACTTCTCTACCTCTACCCCCAGCATCCACGTTCGATCTACGGACACATTGCAAAGGGAGCTCGTACTCGTAAACCAGGAACAAAGAATGGAAATAGGATGGTCATTAGAGAGAGACCTAGAAGGAATGGAAAGAGAGCTGGAAAGGCTTAGAAGAAGAATCGATTGGGATGTGGGGCAGCTGTTTGACTTTTCAGTTGTCTCTTTCGTCTTTCTCCAATCAAAATTGATATGCTTGTATATCCACCAACTGCTCTTTTGAGAATCGGTTCCTTGGTCTCGAAATAATGCATCATATCGAAATGATCTGAAAGCGTTGTAGTACGACACAAGTCTTTGGAAAATTGGGATTCGACTTAATGAAACCTCTTTCTTGCATCAAGACAATCTCCAATCACCTTGGCGAGAATTGATCTTGAACGAGAATGGATGATGCTCGACATCGATATCCAAAACGATACTTTCGAATCAGACGAACACAACGAAAGATGGTATAAGTCCATAGAAGAAAGATAGTTCGAGAAAGAGCATAGAACTGGGTTGATAATGGTACAAGGAGCTAAAAATAACAAGATGACATGGTAGAGACATCATAAAAGGAGAAACAGAGCAGACGAGTGGAGACCAGATGTGAGAGAGTAAAAAGGTTGTTTAACCACCCTGTAGAGAGAAGAGAAGATAGTGGAAGAGAGTCAGTGACGAGTTCGAAGAATGATGAAGGTAATGACTCTTTGATTCTAATGAGTTGATACTCACGAAACCGTACAGGGTCTTTCCTTGACGCTTCAAGGCGTAGACGACGTCAAGAGAAGTGACAGTCTTTCTCTTGGAGTGTTCAGTGTAGGTGACTGAATCCTTGATGACGGACTCTAGGAAGAGCTTGAGAACTCCACGGGTTTCGTCGTAGATCAATCCAGAGATACGCTTGACACCACTGTAGAAGGGAGAAGAGAGTGAGAGGATATCAGTAAGATGGAACGGTGAAGAGAAGACGGATGTCGACGAAGTACTCACCCTCTTCTTGCTAGACGTCTAATAGCTGGCTTGGTGATTCCTTGGATGTTGTCACGAAGGATCTTACGATGCCTTTTAGCTCCGCCTTTTCCAAGTCCCTGAGTGATAGAGAGAGAAGATAGAAGAGTGTAGGAGTGAGAAGAAGATAGAGAAGTAAGCAAGAGCGGTGTGGTCGACGGTGTATGACAACTTGAGTGATTTTTACTCACCTTACCACCTTTTCCACGACCAGACATTGTTTGAGTTAAGAGTTTGAGGGTTGGGGGGTTTGAAGTGTGTTGTGTTGAAGTTCAGTCGGAAGACTTGAAGAGAATGAGTTGATGAGGGAGAGGGAAAAAGTGTTGAGTGGATTTTTAGTCCCTGCTTTTATACCATTTTCTGAGTTTTCAGTCGAGGACGCGTCGACACCAAAAAGTCGATTCTCGATTTGACCAAAGTCGATCGACCACATTCAGTCGCGTCTGCAGCTCGAATCTCGACATCGACTTTTGCACTTCGACTCTCTCTCACAAAAGACGCGTCTTGACGTCAATCAAAGCGGAATCGACATTCTTGAGATGTAAATAAATACATGGCGAGGTCAAATTAGATGTAAGGAGAGGAGAGAGTAAAAGTTGAGTCGATGCAGCAAAGGGGGGTAGGACAAAGTGACTTCCACACACCTCTCCATTTCATACCGCCTCGAATCGAGCTCAAAGACATCCTAAACGATTCTAAAACATGGTAAAAAGTCGATTCCGAAATAAAATCAGAGCCATCGCGTCTTTGTGATGTGTGAGAAGTCGATGACGGATGTGGTCGAGAGGTCGATGTTCGACAGACGCGTTCGACTTCCTGCAATCGACTTCGACCTTTGTCGAATCGACTTTGGGGTCGACGCGTCTTTCTGAAAACTCGAAAAATGGTATAAAAGCAGCTCACTAAAAATTGACCTCCTCTCTTTTTCCCTCTTCTCCTCTTCTCATCAATCGCTTCATTCTCTTATCGCTTAATCATCATCAACAATGGCTAGAACTAAACAAACCGCACGTAAATCCACTGGAGGAAAGGTTAGTAACAACCAACATCAAGAATTACAAACATCGTCGTCACCGTCTACCACCCATCCCTTACTTACAACCACTACCTTCTCTCTCTACCCTCCTCTCTCACTCTCACTCTCTCAGGCTCCACGTAAGCAACTTGCCACTAAGGCTGCTCGTAAATCCGCTCCATCTGCCGGTGGAGTCAAGAAGCCTCACAGATACAGACCAGGAACCGTCGCTCTTCGTGAAATTAGACGTTACCAAAAGTCTACCGAACTCTTGATCAGAAAGTTGCCATTCCAACGTTTGGTTCGTGAAATTGCTCAAGATTTCAAGACCGACTTGCGTTTCCAATCTTCTGCTGTCATGGCTCTTCAAGAATCTGCTGAAGCCTACCTAGTCTCTCTATTCGAAGACACGTGAGTATTAACATCATCATCATCGTCTCTTACTTTTACATAGTCTTAGAAGAACATCATCACTGACTATATCTTCTTCTTTTCATATCTCAAACAGTAACTTGGCTGCCATTCACGCCAAGAGAGTTACCATTCAACCAAAGGATATCGCTCTTGCCAGAAGACTCCGTGGAGAAAGAACCTAAATTTGATCTCTCTTTTTTCTAATAAAAGAGTCTTCATCTTTTCTGTTCTCTGGTTTCCTTTCTCTTCACCATCTGTACTTGCTGTCATCTAGATTCACCTCGACCATCTAACCATTGTACTCTTTATGACTTTCTCCGGTTTGTAATTTTAACTTCTCTCGCTCCATATGAATCACACATTCTTATGCTTTTATATCTTTCGTTTGACTTTGGTGTGATTCTATTGTTCTGTGTCGAGACCAAGCAGAGGTGGTCTCGATTGCTTCGTTTCGTTGGAAAATAGAAAGAGAAGCAGCTGCGAAAGGTCGCATGTACCTAAATCAACTTGTTCGATTGCATCGTTACTTGTTCAGTGTAATTTTCAAAGTGAGCCATACGGATCGATTGCTGAAGATTGTCTCTGAGCTCCAACTTTCTGCTTTGAATAGAGAAAGGAAGGGAGAGTCGAAGAGAAAGCTTGTCTCACACAGAGTCTACATGTCTTGAGACTGCAGAATTAGACGTCACAAAGGGATTTTCATGCTGCTTTGAGATTTAAATTCTAGATTGATTAGAAAGAGAAGAGATCCGTCTACATCTGGTGCGACTTAAACCTATTTCGAAGTCTTGAAACGAGGTAGCCAACCCAATCTCTACCGTTCAAACCCATCCAATCCACCGATCCATTCCGTTTAATTAATGATGCTCTTCACCATGACCTTCATCGTGGTGTCCATGGTGTCCATCCCAAGGATGACGGAGACCCTGAGAGATAGCAGAGCAGGAGGAGGAAGATCGAGAAAGAAGAGAGGAGAGATAGGACCAAGAAGATGAATGAGTCAGAGGTCATGGAAGAAGGGAACATGCTTAGAAACAAATCAGTATTACTGCTCAAAAGCTGAGACGGTCCGGATTGAGGTTCACAGGATTGCAAGAGATAGCAAGAGGCAATCCTTGAATGGTAGTAAGCGGGTATCTCTCTGCCTCCATCTTCTGAAGCTTGTGCTCCTAATGGCTGCAATCAGATTCTTATCATCTTTCGATGAAGATAGCAGATCTGATTCAATAAGAGTCAGGCTGAGATTGAGGATGCCTTGAATTGAGTGATTCCATCTCATCTCGATGCTACCATCTTGCTATCTTGAGATCTCTATCTTCTCTTTCTCGACTGGATCCTTCAACAGTTCCCGACAATCCACTCCATTCTTTCCCTGAATCCCAATCTATTCATTCGATCTTCGCAGAGTGCTCACCAAGAGAACTGGACCATCCTGTTTAGCACGGTAGAAGATCCAAAACCACATTGTAGCTCCTAGCAATTTGGCTCCCCATCGATGTTTGAAAGCGGGCGGGTGAGGCGCAAATCCTGCTGTTGGTCTGTAGTAGCCTGTCGCTGGCCCATGTCCTGCTGGTCCTGCCATCTTTTGATTGAGGATTCGAGGATTTGAGGATGGAGAAGAGAGAGATCAGAGGGAAGAGAGAGAGCTTGTGTAGTGTTCGTTATTGGCCGTTCTCTTCCATGTCTTCCAACTCAGGATTCTCTCTTTAAGAGACAAGCAAAGAAAGACTATTCATACGATCATCATAGTGCAGTAAAGAGTCATGGAAACAATACACGACGAAAGTCAGAGCAAGGGCGAAGAAAAACGAAGTTAACGAAGAATGAAGGTGACAAAGTAAACGAGTGTGATAGAAGTCGAAAGGAAAACCCATAACCAAAGCAAGCACAAGAAATAAGTAATGATGTCGAGAAGGGAACAGATTAGAGAGGGAAAGAGGTATAGTAAACGCAGTCGAATTTTCTAGATGGCTGATCTTGAAGATTGTTGTAGATAATGTTCTGGACATTTTGATCGTAAGCTTCTCCCAAGTGACCGACGATATCTAAGAGGTATTAAGACCCAAATAGAAAGTAGAATCGTCAGAGTCAGCATCATGAAGACGATTGACCCTGCTGTGGCGAAGACGACAAAGAGAACCTCGACTCACCTTTAGGACAGATATCTTGAAGTAAGACGTTGTTGACGCCATCTTCTTCAATAAAGGAAGCACCAGGAGCTGGTGTGACTAGCTCGTCGTGCTTGGAAGTGAGCACTGTGAAAGAGAGGGAGAGAAGGCGATGTTCAGGTCAGAAAGCTCCGTCGTCGACGACTCTTAGTAGCGATACTCTCAAAATAGAAAAATAGATGCTTAAAGCATTATAAAATACTACTATAGTAGTATACACTACTACATATAATTTTCGAGCATCGTGGCTTTCGAGACTCACCGGTGTATTTGATGCCTTCCTGAGTGATCTTTCCGTCGTTCAAGAACTTGACTGCCTCTCCATCTGGCACCAGATCAATGCAAGCTTCACAACCGAACAGCTTGAGAATGGTGTCTCTGAGAGCGTTGGCTGAGAGTAGATCTCCAAGTTTTGTCAGATTCGAGAAGGTGGTTCCATGAGAAGGAGGGGCTAATGCGACTACCATTTCGACGTTAGACCTGATTTCTGGGTATGCCTTTGGTAGATACAAGGTCTGAAAGAGAGAAGGAGGGTGTTAGAGATTGCGACGAGCAGCTCCCCAGAGTGGAACAACAACGAACAAAACGAAAAGCTCGAATCTCGAATGAAAACTCACCATAAAGGCTCCTTCGGAGTGACCAACCAAGTCCACTTTATCTTTACCCGTCTTTGCAATCACTTCTTGAACGAAATCTCTCAAGTGTTTGCTGGAATCGCTGATCTTTTTCAGACCTCCGACAAAAGGAAATCCTGGATAGTCTCCATAGGTAGTGGAAAAGGTGCAAAGACCTTTGTCTGCTAGGAAATCTTGAAGTAGGTTGATATCTTCATAGTAAGTTGCTCCTAGACCGTGGAACAAGACGACTGGATTAGAAGAGCTTTGGCATGAGAAGTCGTTCACTCCTGTTCTTGCTCTGATCGCAGGAGTTGGGGAAGAGACTGCGAGGTGAACGAGAGATAGAAGTCCGAGAAGAGCACTGGAATAGGATCTGAACATGGTGATGAAGAGAATGTGAAGGAAAGAAAAGGTAGAGAGAGAGAAGAGAAATGGGATGAGAAGGAAGAGAGAGAAGCAAGATAGCGAAGAGAGAAAATCAGATTGACTTTGTGTATGCTCGGTCTTTGTACGGCGCTCTCATTGTGCTTGCCTGTCTCTCGTTCTCTCGAGATCTAATACTCACAAAGAAGATAGGTGAAGAAAACGCAAAGGTGAAGTAGAGTAGCGAAAGAAGATCTTCAGGGGCTCGGGGCTCATCGTTTCGGCATTCAGTCTGACTTTCTCAGAGATAAGAGGCCCTTCTCTCTTTCTAACTCCTTACCTTCTTCCCAAATGATGACTTCTGAAGATCTTCCAGAACTGAAAGCAAATCCAATCTTTCTACAGCAATTCCTTCAGCTCACGCTTCCAAAGATCCTTGCAGTCGAAAACGAAGGTTCTGCTCAACCCATCACTCCATCTCAGAAATCTACAAATCCTTTGCTTTCCCAAACAGCATCTCTACCGAAACTCGAGCTATGGAAAGACTTCAGGTCTAGCGTCAAGGAAGCTTTGGCCAAATTGCCTACTATCGAAGGCTATCAGCAGTCAGTATACTCTTTGATTGGGTGCTCCATCTTTGCAGACACGCCAACGACGATGCAAGAGAGACTGAAACTTCTCCAACTTCTCCAACCTTTTCATTACTTCCTACTCATCCTCAAAATTGCTTCGCCTCAGCATCTTACCTCCGCCTGCTTTCAGGAAAGGCGATCTACCGCTTGCGACTATGCAACCCACAGTTTGCTTGTGGCTGATACTCCAAGTCTGGCAGCCTTTAAATCGTCTTGTGAGTGAAGATAGAACTTAACACAACCTTTTCCTGGTCGAAAATTCCTTATCGCACTCTGTTCTGGGGCAACAAGCTTTGTCTCTCGACGACACTGACGACTTGCCTTTTGAATGCTCTCTGTTCATCTCCCTTTTCGAATCTGACATCAATCTCAAAATGAATCCAAATCTTCCCCGCTCACTTCAAATGTTAGCTTTCACTCGACGAAGAACAGATTTACAATCGTTCATCGACGGGAGAGAATCGTGCTGCTCTGCAAATTGGAGACCACCTACCTCGTCATTCGTCTACTCTACCTTCCGGATCTATCCCACGTCAAGTCGTATTCCGTGGATCTGAGTCAGATATCAGAGCTCCAGTGATGGTCATAGCTCCTTGGACAATCTCATTGCCTGGGTTATTCGACGAAGATTCGAACATCAAAGCTGAAACTGTGGACGACAGCTTGAAGAACGCTCTCGGTGAATTGATTGGCTATATGAGGCTGAACAAGTCCAAATACGGTATTCTGACAAGCTATGAGCATTTCTTATTCCTGAGAGCTAAAGACTTGGAGACTGTCGAGGTATCTGAACCGATCGCAAGTGGAGACAAAGAACCTACTGTCTACTCTGCTCTTTGGTGTTGGTCTAGATTAGTGGCTGCTGAGCCTTGATGGAAGTTTTGAGATGCTCTAGGGAGCTGTTGGGCTGGTGAGGTTGATTTTTGAATTCTGTAGTACGCATTCACACCTTTAGCAATAGATCGTCGAGCCTCTTGAGAATGGCTTCGTCGCAAGATCTCTCTTTTTTGCAAGTTCAAAGTCATCTAGATACTCATTTTGAATTGGATGTTTGAATCTCGAGACGTCAATCAATTCACATTTCCGATGCTCTGCCTCTCAACCAGCTGTCTCGCTCGTCAGTCGTCTCTTTCTACTTCTCGTCACTCCCACTTTCTGGAAGATCCAAAGGAGTAGTGTAGAGAAACTTCGGAAGCGTTCAAAGCTGCTCACAAAGCGAGAGCAAGCGAAATCACACAGACAATGCACACAAAGAGAAGACAGGCAGGAAGAGTGACAGAATGTTCTAGAAGCTTTTCATTTCAATACGCAAAAAAAATGTCTCAACGCAAAGAAGCGTTGAGAATGAAGCAGAAAAATTCATGAGATCGCGCCTGTTAGAATTTTGTCGCGAGCATGCAGAGGAAAAAGGCATCTGCATGGTTGATCAGTGACAAAATTCAGGCGGAAGTGTTGAACAGAAGTGGATCGATTTCTTCCAGCTCTTTATAGCTGGCCAACAGAAGACTCGCAGAGGAGAAGGACGCGCCTTGATGGCCCTTCTTGAAAACGGCTCGACAAAACGAGAAATCTTTTGGATCCTTCTCAATCCCACTCTTACATATTGATTCTTTTCGAGAAAGCTTTTAGAAAAGGTTTTAGAGTTTCTGTGAGGTGATGCGAGCAGGTTGCTCTGAGTTTTTCTACTCCCGAAAGCTAGTTCTTACACGCAGCCCTTCTACTCAGAGTCAATCAACTTTCTTTTCGTATACTGATAAACTGAAGCTAGTCAGTCCAATCTATCTTTGGCCATTTTCAGGAAAGTGTTTAGAAGTGCGAAGGGAAACTGACATCCTCGGTCCATCTTTGGACAGACACTAGCTCCCACTCTGAGATTCAGCAGCTTTTACTCACGACCTGAATACTACTCCTGAAAGTTTGTTCTGGTATTTCAAAATGGCTTTCAGATAGAGCAGATGATTTATTAAGGGTAAGATAGGTAACAGAGCGTTGAAAAAAGCAAAAGGGTAACATGGATATCCTAGACGATTCAAAACGAAGACGATCAGAAGAAGAGAGGCGATTAAAGCAAAGATTGGAATAAATGGAATCAAGGAACAAGGTATAATAAGAGGCCAACAAGATGACGGGAAAGGAAAGACGGGCAGGAACCTATGCCTTCAAGGTTCAGCTGAAGAGAGATCGAAAGAAGAGGACAGAGGTCAGCTTCCAAACACCACGACTCATCAAGATAAAGCCAAGAACAAAAGAGAAACTTACAAAGAACGCCATTATGGAAGTCCTCCCTCGATTCATCATCTCTCGATACGCCGTGATGAACGGTATGTCTATGGAATTTTTCTACAGGTGATTGATCGAAACCAGACTCCGAATTATCCTTGTTAGTGAACTGATTCCTTGAATTTGTATTGTAAGAGTAATCCGCTGTATCCGAAGGTACTGTGAAGTTCATTTGAGGTTCTCCTTCCAAAGCCGTTGGATTCTCTGGCATTCTTCTAGTGAAGAACTCATGTCTTGCATTGAGAATGGCCAGCATCGAGAAAGTGTAGACTGGAGTGAATAAGAAAGTCACATCTATGATGTAGTTGTAAGTGATTGAAGTCTCATCGTAGTCCTAGAAAAGCGGATAAGAATGAAGGGGGAAGGTGGCGTGGTCAGAATCGGAAGAACGACTTTCTGTGGTTCGAATCTCAAAGGTGAAGTACTCACAGGGAAAGTAAGGATGATTTCCACAATCAAGATGGCAGTCGAAACAGCACTGACTATCAAGAAAGTCCAACTCAGTTTAGAAATGGATTTCTTGAGATGGATGGCATGTCGTCTCATCGTGAGTAGATTTGCAAGGACGGTGACTAGAACGATGACATCGGCAGCAAGATAACAAGAGTAACAAGTTTTCTGAAGGATCGCTGATAGTTGGGAGGAAGGGAAAAAGAAGAAAGTAGGAAAGTTCATATCGAGATTGGAAGACGAAGATAGGCAACGATTGGTCAAAGTCAAAACTCACCTTGAGTATTGGTCACCAGTCCGTCATCTTCAGGACTTCCGTCAATGATTGCAGCCAGAGCGACTCCAAGTGCAAAGGCGGTGGTGGAGAGAAGACCGACTGGAGCAATGATGGCCCATCGAAGCTTTGGCTTTGAGGCCATCATTCGATAGATGGATGCAAGCCAGAAGTATTGGACGAGGCTATCAAGGAGATCGAAAGCAGGGTCTTGGTGTCAGTCTCATGATTACTCTGAAGAAGTTTCGTGTACAAGATTGGAGCTCGACTCACGTCATTACCACACTGTAGAGCGCATCTGAGTTTCCATTCTGAAGAGCTTGTTCTCGGCCAGAGAGAGATGGAGCCCAGGAATCGATTGAAAGGATCCAATCAGCATAGATTCCTCCGTAAGCCACAGCTGCCTGGAAAAGTAAGCAGGAAGTAGGGAGTGAGACATCGAGGGAAAAGAAGATGGACGGAAGTCAGAAATCGAGATAAGTCGGTGCTCTCGAACGCAGCAAGGAAAAGGATGAACTCACAGTGTTGAACCCCATGACTACCAAGACCCAGATCATGGTGAGAAGCTTGTCCCTTCTCCAGAAGATGCTGAGATAGTGGATGAATTGGGAGATGTTGATGCCAAAGAGGATGAGAGCAAGAGAAGAGACGACTAGGGGCCCTCCATAGGCATGCCTCGCTTCATTCTTGAGATGCAGCTCAGTGACGGTGTGTTTAGGAGTGTTGTCCATGATGATGAAGAAAGGGATGGAAAGAAGGAAAGAAAGAAGAAGAAAGCGAGATTAAATAGGGAAGAAGAGAGAGGATTTTGAGACCATGCGGTTGGGAAATGTCTGACGCCAACCAGCTACCAACACATCCAATCAACAATCAATCCATTCTAGAAGCGAGTTACTTCCGTATGGAGGATTTATACCAAGTTTTGGGTTTGGGCAAAACTGCGTCGCAATCTGAAATCAAGACGGCCTACAAGAAGCAGGTGAGTGACAGTGGACTGCTCCACCCAAAGAGCAACACTATCAGAGATAAGCTGATGCTGATTCGTTCTGCTCCTCTCTTTACTTCTTATTCAGGCTCTGAAATGTCATCCAGATCGAGCATTGCCAGAGAAGAGAGAACAAGCGACCACTCAATTCAAACTGATAGCAAAGGCTTATGAAGTTCTCAGCAATCCATCTTCAAAGAATCAATACGACCACTCCTTCAACTCGGCAGGTCCTTTCCATTCTTCTCCATTCTCTTACGACGACAACTATGCAAGAACAAGATCCACTGCTTCTTCACCCGACGATCGCTCTCAATTCTTTGGTTCTTCTCCCCAAGGCCCATTCAGTTTCACTTGGGAATCTGCTGCTGATTCAGCTAGGAGAGCCAAACAGAACGCAAGATCAGCAAATACCAATAGAGCTGGTTTTGGATTCAATAATCCTTTCGAGTTGTTTGAAGACATGTTTAGGAACGAGATGAATGGAATGGGAATGGGAAGTGGATTTGGATTTGGAAGTGGTGCAACTGGGAATGGAAGATCCATGTTCGAGGACCCATTCATGAGTAATCATTCCAAAATGTCGGAAATGGGAATGAGAATGAGTGGAATGCCTAGCATGAACAACGGCTTTACTAATAGAGGAGGAAGGGGATCAATGATGGAAGATCTTCAAAGCAACTTCGAATCTCCTCAAACCTCGACTTCTACCTCGAATTCATTCTTTGGATCTCCGAGTTCTTTCTCTGCAATGCCTCCAGCTCATGGCAGAAGGCAACAGCAATCAGGTGAAATGACTTCCTCGTTCTCCTCATCATCTCATTCGAGTGGAGGAGGTCCCATCTACTCTTCCAGTTCAACTTCAACTTCAACTTCTACCTATGGTTTCGGCGTCAATAGCTCTAGTGAGAGTAGACAGACTAGAATTGTAAATGGTAGACAGGAGACAATCATCAAGAAGGTAGATGAACAGGTGAGTCTCTAAGTCAGAGACGAGGACTTTCGAAAAGGCTATTTCTCGATGAAGTCTTGAATTCGAAAGCACAAAGTCAATATATGCTATCATATCTGGTCTTATCATTACTGATCATTGGATTCTTACTGATTGAGTGCAATTCCTCTCCCGCTTCGTCCTTTTCTTCCTTATCTCTCTCTTTTGTACAGGGAGAGGAGACTGTCCACGTCATCACTCCTGAAACTCAATCCGTCTTCGTCAATGGTGTCCAACAAGCTGAACATCCCCTAATGACTCAAGGATCCGCTCAAACTCAACCACAAAGCGTGGAAGCTCCTGGCTGGTAGCCTGTGGAAAGAAAGGTCTCTCTCGCAAATCGCAAGTCTCGTATTCATTCCCTATTGATTCTCTACTTGAAGAGACATCGAGTTCAAGAAGCTCCAGTCTTCAAGTTCTCTATGATCTGCCTTCTTTTTGCTCTATCTATTGTCGACCACCAATATCTGGTTCCATACACGCACCAGTACTTCTCAAGCTTCGTTGTAACTCACAGCTCTCCCTTCACGTTTCAGTCTCGCCACCGCTTCATCGTACAGGCTCTGCTCAACTCATTGTATCACTTCATCTTCAAATCATAGAAATTTCCAGTAGTTTCCGTTCCGAGGACCCTCTTCGGTCGCGATTGCTCTCATGACCCAATCTTGACGCACGAACAACCGAGAATGTTCTAGAAGCATCTCTGAGATTCCAGAATGACTGAGCGACTCCTCCAGTAGTTTCTCCATTTCGATCAACTTCAAGCCATTTGAGTCTTGAGGAAAAGGTATAATTAAGAGCCATTTCGCACAAAAAAAATAAAACAAATGTCTTCAATCCTCAGAACTTCTCTCAGATCTCATCTACCCAGCTCAATCAACAAACCAATCCAACGTTCAATCTCAACCACTCCAACTACAATGTCAATCTTCAGACCTTTCTTCAACGACCCATTCTTCTCTTCTCCATTCCAACTCGGATTGAGTCCAGCGGCTCATCAAGAAGCTCGTCAACGTGGACTTGAAAACCCTTACGCAGACGCTTTGGAGAACTTCTTCAAACCTTCTGGATTGAATCTCAATGGACCTGCAATGGTGAGTTAAAAAAAAATTGATGACATCTTTGAGCCCTAAGTTCTAGAAAAGCAAAGGTTTTGAGCACTCTATACTGACTCTTCTCTCTTGTTCACCTCACTCTCTACCTCACAGGACCTTCACGAAGAATCCAATCGTTACCTTCTAACTGCAGAAGTTCCAGGAGTCAAAAAAGAAGACGTTCAAATCTCAGTAGACGATCGCCTTCACAAATTGACCATCTCCGGTTCTACCAAGAGAGAAATCACCAGTGGCGGAGACGACACTCAACCTCCAGCTCAAGCTCAAGCCGCAAGTGACACTCAAAATGGTAAATCAGATGAAGCCGGAACTCAAGTTGCTAAAACCAATCAATCTTCAGAAGTCACTTCCACCAAGAACAATAGACCTTTGGTTTCCGAAAGAGTCTTTGGATCCTTCTCTAGATCCTTTACCTTCCCAGATCAAGCCGATTTGACAAAGATTAAGGCTAGATTCCAAGATGGTTTACTCAAGTTGGAAATCCCAAAGGTGGAAGTTGAAAAGCCGAAGGTTAGAACCATCACCATTGAAGATGTTAAAGAATAAGGAGGATAGTTCTGACTTGGTTCTCTTTGCTGCTCGAAATAAGTGTCGACAAAAGTTTCGAAATGTAAATTCGCTTGTCTCCCTTCTACATCACTGTTGTTATACTAATCATCTCTGAAAAATGTTGTAACTAATGCTTTTGAATTCATAGAAGATATTTTCTCCGAACCTTTTGTGTGTGATCGAGTGATCTCTTCAAGAAAAGACAAGCACATGACGATGCTTCGCAAACCTTGCTCGATGTCGAGAAGACAAAGTGGGAGAAAATGACCCGACATTGAAAAACGAGATCTATGAAAAGATGACAAATGAGATTCTAAAAGAGGTCTACAAAAAGAGTGCCTTATCGTGGTACACCAAAACAAAGAAAGAAGTGAAAACTGAGAACAGAGAAAGTGGAAATGAGCGTGAGATAGTTCGGATCGTTAAACGACCCGTGAACTAGAGACCGTGACCGGGAAAAGGGAAGATTTTGAGAGAAATAGACGGGGATGAACCGACAAGACGAAATGGAGAAAAGATACGAAAGATGACAAGGAACAGAGACTTGAAACGACTGAGTTAGTAGATAAGATGATCTTGTTCTTGGTTGGAGAACAGCGACAACGATAAACCAGACTACATTTCGGTACTCTTCTTTCCAGCAGCTAGACCCTTATATTCTTGATTGATCTCTTCATCTGAAGCAACGACGAAGTTGAAGTTACTTGGTACGACTTCGCTTCTTACTTCTTGAGTACGTTGAATAGAGACGCCCAAACCTTGACTGGCAGGTTTGGAAGTACCTTGTTGATTTTGACGATGATTGTTGAGTGAAGATGAAGTCGAAGAAGTAGGATAAGCAGGTAAACCAGAAGAAGAAGTCAAGACGACAGACTTGCGTTTGGAAGAGTCATTGTTGGAGTAAGAGTAAGGATGATCGACTTGATCCGAATCGATTTGAGATTCCAAATCGTTATCGGAAGAACACTTGTTGAGTCCTTGTCTTCTAGTTGGTTCTGCATCTGGTAAAGAGACGGTGTTGGAGTAAGGCATGTCTGGAGAGTAGATGCCACCAACGTGAGAAGAGAGAGTGTCGACTTGAGACTTGGAGCTGGTAGAGTTGGTCAACGTTTGAGATCCTTTGGAAGATGATGAAGGCATGAAAGATCCAATCTTTTCTCTGAATCCACTCTTTTGAGAACGTTCGGAAAGTTCGATGGTTCTGTTGGCAGGTACAGCCACTTGAGCCAAGTCAACGTAAAGTCTGGTAGAAGCGAAGACTGCGAGTGAGAAGAAAATCGGGCAAGTCAGTAAGGTATAGAAAGAGACTGAACGACGAGATTCAACCGTTGTATCAAGATACACTCACCAGAAACGGCACAACTTGGAATAGCTCCGGCGATGGACATCAAAGGAGATAGTTGCATCAAAACAATGACACAGATAGTCAAGTTGACAGCGGCAGTGATCGTGAAGTAGAAGACTCCTTGAGAAAAGAGAATAGCTCCTAGTCTAGTCGAACCTCTGATCTTGAGAATACCAACGACAGTCATCATGAGAACGAAGAAGTCGAAGATGACGATCTGTTTGAGACAAAAAGAGAGAGAGAGAGAAAGTGTCAAAAGTTAGAAACGACGGCAACGGATGAACCGAAAGAGCAATGGACACTCACAGCGACAAACTTGATACAGAAAGCTCTGGTGATAATCATTGGATGACATCCACCTTCGGTCCATGCAGCTCCTCCACCTGGAACCCAAGCTGCTTTGATGTCGACGCTGCCTGAGAAGGTCGAATCGAAAGCGATGGGAAGAGTTGGAAACACGGTAGACGGTCAGCTCGAGAAGATCGAGATCAATAAGATAGCGAGCTTGAATTTTTCTCTCCATGAATCGTCATTCGGACTCACCAGCAAACCAAATTCCAGCCAAAGCGAGAGAAGCGAGTCCCAAGACGGTTGAAATGACCAAGTGAGCTCTACCTTGAGGGAAGATGCAAGTGACACGACATGCGAGTAGGATGGAACAGCAGACGTTGACTGGGAGCAGAAAGAAGAGAATAGAGTGACAACGTGAGCAGGCAGCGTTTGAAGAGAAGTTTCAAGTCGAACTTCTTCTCGACGGTCGTTACGACCCACCGTCTTCATCTCACGACTTTCGAAGCTACTCACCCACAGCCATGGTAGCTTCCAGAGCGTAAGCCAACCATTGACAGTTGATCTTGGTTTCAGACTTGATGAGAAGAATGTGAAGACATAAGAAGACGTACCAGGAGAACTGTGATGGTCGGCAAAAAAGAACGACGGTGGTTGGTTGGTGGATGACGTCAGTATCAGTGTCAATTTTGGTCCAGTCCCGTATCTTGTTTCGAATCTGAGATTCTTTGACTCTTGAGATGTTTCTTTGTCCGACATTTCACTCACCTTTGCTCCAAAGTAGAAGATTTGAGGCCAACGTCTAGCACGCTTGCCACTGATGATACTCCAGTCGAACTTGAACTTTTCGCAATGGTCGAGTAACAAGATTCCAACTAGGATCCATTTTATGATCTCGCACGCATCTACGAGCTTGGCAGAGACCTGGGAAGGGGAGAGTAACGACATGAATTGAGGTCAGCAAGGATGGTTGGAAGTGAGAGCCAAGGTGAGAGACGACTCACGATGGGAGAGGACCAATCTGGCATGTTGGACAGAGATAGAGGGCGGGGAGAGTTTTTTAGGAGAAGATGAGTTTGAGAGAAGAGAGTTGGGATGGAAGATGAAGATGGAAAGAAAATGGAAGAAGATGGGAGATGGGAAGAGAGAGAGATGGGGAAAAAGTCAAGAAGTGAATTACTCTTCTTTATGTATTCACATTTCTACGATTTCCAAAGCTATTTGAAATAGAGTTTGACCCAAAGGAGTGGTTCGGAAGTTCAAAAATGAAGAGGCGGTACCTTACCCCTTAATGTTTTCATTCATTTTTCCTTTCTCATATCTGAGACCACCTCGACCTCCCTTTTCAATATATGCCCGCTTCCCGTATCAAAATCGGGACAAAGCTCAGCAGAAACTGAACCCTGAAGAACCAAATGAGATGGTTCTAGAACGTATATATCCACTTTGGGCTGGCACAGAGCAAAGGAAATGTCTTCTGCGCACTCGTTTGTCGACGAACATCGACGTTCGAGGAGCTCAACAAAAGGTTCTAGTTCCTAGCTATAAGAAATCAGGAGTCAAATCATTGTACATAGTCTGCTGCAAGCTAAAGCTCTCGTGTCGCTCCAGCTTTTGCAAAAAAGCGTCCTGCTTCGCCTCCTTGCATCGATTTGAAGAGCGAGGTCAGTTCAGTCGATGATCCGCATCCAGCATCTTCTTTTTTCATAAGTACCCGTTCCAATCCACATTACTCTCGGGTAAAGATCTAATCTTCGAACAAAGATTTCATCCGAAAGTAGAGATCCAGAGAGCCGTATCGAAGACCGAGGTGGCTTCACAATTCAAGCCTCAATGCGTCGATTCAATGATGAAGCGTCTAAATCGAATTACGAGCGGGGAACAAAAGGTCAAGAAAGAACAGCTGAAAGACCACAAAAGTCAGAAAACGAGAAGACAGAAAAAGCGAAATGTATGAAGTACAAAGTTGAAGAAGGAGAGCGTTTGTCCTTTAGAAGAAGAAGGGGAGAATTGCAGAAGAGCGTAGACAACGAATGGGAAGATCTAGATGGAAGGAAACAAACAGACTAAAACCAAAAAGAAGAGAAGAGAAAGAGTAAAGGTATACATCGACAAGACAGGTTTTTCTCTAGACCGATCGAGGTTCGCTATCAGAGCTTAAACCACCATCTTGAGAAGCAGCTTCAGCCGCTCCCAAATCTCCAGCAGAAAGGTTCAACAGAACAGGAGGTTCGATTTCATTCTTTGAGTTTAAAGAGAGATTTTCAGATAACTGGGAACTCAAAGGTTCAACAGCACCGAAAGGAGCAGTTGGATTGGAAGAAGAGCCACCGAGCGAAGAGGTTCCGAGACTGAGTTCGTTGATAGGAAGAGAAGGTTTAGGTGTAGGAGAATCTGATCTTGAAGGATGATTAGAATCGATTTCTGTAGATTGAATGACGGTAGTTCTAAGATTTGGATTTGGTTGAATGGTTGAAGTTGATGAAGTAGTTGAAGATCGATGAGGTTGTCCAGAAGAATTGGTCGGAGCGATTGGAGTTGAAATCTCTTGGTTCGAAACTTGATCATTTGAAATCTTTTCCAACCCAAAGTTTGGTTGTTGTTGTTGACTTGAAGAAGAAGAAGGATTGACTGAGGATGAAGTTTGTGAAAAGCTATTGTTAGAAGACAAGTTTGGTGGTTTAATCTTTTCAGGAGTACTCAAAGGAGGTTGAGATTGTTGTTGTTGAAGTTGAAAAGTGGAATTTGAGTTGCTTCCAGAGATTTCAGCAGGAGAAGTAGGATAAGAACCATTATTAGAAGAAGAAATTGGAGGGATTCCAGCTTGACTACTTTCATTTCTCCAACGATTCCAAACTGCACCTCTATCTCCTATACTTAGATTTCCAGTTCCAATATTTCCCTGTCCACCGCCACTAGTACTGAAACCACTGCCTCTTAGAGAAGAAGACCCGATTCCACTTCTATGACTTTCATCTTCCGACATTGCACTTGCACTTGCTGAAAAGGTGTCTCCATCATCATCTGAAACGCTATTGATACTATTGTTTGATTCATCTTCGTTCCAATTCCCACCTCCATCTTCTTCATCTGAATCCTCGTCATCTTCTTCCTCTCTATTCAACATTTCTTCAATGGTTTGTTCCACTTCTTCATATTGAGCTTTCAAGATTGCTTGACCTTCTGGTATCGATCCATCTCGACCCAACCATTTTTGAACTTCGATTTCTTTTCCATCTTTGTCTTTGGTCTTGACTTTACTTCTCATCCCATCGATTTGATGTAGAGCTAATTTGTAAGGATATAGATCTCTCATCGTAAAAGGTCCAGAGAATTTCGAAATCTCTCTTAGACATTTCGAAACTGTTGATAACTTATTCGAAATTGGCATCAGTTCTTCAGAGATTGGTTCCGATGATGCTACTAGTCTATAGATCAGACCGTAACAACGTCTCAAAAGATACAGAAGCACCTGAAAAGAGAAGAAGAGAATCAGATATGAAGTTAAGAGTCAGCATACATGCATGTTTTTGATGTATTCTTGCATCAGCTCAACGTCATCGATTTGCACACAATGTGTCAAGACGATCTTCATCTAATCTTTCCCTTGGAATGAGAAGGATAACACGACTCACCAACTGTCCATCAGGAACCTTTCCTTCAGAATCCAGAAACTTTCCATTGACTCTCAATCTATCGATTTCCTTCAAAGAGACCTGATAATTCCAAAGATCAGTTTCTCTCAACGTCCATCTCTGAGTGAGTACCAAATTTTCCAATTGAGATTTGATATTACTCAACCTTTCGAAAATGACGTGTAAAGTTCCTGGAATCTCATCGTTACGATTCTTTACGACTACATCGTGACAGATTTCAAAAGATTCTTCTAATAAACCAACCAAGATGGCTTGTCCTGCTGGAACTGAAGAACCACCTGGTCCCAAGAATTTCCCATCAACTCTTTTGGAATCTATTTTTCTTAATTCTTCTTGTAGTTGTTTGATTTCAGATTTGGCTGGCTTTGGTTTGGCTGCTGCCATTGCTATTTGACGTCGGATCCCTACTAGCTTTTGATGGATTGGTACTAGTTCGGCTGAGAGAACTGAAAGTGTACCTTGAAGGGAAGAAAGAGTTTTCTCTGGTGGAAAAAGAAAGGGGAGGATGGGAAGGGGAGAATTGTAAGACAAGGTCAGTACTAGGGTAGAGTTCATCAACGGCAAGCAAAGGCAAAGTCAGAGGATTCATCCGATAATCATGACTTCTATTAGCAGGTAAATTTGCTATTGAAAGCAAGCGAGATGACGGAAGAGCTGGTGTATGGAGTTGAAAAAGATGGAAACAGCTCTGCTCATGCTTCTCTCTCCCCACCTTGAAAGTTCCCACTCCTGAATAAGCCCAAAAGAACTGAGTCGTTGAAGTATGTAGAACGAAAAAGACACAGCATCTAATCGTGGATGACTCACCACAACCTTCCAACTGTCTCATCATCAACTTGTTCAATTGAGCTGGACTCTTGCCATTCTCGTTATCCTTCCTAATGATTTCCCTCAATTCCTTCAATCTCTTTTCGAAAGGGATCAAATCTATTTCCGTATAGACACCAGCTTCAGCCAAATGATCCAGCAATTGTTTCATGCAACCCAATTGACTAAAAGTGGCAGGAGATTCCTTTCCTCTACCGATGGTTAGGAAGAATAGAGAGAGTAGAGCAAAGACGTCATTCAAAGTAGTGTCTACTCTATTGGTTGAATTCAAAGCTGCAGAGATTTCAGCTTCTGGATTAGGATTAGAGTTTGAAGTGGATTGAGAAGTATTAGTAGAGGAAGAGGAAGAAGATGGAGGATTTGAATCTTGATTGGATGAAGCTGTATTTCCATTCCCATCTGCTGATGATTGATTTGGATTGAATTGACAAGTGTCTGGATGACTTGCAGGAGTATGAACTCTATTGATCTTGTTATTGGAATGTTGATTGCTGCTGTTGCTTGAATCTGCTCCATCCAAGTTGCCGTTCCTCTCGTCTCTGACTGAATTGAGCTTTGTGATTTGCTTCAAAACTCCTTTATATATTTCCTGTACGTCTGAAGGTCGGATGAATTCAGAACCATCCCTTTTGAGAGCAGTGAGACGATTCCTGAGAGTTATCAGTTGTTCCAAGATTGGCAGTTCTTGATGAGGAATCGCTGACATTGCTCGTGAATTGTTCGACATCTTGTAAAGTTAATAGCGGATGATTGACTGAATGGAACCAAAGATGAAGAATCAAAACAAAGATGTAGAGGAAGAAAGAGAAAGAGATTCCCAGTCGTTGTCTTCGTCAGCAACAATTTCCATCCTGGCTTTCTTCTCGCTCCACCTCGCACCAGAATCATGACCTAACTTGTATCCTATCTCTCTATCCATCTTACCTTCTTCTATTTCAACCTCAAAATACACCAAGATGCCACTCTATCCATCTACCGAGCCATCAATCGATTCATTCGGTCCAATCTTGGACTTGGATCAAATCTCTCAAGATGACACTCGACAAGGACCTGCTCCTTGGGCCAAAAGGGATCCTCGAAACCCAAGTGTCGCTCAAAAGATAGATTCATCCGATCCTCAAAACTTCAATCAGATCAGTCCTTTACTCATAGGAGGTGGCGCTTTTGGTCAGGGAATGTATAATGAGAACCAGCTCTTGTTCAGCGAGATGCCTACAAGAGGTCAGTAAGTCAATCGATCCCTGTTCAGATAGGCAGCACATCTTTGGAATATGATTTCAGTCTTCAAAGTCGAAATTCGCAAAGAGGAGCTGTAGCTGTTCAGAGATTCACGAAGGGCAACCAAGGGAATGACAAATCATTCCAAACAACACCTACCTACACCTACGTCGCCTCGATCTGCGGATCTGAGATGTTTCTTGTTTCAATTCAAGTACAAAATTCATTAAAATGCGATTTCCCTGCCACTAGAGACTCGCCTTCGACGAGCGACATGACTTGGTTTCCTTACCTTTTCTCTTTCCCAAATCTCACCTCTCCATTCTTCTCCTACTCTTCATCTTTCTCTCCCCAGTTCTGCGTCTAGCTTTCAAATACGGCTTCAACGCTCTAGACACCTCGCCTTACTACCACCCTTCCGAGTTTATTCTAGGAAAAGCTCTTCGATCACTCTCTTCAGAATATCCTCGATCGACCTATTTCATTTCTACCAAATGTGGTAGATATGGTCCAAACCAATCCCATTTCGATTATTCTCCAAAGAGGATTAAGAAATCGATAGAATTGAGTATTGAGAAATTGGATTGTGGTTATTTGGACATAGCTTTATTACATGACGTTGAATTCGTTTCTGAAAACATTCAAATAGATCAAACTCCAACTTCTCAAGATGGATTCTCTTTATTCAAACTATCGGAATTCGTAAAGAATGGAAGGCAAAACTACAAGACTGAAGAGGAATTCAAATTAGCTAGAGAGGAAATGTTGAAACCTTTCGGATTGGATGAGCTTTCGAATGGTAAGGTTTGGGGTAAAGGTGACGAAAAAATCTTAAATGCAATTGAGGCATTGTTTGAATTAAAAGATCAAGGTAAAGTTAGGAAAGTTGGTATCTCTGGTTATCCTTTGAATACTTTATTGAGGATTACAAGAATGATTAAGATCGATCAGATTAAAAAAGGTAGAAATGATAGAGGTTTAGACGTCATACTGAGTTATAGTAATATGACTTTACATTCTAATCTTTTGGAGAGTTTCAAGGAATTATGGCAAAATGACTTATTGGTCGATGAGGATCTGTTGAGAAATAGCAGCAGCGAAGAAAATCAAAGTCAGAAAAGAGACGAGGTCAAGGTCAAAGAAATGGCGAATCTGGTCAACGGAGAAGATACAAATCTCAAAGAATCAAACTCGAACAAGGAATCTCTGAATAGGAATCTCAACTTTCTAAATATCAATCAAGATCAATTCAATGATCAAGATAGTAGAAGGAATTCATCTTCTACCTCTTCTTCTTCATCATCTTCATCTTTCTCCAACTCGAATTCTCAACTGAATCAATCATCAATAGAAGGTCTCAAATCGAGCAATTCTTCTTCTCTAGATACTCCTTCAACAAGTCTCAACGTTACTAGATCTGCAACTCCAAACACACAACGAAATCTCATCAAGATAGAAAGTTATCAACCACCGCTTATCTTGAATGGTTCACCATTCTCAATGGGTCTTTTAGTAGATTCAAATCCACCGGATTGGCATCCTGCTTCTCAACCTCTTCTCAAAGCTAGTTCGGAAAGCTCTGAATTGATCAAAGAACAAACCAAAGGGAAATCAAATCTAGCTATCACTGCTTTGACTTATGGTATAAGAGGTAGTGAAATCAGGATAGATTCCGGAATCAAACAGAGAACCGTTTTGGGAATGAGTAATGTAGATCATGTTCATGATGCTGTTGAAGCTTATAGAACTCTTTTGGTCGGTTCTACTTCTACTTCTAATGATGAGATTGAGAATCCAAGTCTTTCGAAAGGAGATGTAGACCAAGAAGAGTTGGAAAGGATAGATGAATCTACTAAAGAAGGTTTATTGGAGAAGTATCGAATTCAATTGGAAAACGAAAAAGTGGTTGAAGGGAAGATGGATGAACTTGGTGTTAGAGGTTGGAGTTGGGCCAGTCCGCCTGAAGAAGCCAAAGATCTTTGAAGAAGCGAAAGATCTTTGATTGTTAAATCTTTGATCAATCTTCATGACAGGAGAATATGAGAAACGAGTCAGAGAGAGAGAGAGGAAGTGAAAGGTTGAACAAGTTTGTCGATAGAGTGTTTTAATTTGTAATTTTTGTTTAGATCTTTCGCATGTGATTCTGGCTTCGATATATAGCATCGCTCTTATAATCCTTTTTCTACATATCTGATTTCTTATCAAATAAGATTTAAGACAACTCAAGTCTTGTGGTTTCTGATAAGCTTCTTCGTGCTAGAGAGAAAATGCGACAGACAAGAAGAATCGCCTTGTCTGGCGAACAATGGGAAGAATAAACAATGTTGCATCAGATAACACAAGGATGAGGAACGAGACTAAACAAAAAGAAGGAGAAAAGAGATAGAGAGGAACAAGAAAAGCGAAAAGATGAAGGCATTTACTCTTCTTCGTAAATGCCTTCATCTTCTTCTTCATCATCACCACCATTCTCCTTCCAGAATTCATAGATATTCCTTCTCCTACTTTCATT
The DNA here is from genome assembly GCA_001599655.1 of Golubevia pallescens. Lineage (NCBI taxonomy): Eukaryota > Fungi > Basidiomycota > Exobasidiomycetes > Golubeviales > Golubeviaceae > Golubevia > Golubevia pallescens. The sequence goes on from BCHO01000001.1 coordinate 921,425, forward strand.
AGATTCTTTCCTACTAGCCATCCTAAAGAGTTCCTTCAATAGTTCCCTCTTGAATTTCTTGAGAGCATCAGATCTCTTTCCTTCCCCTTCGACCTTCGTCAAAAGGTCAAAGATTTCCGAATAATCAGATAGGTTCGAGATAATTTCCTTGATTTCATCTTCTTCATCTACATCATCCGCATTTGCAGGTTCTTCCTCTTCTTCAACTGGTTGACCTTTTTCTCCCTTTCTTTTCTTTTTCTGTTTGGAATTCGAAACATTCTGACTTCTTTTCTTACTCGAGTTTTGAGATTCAAATTCGACCAAAGCTTTCTCGATAGATTGAGAATCCGACCAAAACTTTTCAAAGACGTTTTTCCAAACTCTTTCATAAGTGATCTTTGCATTTGTTGAAGTGATGAGAGTAATGAAAGGAGATAATAGATCCAACAATGGGAATGTTGAAGTTGAAGTTGAAATTGAATCTGTTCCCTTTGAAGTTTGCAATGCTTTTTCCAATTCGTCCAAATAGATGTCAGAGATATGATAAGTGATTGAAGATGGTAATTGATGATTGAATGGACTTTGATGAAAACAGAATTTGAAGGCGAGAAGAAGAAAAAAAGAGATGGTCAGCAACAACTTTCTCGACTATGACTCTCTAACGAGCAATGGGAGGAGAGATTGGATGAGAATATGTATCCACTGAGCAAATAAGAAGTCCAACCACATCATTGAGATCTAATGGGTAAGTGAGTAAGTGTGGCGAAATCGATCTAGCGACATTTCCGTATGCACGACCAAACGTTGAGAAGTGTCGTTGTAGGTCGGCAAAGTGAATGCGCAGGGAAAAAGTTCGGAAAGATAAGAGAATAAGAGAGAAGGGGAAAAGAAGATGTAAAGGGAACAGGTGCATGATCTACTCACTTCAGTCCACCATCGATCATGTTTTGACCAAATAGTTTGACAGCTTCTGGATTCCAATCTTCAGAAGCTAGGAATCTGAAAGAGGCATTTAAGAATCTACGCATCAAAAGATAGAATTTGTCCAGCCTACGAACCAGAGATGATTTGAGAAGAGAAGAACCCAGATGAAAGAGAGAGTGAGGTAGAAAAGGAAAAAGGAAAGGTCAGTTTCAAAAGACGTAGAGGACAGATCAATGGAGGAGAGCTTCGGAAAAGCTCGAGAGAGAGAGAGAGAGAGAGAGAATCTTCGACGAAGAAATGTGCCCACTGAGCAAATAAGAAGTCCAGCCACATCATTTATGATTCTAATGGGCAAGTGAGTAAGTGTGGACTTTGAAAAATTCATTCTAGCGAACATTTCCGTATGCACGATCAGAGGTGGAAAGGCGTGACCTCTGAGCGGCAAAGTGAATGCGCAATTTCAAGCCTCTTGACAAAAGAGGAAGGTGGAAGTGGGAAGTGTGAAGTGAGAGAGAGAGAGACGAAAAGAACAAGACTGCCGATCCAAGATTGCTCCCAAAGAGAGAGAAAAAGACTTTCAAAACGGGAGAATGGAGATTATCACTTTTCGGACACTCACCTATATTTATCCAACCCACTCCATTCCCTAATCATGGCCTTCCAAAACCCATTGACGAAGGCCAACCCGATCTTTGCTCTATTCGAAGCACCAGATTGAATTCCATTCGACACTTCTCGATCTTGACTCTTCCGCCTCTTTGAAGGTTTCTTAGAGGAAGTTGAGAGTTGGGATGAAGATGAAGAGGTAGTAGCAGGGGTAGTAGATTGATCTGACTTAGGAATCGAAAGGATCAATTCTGACAATTCAGAAGCCAAGGCTTGTTGAACTAGAGGTTTGTCTGACATCCAGAAACCTGAGATGAGATGGGTAGAACGAGCAGAGTGAAAGAAAGAAATTCAGAAATTGATTAACCTGAATGTATTCAAAGAAGGCAGCGGGTTTGAGGCAGAGAGAGTCTTACTGCGACTTGCTTGTCTAGGAAGAAAAAAAAGTGACATCCTCTCTCCTTCTGCTCTCTCCTTTGTTGACTCGGTTGTTATTCTCCTTGCTTGTGATTGTATTAATATAGTCTTAACTCACAATAGAAGATACCTTTCCACAACTTGTCCATCTCGTTTTCATCCAAGAGGCCCATTCCATCCTGTGGATCAATTGCAGCTCCAGTAGCCAAAAAGGCAGCCAATGATTTCACAGCCTTGTCTCTGATTGGTTTCTCTTGAAAAGATGGAAAAGAAATATGTTCTCAAGATAGACAAGTCAGAAAATGATTGATACAAGTACAAGTTTTTGCTCTGTTGCAAACTTTTTTGCTACTCACCAGTTGAGGCTAGATACTTTCCCAGAGGGATTTCAGCACTTACGTCTTGATCTTCTTGCTGTTTCTGTTTCCCTTTCTTGTTCTTCGAATTCTGAATTGGGCCATGACTACTTTTGACTGTCACTACCATCTCGTTCAATTTGCAGTGGTTGGTTGAGAAAGAAGGATGGAAAAGTTGAAATCTTCTCAAGCAACCACATCAACCTATAACTTTACTTTCTTGATTATGGTAGTTCGATTAAGACTTTCACGCCAAGGAACCAAGAATAATCCATTTTATCATTTGGTTGCCATTGCAGATCACAAACCAAGAGACGCAAGACCAATCGAGAAATTGGGCGAATACGATCCAATCCCAAGAAGAATCCCAATATTACCAAAACCCAATTCTAATTCTAACTCTACTTCTACGAACTCAAAGGGTAAAGCGATTGAAAAGAGTAGTGGACAATTGATCACAAGTGGTTTACCAACTGGTTTCAGATTGGAAAAGAGGTTGGAATGGGATCAGAGTAGAATTAAACATTGGCTGGAAAAGGGAGCTCAACCTAGTAGACCTGTCGCTAAATTGTTGGATAGAGTGAGTAATCGGGTAGAAAAATGATGGATTCTCGTTGGTTGGGATCAGAAAGAATGGGAAGAGGGAGAGCAGAAGACCTACTTTTTGGAAAGCAAGAGCAGCAGAAGCATCAGACAGAACAAGCGTATCTCTGCACTTCCAGCGAAGCTCTTACCATCTATTTGGTCCTCTGCTTTCTGAAAAGAAGATTTCTATTGCTCCGAATGAGCTACTGAACATTTCTCTTAGGGTCCAGCTCAGAATCTTTTCTGACACTGGCTCCTTCTTTCTCCCTTCTCGATCTCAGGCAGGTCTGGTCCCTCCAAACGTCTTTTACAAAGGAATGTTCAGACCAGCAATAACTACAGAAACGTCCACTACATCTAGCAGCTCATCGCGCTCATCATCATCTGTCGTAGAACCTTCGACGACTCCGATAGAACAGAGGACAGTCCCTCCAGAACAGGTTCTGGACTCTACAAATTCAAACACTTCGGACGCTGACGAGGTGGGACGGGAGAGTCTCAAGACTATGGATCAGGCTAGCTGAAAAATGAGGAAAGGGGAACGATGGGATTGAAGTTGGAAGGAGAGTTGAAGGAGGGAAGCTTTCGTCTTTGGGAAAAAGGTTGAGAGATTGAGAGAAAGAAATCGTTGGATTTTATAGTCATTGACTCGATCTTTTGGCCTTTGGTATACTCCATACTATGTAACTTTTTTCCATCTCGAACTGCTTTCTCTCTGTCACAAGAGAACAGAAAAATGTCAGCGAGACATGAACTCGAGTCTTTAGAAAGCTCAACCCTTCTGCGAGCCTTCTCCAGATTGCGTTTCGAGACGACGATTCTGTTTGAGAAGGGAGATTCTCTGATGTCCAATCTTTCCGAAAGGTACTTGAACGATGATGGAAAATATTAATGAAACAATCATACGGGGTCGATGCTATTTCTGCTATTTACAAAAGCAGAGAATTTTCGCTTCGTGCTTCTTGACTTCTTACCACTCACTCAAATCATGAATCAAGATCAACCTGCATCTACTGAACTCACTATCAAGACACCCATCACTCTAGAAACTATTCCAGAAGATGTAGCCGAGATCATTGCTGCAAAGACCAAAGCCTGGGCCAAGGTCGAAGGCGATCTGGAGCAAAGGGAAAAGGCAAGAAAGTGAGTGTCTTTGCTGGCGCAACTCTCCCTTTCCTTTGCAACGCTAACATCTCCTCTGATCTTTCTTCTCCATCTACTTTCACCTCTGAGAATGAGAGACTCTGCTCTGAGAGCGGTTGCCTTCACATGTCGTAAATCTCACCAGGTCTTTCTGCCAGCTCTTCTCGAAAACGTCACGCTCGACTTCAGGCACTTTTTCTCATTCTGTCTAGCTCTTCAAGGACATCAAGAGTACAGCCATTTAATCAAATCAGTGACGTTCAATCATATAGTCAAAATGAATGAGGAAGAGCATGGCATCATGATCTCCCATCTGGTTTCACTGTCAAGAGTTGGTCTCGTCTCGGGGGATCCCAGCGACCCTAATCAATTCTCGGACAATGTCGTCCAATGCAAGGCACTCATGTTTCAAAGGCTAGTCTCTCTTCAAAGTTTGATGATCCAGCAAACAGTCTTCATCCCTCGTTCGTTCAAGGATCTCTCGTGCTTCCCAAACTCCCTCAAGCGGCTTCATCTTCCATTGGTTAGCCCCTCAAGTTCTGAGACGCATGAAACTGCTCCATTTAATGCTAGGAATGCTATTTGGCTATTATCTTTCGGAAAATTATCAGAAGCTTCCCTCGGTCTGACTTTCTCCACCTCAGACCTTGGCTATTTGTCCGAACACCATCAAGCATTCGCGAGGACTTCAAACATCAAAAAGCTGTCACTATGCTTCAGCTTTGTCTATATGGAATCGGATCCAAGGACTTGGTGGGGGACATCGATGGGCAGAGATATGGAGCTTGAAAGCATGAATATGCAGAAGACAGAAGCGTTAAAACTGCTGCTTTCAAGCGTCAATCAACTGGAATGTCTAGAACTCTTTCTGGCAGTTGGTGGAGATGATGTTACGTTCAGTCTGGATCACCTCTTCAATCTGGAGGAGTCTCTTGGTTCCCTTCGCCATCTTCGACTATTCGGCTTCTCGTGGTTTCAGCGAGAAAAGGCTGCTTTCCCACCTTTTCTCTGCCTCAAAACGATCTCGTTAGAACGCGGTTTTCTTTTACTTTTGACCAACCAGATCGAGATCAACCTTCCTTCCAGTTTGGAGAGACTCGTTCTGACTTGTTATCTCACTTCCTCAGACGCTTCAATTGCTTTTCAAGAAGACCATTATCTCGCTCAAGTCGTTAGTTCTCAAGCATTGCCCAATCTCAAAGAGGTCTTGGTTCCTTCAGCTATCATCGATCTTGGGGGGGAAAGTTCACAGTGCTGAAGATTCGAAAGAGCGAAAGATATGGGCTGGCAGAAGAAAACAACTGGAAGACGATCCCATCTTCAAGAGTGGAAGAGTCAAGTTGAGAAAGTATACTCCAGGAGAGACGAGTGAGTAGACAAACGATGAATGGACATTGTATCGAGGTGTAGCTTCGTGTTGACGCTATTCAGTCCAAGTCGTTTGAGCTCTCTCGCTGAATTTCTTTTGCATCTCGATCCCCATCCCTTCTCAAGTCTTCTCCGAGAACGAGACTTTTATGTCAAGCTTTCTTTGGATGTCGCCGTTTTGAGTTTCGATTCGATCTTTCAACATCAAGAATGGAGAGGTCGTGGGAGGGAGTCGATGAAGACGAGTGAGCTCTGTGGGAAAGCGAATGTCAAACAAAAAAGATTTAATCGATTCCATTCTTGTGAAGCTACAAGTTGAAAAAATTCGAAGAAGAAGAACATAAATGTTTCAAGTCCTGTATTGATCCACCTCCCAAAGTCTGAAGTCTTATCTAATCGCGAGAGAGAGAGATATTTCTGATCCACAACCGACTCGAAAGGTTGAATGGAGTGGACAAATGCATAGAGAAAGAAATTTCAGGTCCATTAGAAACGACAGATAAGAATAACCATTCTGATATTTACTTCTAGAAATCGTACTTCCAAAAGGGTTCCTCTCCCAACACTCGTCGCTGGGAATCGTCTCGGTCTCCTCTCTCCAAAACAATTCCTTCATCACTACCTCACTTCTGTGTTTACACTTTCTCTATCATCCTGAAGTTTGGCAGCTTTCGTAACAAAGTTTTCTCCTCGAAGATTCGCATTTGTTCTCTGATCGATCAAAAAGTTCGTCCCATCAACTTGATGACGAGCCGCCTTACCTATCAAACGCGACATTCGACCCAGACGTTTCATTTCTCTATCTCTACAAATGCGTATAAGCAAGCGCCCTGGCCTAGATTTGCCAGAGAAGGCCGTGAGAGGAGAAGGGCATATCGATATGCTGTTTTCTCGAGAAAGGGGACCGTGCCTCCAAGGAAATGCAGGTCCCAAAAATCTTTCAGGAAAATCATCGGTCGGATCGAGATGACAAATATATGACGAAATTTTTCACATGATCAAGCAGCATTTTTTGTCTACTTAAGAGACGACTTTGACTTTTTTTTCCAGTTTCCCCATCCTCCAACAAATCTCTCTTCTCCTCCAAAAAAATCTCTCTCTCTCTTCTTCTTCTTCTTCTTCTATCTCTCTCTCTCAACTCTAACCTCTCACACTCTCTCGAACTCATCTGTCCGACATGGTCGCCATCAAAACTATCTTCATCTCTCTATTCCTCGGTTCTTCCTTGATCTTGGGATCTGTCGTACCTTCTTCCAATGAACTGGTCGATCGTCAAGTCGTCGAACCTCGTTTTGCTGACCCCTTAATCGGAGACCAAGAGAAACATGATGAAAAGGAAAAGGATTACGGATATGGTAAAACCAAGAGTGAGTATCTGCAATCCTCTTGTTTGCCACTCTTTTGAAACTCTTACTCGATCAAGCTCTGACTTCGTTATTACTTTTCCACCTTTCCTTAATGATCTCTCTTTCTTCTCTCAGCTGTCACCGTCACCGTTCCAAAGTACGAGAGTGAGTGGTCCTCGAGTTGACTTCTCTCGCTTGCTTTCGTCATCATCCGATGTCGACACCTCACGCTCACTGACCTCGTCTCCCTTTCCCCTTTTCTATTTCCATCTCTCTCTCAGCCAAAACCAAGTACGAATTCAAGCCAACCACCGTCGTAATCAAGAAACCTTACACCACTACTCTCTACAAGTACAAAACTGTAACCGAAGATCCAAAGACTATCTACAAATTCAAAACGAAAACTGAATACAAAATTGTCACGAAATACGATGTCAAGACCAAAGTCATCGTCAAACCTGTTCCAACCACTGTCACTACCACCAAGGTCGTCACGAAGAAGGGTGGATACGGAGATTCTGCTACTACCAAGAAAGGTGGATGGTAGAGAGTCAACTTAGCAAAGAACCTTTTCAGGTCTCTCTTTCGTTTCTCCTTCTTGTCTCTCCCTCGATCTCAATGTCGTTCTGCTTTTTCTCGTTTCAGTTTCAACCTCTCTCTCGTTCTTTCAACTTGTAATGCCTCTGTTTCAGCTTTGTCTCGATCGTGTACATTCTGCCTTACGCATTTGACATGAATGGACTTTGAGTTTTGAATCGATCTTTGATTTCTGTGTTTGTTTCGATGCATTCTCTTTGGAATTGCTCAAAGAACTCTTGCGACTTGAATACGTTCTGTGTACCTTGTCTTTCAGCGCTTCCATCTTTCACGGTCTCGATTTGCTTTCATCGATCCAGAGAGAGAGAGAGAACAAAATGAATTGCAGCTGGTATGATTGACTTTGAGACGAAACACGATTAGAGAAATCAGGAGGACAAAAGAGTGTAGGTGGACAGAGAGATGTTTTGCAATGCACATGAGAAATGAGAGATCGAGAAGCAATGAGAAGAAAGCGAAGCTTGGGGAAATAGCGTGAGAGACAAAGGGTAGGCGGAGAATCAAGTACGGAAGAGCAATTAGCATCAAAGAGAAAGAAAAATCAGAAAGCAGATGTTGTATCTTGAGAGAGATGGGCGATCAGCTTTTCAGCTTTCCCACGAGCACCCGCGATTTCAGAGTCCCATTTTCCGAACTTGTGAACGATGCCAGTTCCCAAGCTCATATCTGCAGTGTCGTCTCCAACTGCCGGATTTGAGCCAGAGGCTGGAGAATGAGACTCTGCACTCGCTAGAGCTTTCACTCTTTTGGGAAGAGGGGCTGAAACCGATCGAGCAGAAGCTCCAGATGAGGCAGCAGCGGCGCTGGTAGAGAGCGAAGAAGGCTTAGGATTAGAGGAAGTAGCTTTGTTTGAAGAAGTATTCTTACTACTGTGACTGGATCCTCTGAAAGTTGCTCCAAACTTCTCCCATTTGGAGCTTCGCTTAACACGCAGAGGCTGCTCAGCCTTCACTTGTTCCTGTTCCACCGACTGAGTTGTTCGTTTTGAAGAGGCAGAGATAGCGGAAGCACTGGCTCTCCCTTCCTTGAGGTTCTCTTGACGAAGCGCTACCGAGCTCCCTCGTCGAGGAATGGCTTGAGACGATGGAGCAGGAGATTGATTCTGCTGGGATTTGATGGCTCCAAAGTTGGCGAAAGAAGCTCGACGTAGAGAACGAGAATGGCCCCGAGTCGAAGATCCGATAGTTGGAGAATCCGCTCGACCAAAGAAAGCGTCTTCCGTGACGTTTGCCATGGAAGACATGGACGGACTACTCAGAGTCGGCGATGGAGAATCTTTGCCAGAGGTTGTTGATGGTTTCGCCAACCTGTATTCTGAAAGCATCTCTCTACTGCTCCTTCTCCTCATTCGTTTCCCATCGGCAGCATCCAAACTAGAGACGCTGACACTGTTGCTGATGTCTCCCAACCTCCGGAAGAGCTGAGGTTGAGCGTCTTCCATTGCACTCCTCTCCAAAGGTTGACCTACAGAAGACGTCCTGTCCTTGAACTGAGGTAGTTCACCAGCACTTTTCCTCCTGGAAATGGATCTGGAGCGATGGATATCTGAAGCGACTCCAAGACGACGAGAATCCGATTCCAAATTCGCCTCTCCATGCTTGACCATCATCGAAGTAGGTCTAGGTTTTGATTTGGAAAGCTGATCGTCCCAGCCAGGTACTTGCATCTCCATTGACTCGATCTCCCTTTCGATCTGTCGAGAAGAAGAGGTCTGAAGTTCTTCCATGGCATCCATCGTTCCTTGACTTGGCAGAGCTAGATCTCTTTCGTTGAAGACTGTAGTGAGACTTGGACTTGTGGCTCGAGTAGGCTTGGTAGGAGTGGCTCTTTCTTGAGCTTTGAGACGAAGTTGACGAGCGCTGCGTTGCTTCCTGAGACCTAGTCTTCCAGCGATTTGAGGTTTATTGGACGTGACGGAGACATTAGCTCCTTCTGAATTGGATCCGGAAGCAGCTTGCTCTTCAGAGAGAAAAGGTGCTAGGAATGAAGTCATTTGCATCTTGTCATCGTCGGGGCTACTCAAAGCGCTTAAAGAATCCAGATCGTCCTCTGAAGAGATATCGATCGAGCTGCGAGCGATTCCACCAGCTCCAGGACTCGGTGGCCTTCGAGTCAAGATAGGAGGCGGTCGAGGTTTGTTCGATCTGAAACCCATCAGAGCACCTCCTAAAGCTCCCACTCGCACTGGAGCGACGACTTGAGAAGATTGAGGATCTCCAGGAGGAGGAGCAGAGACTGCTCCAGGTCGAACTTGAGGAGCTTTGAGGGTCGACTTGCTCTGCAGACCGTTTGATTGAGAGGCAGAAGATAGACTCATGGGAATCAGATTCGTATCGGTGGCTGCGTGAAACAGAGGCGGTCTCGAGACGAGACGAGAAGACTTGTCGACTTCCTTCGACTCTACGTTCTCCTTCTTTGAAGTCACTTCTGCTGCTGGTTGATGACCTTCTCTGATCCTCCTTAGCATTTGAGCAGCATTGGATTTCCTGACGGCCTTTTCTCTATCTCCAAAGACTGGTTTCTTCTTCCGAGTGCTCTTGACAGCCGACTTCTTGATTGCAGACATGATGCTGTCGTAAGCCTCCTTCTCCGAAAGGTCTCTCTTCGCATTACTTCCACCAGAGCATCTAGAATCAGAGCCCATGCTTTCAACTCCAGGAGTCGAAGACCTAGCACGATCCAGATCGTTCCGCCGGAGAGCAGGATGAGAAACTCCACTAGCTGAGACAACTCTTTGAGCTGAAGCTGGAAAAGGATAAGGCGAAGGTGGAACGTGACCTTCATGAGAGCCATTACCAGCTTGACTCGGAGCTGGAGTAGACATGAATGCGCTTGTGATGTTCGGCATGCTCGTCTTTCGAAGAGGAGTGACGTATTGAGATGACAATCCTTCGGCTCTAGAAGCGGCTGCCTCGATGGCTTTCCTTTGAAGAGTCCTTGGAACCGATCCGACGTGGTAAGGCGTAGAGTGAGGAAGACCTTGTCCAAAGCCTGGTCCTTTTCCGTAAGGAGTCGAAGCCACTGGACCTCCTCCAGAGAAACGAGATGAAGGTTGTGGAGTTGGAGGTACTCCCGAGAATCTGACTGGAGGTTTCGCAGACTGAGGTTCCACAGTGTCTCTAAGGGGTTGCTGAGAGACTTGAACTTGAGTTTCTGGAGCGACGTTTGACGATGAAGATGATTCCGTTCCGAAAGCGTCAGGTGGTGGAAGATGAGAGAATCCAACCAATTCCAAAGGGACCTCAGCCCACCTGGCTGTGAGACCTTGAGTGTTCCTAGATGGTGGATAGGTAGCTCGTGTAGCAGAAGGAGGAGGTGCGACGCTCTTCGATAGTAGCGAAACCTCAGAGATCTCTCCCTCCGTGACGTTTGCTGGATTCATCGAGACTTGAGCTCCTTGACTTGGCATCGCTTCCTGCTCGAAAGAAGGATCTGGAAAGTCAGGAAAGTCTTCGACTCCACCTTGGAACATTTGAGAGAAGCTAGGAACTTCAGAGACGAAGCTGTCGTAGATTTGTCGCTGGACTCCAGTGCCTGCAAGAGAAGCGTTGGCCAGCTCTGCGCTCATCGCGCTAGCTCCTTTGTGAGGAACGTATGCTGCTTCCACTAAGAACGAGATTAAGAAAAGGGAGTGAAGAGAGGGGAGTCAGAGGACAACGTTCCGAGAGGTGAGAACGGGGAAAATAAAAGCGCAAGACTCACGTTGCCAAACTCGATCCCAGTCTGTTCCTCGAAAGAAAGGATGGGACTTAATCTCATCAGTCGAGTTCCTGCCCAACCTTTTGGATGGTAGACAAATGAGACCGCTAATGAGATCCAGAAACTCTTTCGAAAGAGTTTCCAATCGATCTAGCTTGAAAGTAGTCTGTTGAAGGTGAAGAAACGAAAGAGTGAAGAGACGAAAAACAATTTAGCACAGGCTCAAATGGACAGTTGACTCTTTTGAACTCTCTAAACTTACTTCGCAGTTAGTAATGGCATGCTGGATATACTCAGCGATAGAATTCCTATCCGTGACCCCAGGCGGTTCTGCGAAAGGTAGTCTTCCGAAACCACACTCGTGTAGAATCAATCCTAAGCACCAGTAATCGACTTCAGGTCCATAGGAGCCAGGAATCAGAGCATCGATTGGAGGGATCTCTTTTTCGAAAGGGTAATCTCCAGATTCTTTCTGTAAAGCACTCTCGATTGAAGCAGAGCTTTGAATGGATCGACTTGATTTGATAGAATTCAAGGAATTAGAAGCAGAGATCAAATCCAAGGTTTTGACTCTCTTTGAAGCTCTAGAGCTCAAACTTGAACTCGAACTCGATCTAGATGGAGTAGGTAAGATTTGACTTGATTTAGAAGGTTTCTTCCCGTTGATTCCACCGACGCCAGAATCTGCTCTGACACCATTCGTCGTCATCAATCTCTCTGCTTTAGTCTTCATGCTTCTCCTACTAGAGGGAGAAGAGCTAGAGGCGACTTCATTGTAAGATTTGCTTCTAGGAACGGCAGAAATCGAAGCAGTCGGAGAAGATGGATCCAAAGGTTCAAGTCTTGATCTTGATCTTGTAGAGCTAAGGTTGGAAGTGTAAGAAGAGGATCTTGGAACCGCACCTAGAGAATATTCCAAACCTTCAGGAAGAGAGTTGGATCTTGGTAAACCCAAAGCTCTTCTCTTGAATTCCAACTTTGCAGGCATTCTGTTTTCACCTTCTCTATCGAAAGATCTATTACTCTTGTCTTCAATTTGATCTCTGTTGATTGAAAAATCCTTTCCTTCGGTTTCTCCAGCCTCACTTTCACTTCCATAACCATATCCAAACTCGTCGTCACTAGATTCTTCGTCTTCATCGTAGCAATCGATTCTCTCCCTTTCTTCTGCAGCCTTGAGGACTTCTGGAGCCATGTAATCTGGAGTTCCACATGGATATCGAAGGTAGTAAGCTAGAACTCTTCGAGATCCGGTAGGTCTCCAACTTGCATCCCTAGGATCTCTTTGATCGCTCTTGAGTTGTCGATTCGAAGAGGGTGGTAGGACCGATTCGAGTTGAGAAGGAGTGAAGTTCGAGAAAGGAGCTGATCCTGCAAAGTCGCAGATCTTCAGATGACCTGATGGATAGATTAGAAAGTTTGCAGGCTTGACGTCTCTGTAGAGTGAGAGAGATGAGGGAAAGAGATCAGCCAATCTTTCCCCACATGTTTCGACTTCAAAGAGGTAGAGAATTTCAACTCACCTATGAACGATCCCCAACTCATGAAGCCAACCAATCGCAGCCACCATATCTCTGGAAAAGGATCTCAAGAACTTCTCTTCCAACAATTGGCCAGGATGACTTGAGATCGTACCTCTTCCCAACCCAATTCCATTCCTTTTCCCATCGTTTGCGCTGACCAAGAAAGAGTCTAAGTCTCCATGAGGTAAATATTCCATGACCAAGTGAAGTTTCCTCTCGCTTTGGAATGAAGCTACTAAAAGAGGAGTTGGGATTCCAGAATCTTGAACCTTGGAATCGTCTTCTTCTCGAGCTTTGAAACCTTTCGAAGAAGCCAACAAGACTTGAGTTTCCAAATCCACTCTCATTCTACCATTTTTTCTATGATTTCTAGCAGCTGCTTTCACAACTGTCTTCATGACACAAACCATTCCTTTCCCATTTCCTTCGATTGGTCCACCACTTAATTCCAAAGCTTTATAATCCAAGAATCTATTCCTGACCATTTTCACCTCTCCTCCATTGTTTGATGGGAATTCAGATACGCCAGCTATATCTGGGAAATCTTGATCTGTTAAAGTGTTTCTTACTAGACTTTCCAATAAGGGTAGAAGGTCTTTCAATTTGTTTGGTGGAAGTGGTCTTGGAGGAGAAGCAGAGTATTGATTGATATCGTTTGAAGCTGAATTTAGAGAATCCATTCTTGATTTCAAGGCATAGTAAAGAGTTAGAGATAGATCTAATACGTAAGAGAGATCTTTCTCTCTTTGATCTTGGAATTGTTTGTTGTTCTTTGCAGCATGCTCCTTTCGATTGACTCTAGTTGATGATGATCCTTCCGGCTCCTCTTCTTTCTTTTCTTCTCCAGAATTCAAATCTGATTTCTCTACATCGTCTATAGTATCATGCTTCCTTTTCAATCTTCTGAAAACCTGTTCCAACTCCGTGGCCTTTTCTGCTCTCTTTACTAGATCCACTCCACCGTTATCGCCCATTTCCTGCTCATTGACAAACCTGAGAAGCCCCCATCTGAGTTGATCTGTCTCCAAGATTGAGACAATTTTCCTGTATCTCTGAGGCCATGAAGGTTTGTTGAAGGAATGAGAATGAGGAAGTCGAGGTCTGTTTGTGTTGGACTGGAGGAGATTGGAAGAGTTGAACGAGTTCCTGATTAGGCTGCCGTTGCTGTGGACGTTGGATTGGTCATGATTGATTGTGGGAGGTGAAAGTGATTGTGAATCGAGTTGCTGTTGCTGTTGATGATGATGATGTTGCTGTTGATGTTGGTTTGCTGAGACTGAAGTTTGAGATCGAGGTCTCTTGTTCGAAGTTGAAGAGGTTGTAGATGAAGACAGCGATGCTTGTCGACTTCGTGTGGCTTGCATTTGGATTCAGTGATTGAGATTGCTCGTTCAATTCAGCTCTTGAGTAAGGAAGGAAGGAGTAGAAGGAGTAGAGGTGGGACAAAGTGGATTATCGAGAGCCTTTCATCGAACGTCGTTTGTAGTCTTGATGATGGTTGAGTGAATATGTAGATTGTCGGTTGGATGAATGAGGGAAGGAAATAGATAAAGAAGGAAATCTTCTTAATATAAGTATTTCGATGATGATGGTCTCGATGATGGCGGAGAAGACAAAATGAATTCTCCATCTCCTCAGACTGACATCGGAATGCAATCGATGGTCTCACCACTGTATGCACATGTAGCCTCGAGGATTATACATGCATTTGAATACATTAATTAACTGTCAATTCATCCTCGCTTTCTCCATATGAGCAATTTGCATAGAGAAGGGCGTACCATTATCTTGGTGTAAGATGCAAGGGCAGTGTTGGTTGAATCGACTCGTTCTCTCGCTCGTCTTCGTCACTCTTTCTTCTTGTTCCAGTCTTCTGGTTATAGATGAATTCCTTTTGATTTCGCTATCAAGATCTTGTAGTCGAAGGTAGGTGTTACTCTCCGAATCGCGAAACGGCAGGTGACTTATTGACTTTCTGCTCTCTTCTCTCTCCCCTTCTTACCCTCCACACTTTCAATCCAGAACCTCTTCAGCTGCAATCCAAGCGACAGTCATGTCAGCCCCTCAACAGCGCAGACCAGGAGTGAGAGGCGTGAAGATCAGAGCTCCCAAGAGAGTGAGTATTCCATCAACTCCATCCCATTCTATCTATCCTCTAACTCTACTTCATACCTATCTGACATCTCACCCTTCTCACATTCTACAAATGCCATCTTGACACCTTTCCACAGTTCGGTCTAGAGCTCTCTGCCCAGGAAATGTGGCACAGATTGGAGGATGCTATAGGACAGATTCAGAACAGAGATATCAGCAAGCTCAGTTACGAAGAGCACTATAGATACGCTTACAACTTGGTCCTGGTAAGTATGGATCTAGTCATACTCTTTCATACATCATGCTGAGAAGGAAGGAATCGAAAGAAGGGCAAAGATTGGTGAACAAGCGAGTAGACAAGCAGATGATTAGCTACTAGTCATTCGATCTACCTCTGTTAGGTCCCTCGTATCTCTTGTAGCGATGCAATTAGAGAACTAGAATCTGATCATGTTGAACTAAGATATCCAGCACGAGCATCAACAGTCCAATTCAGATAGGAGCGCAGGAAGAGGCCCGAGAGTGTCGTCTGTCCATCTTCAAGTCTCTCCTGATGAGTCCTTCTGAAGCTGATCCTTTCATGATCAGTCATTCAACTGTATCATAACAGACTCTCAACTGCTATCCTGACTCTCATCTCAATCGCCTGAGATGGAGATCTAACTCTCTCTCTCCACCTCATCTCCAATCCTGTCTTCTATCGAACCCTTCCTTCCCTAATCAGCAATCTCAAGGAGATCTTCTCTATTCAGGAGTAACAGACCAAATAACATCTCATCTAACTAAACTATGTGAACAAAGTATCATCCCAGCTTTCCCTCCTGGTGGAGCTTCAGTCCCACCTGGAATCGTAATTCCAGATCCACCTTCTTCTTCATCATCTTCCTCCAGTCGTTCGATGAACAAGAAGGGCAAATCTAGAGCCATAGATACAAGTTCTTCAACTTCAAATCTCAATCCTCAAGATTCATCAAGCAGGACGCAGGCTTCCTCTGGAATTGGAGGCTTGGGAGTCGGGAGAGGAGATGGGAGAGATGAAGTAGCTAGAACTCAGGCTGGAGAGAGACTTTTGATGAGCATCAGAGACACTTGGAAAGATCATTGTCTTTGCTTGAGCAAACTTAGAGATGTTTTGAAATATGTGGTGAGTTATCGATCGATCAGGAAGAGGAAGAGAAACAGTCCTACTGATTCCCTTTGAGAGTGGAAAAAGATGAATGTATGCCTGTCTTTTCTGACGCTCTGTTGAAACAACTGGTTTTAGTGAATTCTAGTAGCTATCATGAGCTCGTTATGGCTCCGTCTACTCCCATATTTCTCGAGAGCAAAAACCTAACTCGACTACCTTCTTCTCGAATCTCTCATTTCTTCAATGCCTATTTCTGTCTCCAATCAGGATCGTACTTACGTTGGTTCGGTGCCAAACACTCTTCCAATCTGGGATCTAGGTCTAGAACTATTCAAAGATACAGTCTTAAGATCCAACGTCTACTCAATCCATACTCACTTCTACTCTACCTTGCTATCTCAAATCCAAATCGAAAGAGAAGGTTCAGTCATCAACAGAAGTGTCATCAAATCCATCATCGAAATGTTACTTTCTCTCACACATTTGAGAGCCAACACGATCAGCAACAATTCCAATTCCAACAGCAACAACACTAGTGGTAGCTCGAGCTACAATAACTCCTCAAGTCAATCCAACGCTTCTATCTCTCATACAGTTTACGCTCATGATTTCGAGCCTGCATTCCTATCAACTTCAACTCTGTTCTACTCGAGCGAGGCGAACAGATTGTTGGATACTTCGGATTCAGTCACTTATTTGAAACATGTCGAGAAACGTTTCTTAGAAGAGAATGAAAGAGTCTCAATCTATCTCAGCTCAACAACTGATCTTCCTCTCAAGAAGTTGATGGAAAAGCATCTTTTGGAAGATTGTTTGACAGAGATCATCGAAAAGAAAGGAAGTGGCTTATCAGAGCTGTTAGACGAAGTCAAGGTGGAAGGAGAAGCATTCTCGAATTTCACTTCTACCGGTCTTTCCGGAACTGAACGTAATGGACAAGAAAGGGTTCAAGATCTGGCTAGAATGTATCTGCTTTTCGGAAGGACTTCAAAAGGTCATCAAGTTCTCAAGAATGGTATCAAGAAGTACGTCATTGGTAAAGGAAACGAGATCAATGACAATGTCAACAATGCTACCAACAACGTATCTTCTGTGGAACTCAAGAAACCCTTGAAACCAAAGCAAGCTTCAGAGAGCTCCAGAGCAATGGAAGAAGATATCCCAAGTGCTACTTCTGTTCCTCCAAATGCAGACGGAGCTCCTCCAAATCAAGCATCGATTTCTACTTCTGCATCCAAGATCAACTCAGTAAAAGGCAAAGGACGTGCTACTGCTTCTGCTGCTGTCGACACTAATGCTAGTACTCCTGCTGCTGCTACTGCTCTTAGATGGGTGGAAGAGGTGTTGGATTTCAAGGCTAAGTTCGATGGTCTTTTGAAGAGAGCTTGGGAAGATGACAAGTTGATGGAAGGAGCTGTGAACGAGGTGAGTCCCTCAATGATGATGAAACTTCATGATCAAGCAGATTTGAAGCTTTGCGATTCACTGATTGATCACTGATCGCTTCCTTTTATTCGTCCTCAGGCTTTCGAGACGTTCGTAAACGCGAATCCGCGTGCTTCGGAATTCATCTCTTTGTTCATCGACGAGAACTTGAAGAAAGGTCTCAAAGGAGTGAGTGCATCGATTATAAAAGCAGAAGGTTTCTTTACGGAATGTCTTCGAGAGATCACTCAACAGTTGCTGACCCTTACTTCAACTTGGATCTTTCTCTTCCATCGCCTCTTCTTTTTGACTTTTGCAGAAAACAGAAGATGAAGTCGATTCTGTCTTGAATCGTACGATCACAGTCTATCGTTTCTTGAGAGAGAAAGATCTGTTTGAATCTTATTACAAGAATCATTTATCGAAGAGACTACTTCAAGGAAGAAGTGTCAGTGACGATGCTGAAGTTGGAATGTTGGCCAAACTCAAGATTGAATCTGGTCACGCATCCGTTCAGAAGTTCCAAGGAATGCTTCAAGATATGACCATCAGTAGAGAGACGATGGTCAAGTGGAATGAACCTTCCAGGAAAGCTATCAGGGTGAGTATCGATCGCTGAGTCTATCATTGACGAAAGGGACTGACGTTGGTGGTTCTATTCTGTTCATCACCTTCTCTCCTAACTCTCAGAACTCACCTCTCGATCTTCAAGTCAACGTCTTGACTGCAACTCATTGGCCTCTTTCATCGCCAGCTCCTCTATGTGAGATGCCTCCAGTCATTATGGCTGCTCGAGCTCAATTCGAACAATTCTACAACACAGAGCATAGTGGAAGAATTCTCAAATGGCATCCAGAGATTGGAACCGCAGACATCAAAGTAGCTTTCAAGACTAGAAAGCATGACTTGAACGTCTCGACCTATGCAATGTGCGTCTTGACTCTCTTCGAAGGTCTACCGGACGAAGGTCAAGACTCGTATCTCAGCTTGTCTCAAATCAAGACTAGAACTTCCATCGCAGACACTGAGCTCAAGAGAACTCTTCAGAGTCTGGCTTGTGGGAAATACAAGATTTTGAACAAGGAACCAAAGAGTAAAGAGGTGGGAGATTCGGATCGATTCAACTTCAACTTCAACTTTACTTGTCCTCTTGCTAGAATCAAAATTAATCAAGTGGCTGCCAGGGTCGAGAGTCAGGAAGAGAAGAAGGAGACGAATGTCAAATTGGAGGAGGATAGAAAGAATCAAGTGGAGGTGAGTTCGGAGTGATAGTCATTGAAGAGACGTATCTGTTACTGACGTACATCTCCTTCGCTATCTCTTTCGCTCCTCCCAGGCTTGCATCGTCAGAATCATGAAAGACCGTAAGACTCTCTCTCACGAAGAGCTCCTCAACGAAGTCATTAGACAAATTGGAGATAGGTTCAGGCCTGAGCCAGTATTTGTCAAGAAGAGAATCGAGTCCTTGATCGATAGAGTGAGTGTTTGTCTTCGTGTGTGCTCGGGCTCTCGAAGTTCTTGCTGGTGATGGTTGAGCTGATTTTTCTTTGCAATCTATTCTTTTTCACCATATCATCAGGAATATCTCGAGCGTGCCGAGACGAAGAATGTCTATAACTACTCTGCTTAGATTGACTCAGCCTGCTTCATCATTCTTTACTACTGTTCTATTTCAATTTGTTCAGTCTCGTCCCTTGCAACTCTCAATGTCATTTCAATTCTCTAAACTCAGTAATGTAAGCCTTTGGTTCAATGAATCTCATTCATAATAAAGAAAGCGTGAGATTCGACACTTGGTCAACAAGCCAGTTCGCGAAAAATCTTAGCCAGTGTGGGTCGCACGCACTTGCCAAATTAGAAGAAGCCGGTCTCTAGATCTCTAGAACAGTGAAACTTCTGGGAGCAAAGTTTTGGAACTGGATTTTCTCATCTAGGCACCAAAAGCAGAAGTCAACAGGACATTGGTAGCGAGCTCCCTGACTTGCGCTTTTCCTTCTCACTTTTCCTTCCACAGCTCGTTGTCTCAGCGAAGCCCTCGACCCCGGGTAAGTAAGAGGGCCTCGACCTGATACTTTCACATGTACCGATGCTTTGAAATAGCTCGAGCGCTGTTTTGAATCAGTAGCGCGCGATCTAACAGTGTTTTCTCATCTGCGTTGTCTCTGAACTGAACTACTGTCTACTGTCTCTCTACAAACTTCCTCTTTTCTGATAGCTGCAATATACAAGTACATCATAACCATTATTTTTGGCTGCTACATTCCATCTCAATGAAGTGCAGTCTGATTCTAGACGCATTTGTATACGTGCTTTCAGGATAGAATTTTCACTTCTTCATCGTCTCCTTCAGAGAGATATCCCAGCTTTTCTTCTTCGAAATCTACTTCCTCTCGCTATGAAAGTTGTATTATAAACGGCTCAACTCGTTTCATTCGACTGAACGATGATCGGATCCCGTCACACGTTCTCGATCAAAGAGTTTGGGAAGACAACGGAGGCTCAAATTCTTTCCCTCTCTCTCCTTCTTCTCCTCGAGGCTTTTCCCGTATGTAACTTCGGATCTCACCGCGGTTCTTTGTCTTAGCAACTCGTTCCTGGATCAAGTTTACCTAAGAAAGAGTCCCTGTCCGACCTCCTTTTGTTCCATTTCTGAAGTCGAATTCAACGGGATTGACGATTTTCGATCTCAGTCGCCAGACGCCTATACCGCCCACCTGGGCTTTTCTTTCTCCTGGCTTTGAACGTGAGACCCAAAACCCCACCTCGACAGCATCTGTATGTAAGTTTGTAGGCATGTACAGCGTATGTCAGGCAGAGCTGAGCCAGATTGACTGAGATCGAGAGGGAGTGCCTGGAGAGAAAAAGTCCCGTAAAAACCCCTTCCCCTTCCTTGCGCACCTGGAAGTCTGTTTTCGTTGCATCTGCCCTGCATTCAGACATATTCATGACTGAACTGCGTTGGAGTGATCAGTATTAAAGAAGAAATTTTCTCAAAAATGTGTCCCTCATCTCTCTTTCCTTCCCCCTCGTCTGCTTCGCGCAATGCGTTTCTCCCTTCCCCTTTCCCTGGCGTTTCTCGTCTTCCTTCCTTTCAACGCTGCTGCTCCCACGTCTCCCTCAACTACCGTAGGAAGAATCAGTCCTGAACTTAGGGAGAAAGGTCTTCAAATTCTCGCTCAACAGCGCTCGAATAGTTCCAGCCTTGATGAGAGAAGCTTTCAAGATTTGGCTCTCACTTCTTTCCCATTTGATAAACGAGATTCAAAAGTATCGGCAACAACCTCTTGCAGAACTGCAACCTACGACGACTTCTATGGTCTGTCGGATGCTCAATTCGCTGTTTTTGTCCAAAACATCAACAACATCTTTGCCGGAAACAAAATCGTTGCAGATGGTGAGTCGACACAAAGCTTTCGCGCGCGCCACCGTCGCCTCTTTCTAACAGCACCAACGCTTCTCTCTTCCTTCTCCTTCACTTTCATAAAGGTACGAACCTGCGTTCTGTCAAAGGTACCTGGTTTCGAGACAAGAACGCTTGGAACGGTCCCGAAGGGGTGAGTTGATTCTCTATTTCTTTACGTCTGAGAGACACCGTCAATGAGACTTGGCCTGATGATCTTCGTCGTCTTCTTACGCCCTACAAGCCTGCGGTCAGTCCGATGAATCCAGAAGACGTAGACTCGGGAGGAGACATAGGAACAATCTGTCTCGACGGTTCTCGCGCTTCACTTGGAGATTATTACGAGAACACTGCAGATTGCTTTGGTAGCAGCTTCACGGCAAGGTGAGTTGATACCTGGCTGCTTCCATTTCCGCTCTTTTAGATCTTCATTGATGATCCGGCTAGCAACTAGACTTCCAGTCGAGTGAGACCTGGTCGATCCTCCGTCTAATTCGTCTTTTTAGAAACCTCACACTATCTCGTTGTCGATTTTTTCCCTTTTTTCTTTTTACCTATCTAGTGGAACTCTCAACGATGCTGGTACTGTCACTATCGAGGTCAATCAAGGTGAGTGTGCTTTGAGCATCAGCTTGGTTATCGACGGCAAGGCTGATGAGAGAAGACGGTGTTGAGCTCGAAGAGAACAGTCTTCTGACATCTCTTGTCCTCTCATTCGTTTTCTTCAACTCGGAATCTTATAGGCTACACCGTTGGAGCTACTGTTGTAGACGGCACAAGTTCAACTATTGGCGGATCTCTCTCAGTTTCGGTCTCTGCCGAATTTGTCGTCGCAAGCGTGGAGGCCACTGCTACCATTAGCTACGAGACGACCAAAGATCATTCGACAGAATCTACTAAGGAACAATCGATTTCCAACACTGTTTCTATACAGATCTCACCACCAGCAGGATATCAGTGCAACTTGAAGATTTCTCAACGTAGCTGTCCAGGCGAGATGGATCTGACTATTCCTTATACTTTCCAACATCACATCAAAGTGAATTTTGAGCACAGTGAGTAGCAAACTTTAGAACAGATGAAACGACCTCCTGGGGTGGCGAGGCGACGGCTGCCTGACTCTCACGTCCCGCCTTTCTTTCCCACTGCCCTCTTTTCGCAGCTCGCTGTCTGAGTGATTCGCTCGATCCTGGGTAAGTAGAACGAATACATTCCAATAATTCATTATTTCTCCTTGTCGTCTCCACCTCATATCCACCCTTTAATTAGCTGCGAAAGATGTCTTCCCGTCTCGAGTCTCTACCTACTTCTGCCTCTCGGTACTTCGTTTATCTTTACTTACCTCTTTCCTTTACCACTTTACGCCTCCTCTATCACTTTTGAAACAGATGCCAAAAAGGTAGATATCAGTCTTGAAAAAGAACCAACTTGTCGATGTGAAGTGCGGTGTGTCCAAAACCTCTTCTTCTTTCTCATCGATTCTTCTTTTCCCCTCATCCTCTTCTTCGAATCTTAACGTAAAACAAGGTAGCCACCATTTCTGGTACATTCCCATTGACTGGCTTCTAGTTAACTCTCCTGATACCGTTCTTACGCAACAGATAAAGACTGCGGTGACCAGTAACGGTCAATATGCGGAGCAGTGCTTCCCCTCTGACCAGTCAGGTACTCCTAGCGATGGCGGTAGGTGAGTCATCAAGCATAATCAGAAGCAAGAACGTAGGGTTTGCAGCCTCAGGACGTCTTTAGGTTGTGAAAAGGCTGGAGCTTCAAATCTGATCCCTTCTCTCTTTCGTCTCTCCAGCATTTCCACTGCCTACCAGCCAACTCTTAACTGCCCTAAGAACTTAAATGTCATCAAAAACTCTTGCTCTGCTCAGATCGGAGATTACTTGTCTGACGGAACCATAACGGGAGACACTTCAAATTGGTCTTCCAACGCCGGAGTTTTCACTCAGAATCCAGGACCTCAAACTAGCGTCAATTACGGGTGAGCTACGCTTCAGTGCGAAGAAAAGTTTTCTTTAGCGAAAGAACCAGCACCGCTTCGCATAGCAGGTGTGGCTTCTTGTTTCGACCGCTCACTCATCTGCTTCACCATCTTCTTCTTCACCCGCACTCATCTCTTTCCAAAAAAAGACAAAACAACGTCGATTTCAGTATCAAGACTCCTTATCATGAAGCTCACTGCTCTGCTTTACTCCAAGTTGGTGAGTTTCAGTCTTCATCGACGGTTCTCGAGACCCAGATCTTTCACTCAAATCGCGCGCGCCTCGACATCTCTTTTTCTTTCCCCAACAGTTCCGCCTTGGGGTGCGACTTTCTTACCTGAAAGTTCAGTTCTTCAAACGCCTCAAGATTCAAGCAAAGTCAGCGCTCAGTATACTGTAGGCTACGTCTCCAAATGTGACGATTCTCAATACGGAACTTGTCAAATCAAGAAGATCGAGTCAAGAAACGCTCCGTCGACCTTCTCTTACTCTCAGACTTCTCCAAATGGAAATCCTATTCAAGTCTTCGATTTCTCTAACAGTGGTCAACCGTGGCCAGATACTGATAGGTTGACTTTCACTTTGACTTGTAAGGATGTCTATGGAAATAGGTGAGTTTGGTGGAAGGCAGTCAGCAGCGAGTCGAGACAAAAGGCTGATTTCATCCTCGGCTTCTCCTCTTTCTCTCTCACTCTCTAGCGGAGAAGTTCAGAATTTCCAAGATGTTGTCAGAGGAGACGTCAAAACTGAGACTTTGACTGCCCACACCTCGACATTCACCCTTCATTCGACGACGAAGTATTTGTTCAC
Organism: Golubevia pallescens; assembly: GCA_001599655.1. Lineage (NCBI taxonomy): Eukaryota > Fungi > Basidiomycota > Exobasidiomycetes > Golubeviales > Golubeviaceae > Golubevia > Golubevia pallescens. The sequence goes on from BCHO01000001.1 coordinate 944,820, forward strand.
GTCCATTCAAACTTATTTTACCTCGGTTGTCACTCCAGTTGTGACTTCTACTTTGAAGACAGCAACTCTATACACCGGAACCGTTTACACTTCGTGAGTACTAGTCGCCGACCGAGCTTTGGCGAACATCTGGCGTCGAGCTCTTCTTTTGTTGACGTTTGTGAGCTGTCTTGATCACTCTCTACTGCAGCACCGCCACCTTGACAGGATTTAGAGCCGCCGAACTTACAGAAACTTCCAGAATCACGACTATTCAAACCATTCCGGCTTCGAAAACAAAGACTATCCACCCAACGGTGACTCCAGAATTGGTCTTGTCGACCTCGACGAAAGTTCATCATCCAAAAACCACGATCTTCTCCACCATCAAGTCAGGAGTCTCTACCGTAAAGTCTATATCAACAAGCACCTCGACTTGTAGAGTTACTGAAACTCTCAAGCCTACAAGGTGCCCTGCTGCTTCTCCAAATGCAGTCGCCAGTCCTATGGCTTCGGACGCCAATCAACGTCGTAAGATCATTTCCACAACAACAACAACTGATCAGACAGCAACAGCAACAGCAACAGACTACACTGATACTTTTGAGAACGATGTCAGTTCTACCATAATCTCGATAGACTATACAGACGCGGCTCGAACAACTTTGGATAGTACCTCGACTATTTTCGATCCCTTTGGAACTCAAATTACGTCTGGCGTCTTCTATGGTGTCTCAACTACGATTTTAGGCTCGTGAGTAGATCCTCAGAACTCGGCTCTTTGCTCTATCTTCCTTGCGAGAGGTTTCTTTTTCTGATCTTGACCTCGCTTTCTGACTTCAATCCCCTTCCTTTTCTCTGGTCTTTCTCACTCAGCTATACTACTACCACAAGAACCACAAAAGTCTTGACCACAACCTCTACGAGTACCCGAATCAAAACCCAACCTACTACCCTAGCAGGATCGACGTCAATAATTTCTGCTGACGCCACTCAATCTTTGACTTCAACCATTTTTACTACTGTTCCAAAGAAAACTGTGACTTCTATAGTCTCAACAAAGGTTAAAACTATCACCATAACCTCAACTTCTACTCCAAAGTGCACGAAGAAAGCTTAAAGACTCGGCGAAGTCTTCACACTCTTTTGTTTTCAATCTCTCTCTTCCCCCTTCGTACTTTCCCTTTCTTTATCTTCTGTCTTCTTCGATCTGTCTCAAGCTTCCTTTATGGTCACCGGCTTCTCAGAATCATTCTTTAGGTCACCCATTCGTCACGTTGTCACCGTCTTGTTGGATCTGGCTTCTGCCTCAATTGCTCTCAATGAGGCTAGATACTCTCTGCGTCACCGAAATTCGATCTTAATTCTATTACTTCTTGAGCATCTGCGTGAACGGTGGACTCAAAGTGGCTCGAAGGTGTTCGACACTCTTTTTCTTTTCGTCTGCTATCAAGTTCAGATGACGATAATGAATAGCAGTGGCCAGTGGCTCTCGTTCAACAGCGACATACCAGTTCAGAAGCAATCAAGTCATAGTCATATATTGATGATTTATTCGGACTGTCTAGTAATAAGTTAGTAGTCGTAGTTTTATGACATCTGATGGTTGATACGAGGGGCAGAGATTCTATTTTGGTGGGAAAGCATGAGAGTGCTGATCAAGAAGTGGTTCGACTTGTTCATTTACCTTCTTTCCAGAACTGGTACAATTGCTCAACCAATGGACCGAAGGTCTCGTCCCAAGAGCGATAAGTGAGCCCAAGCTAGAAGGAGAAGGCAAACGGAGAGGAGGAGAAGAGGTCAGCAAAAGAACAGGGCCGTTCAGCGAATTTTGGCTTCCAACTTGACGATGCTACCACTGAATTCATCTCTGTCTTTGGCTTTCAACCTTCACGGTTCTATGACTCACTTCTTTGATAGACTTGGAGTTATCAGTTCTACACATTCCCTCTTCATTGTAGAAGTACTTGCCGGGAACACCTTCTTTAATTTTCAAATCCTTTGCGATTTCAGGATACTTCTCGTGAATGAAGTCTATCAACTGTTGATTAGCAAAGGGTGCTGCATCAGTTATAAAACGACCTTCTACTCCTTTTTCCATCGCTAAGACGTGAGCTTCTGCAAGCTGTTGAAGAAGATGAAGGCGAGAGAGAGCCATGTCAACAGCCTGTGCGTTGGAGACGAACTCGAAAAGCATGAACTTGAGCTGGTTTGAACAGAATGTCAGAACCGTACTCACATCTCTAGTATCAACGTAAGAGTTGAATTCAGTGTCACCTTCCTTAGGGTCAGTTAAAGCAGTCCAGATCGTCTTGACGGAAGCGTTGAGATCTGAAAGCTTGTCCAAGTGATGAATGATTGGAGATAAAACTGCCGGTGGATTGATTGTAGCAAGCTTAATCTTTGAACCTGATTTCTCAATAATTTCGTAGGCCTTCTTCTCAGCCAAAGCCTTGGGGGCACAGTAAGCGTAAGCGGAGTTTCCAGATGCGACGGCTCCTTCGTAAGTGGCTGGGTTCCAGTCCTGATTGGATGAAAGGAGTCGTGAAAAAGATACAGAGGATAATCAGAAGAGAGCATGAGAAGAAGAGATGACCGAAAGAGGAAAGAAGAGCGGTGAGGCAGGAAAGTGAAGCGCGATCCAAAGAAGCTTCTTCTCAGACTCAACTCACCTTCTCCGTGTAGAATTTTCCATTACGAGGGAAATTATCTGCGATATCAAATACAGCAACCATTGAGGAAGTTACAGTCAAAGTCTTGACAGTTCCAGCCTTGATAGAGACATTGATGATGTTCTCAGTGCCGAGGATGGCAGGCTGCACACGCGGCCGAAAAGAAAAGGAAAAGAACAAAAGAGAGGATCGAAAGAGAAGGGCGATCGTAAGAAGAGTGGTGAGGTGGGAAAGTGAAACGCCTTCTCGAAAAGCTTCTTCTAATCAACTCACCTTGAGCAGAGCTTCCGGTCCGTCAGAGAAATTGAATGGACTAGCGACATGTTGGACATGTTCTACTCCAACTAGAGATTCAGTAAAGTCTCCAGTGACTAGATCTGGAACGACTGCAAAGGTAAGAGAACCATCTTTGACGTACTTGGTGAAGTCTGGCAAAGCCTTGAAGTCTTCTGCCTTCTTTTCAGATCTGACTGTACCCCTGACCTTGTATCCCTTTTGTAAGAGGTTTAAAGCTACGAACGAAGCTACAAAGCCAGTAATACCAGTTAATAGAATAGGGGATGAAGCGATTGGCATTTTTGAGAGTTGAATGAGATTGAGTGTCTTGAAATAGAGGGAGAAGAAGATGAGGGAGAGGGAAGAGAAGGAGCGAAAAACATTCTTTTTTTATCCTTGGTCGGGACTGAGGAGGTAATGAAACTCTTCCGACCGACCGGATCTTAGCTTCAAAGAGCATTTGGAGAAGCCTTCTGGATGAAGGAGATAGAGACGGAACCTGATAGTGGAAGGCACGTCCTTTCGTGGCGACGCCTAGTCTACACCCTCTCAGCTTGAAGGAAGGACTAAATCCGTTCTTCTCGCGCGAACTACTTACTTTAAGAACGAAGCTTAAGAACGAAGCGAAGTGTCGAGTTCCCTAATCCAACGCTAGCTCTCGGTACCACCCTTCCCTTCTTCTTTTCTCTCAAATCTCGCGCGCATCTACTCTTTCGCTGAGCTCCTCGTTGCTTCCTTCGGTCTCTCTCCTGAGAGAAGCTTCCTTGCAGAGAACCTCTACGCAGCTGTGAACGGAATCTGGTTTCTTCTAGCACCCTCTGAAAATCTGTCTCGTCCTACCCACCTCGCTCCATTCATCCTGACGTGTGCCTCCGTCCTCGGAATGCGAAGACCTAGATAGCTCTCTATGCACCGAACATTTGCTCTTCTTGCTACTATCATTCAAACATATCCAAACACTATGCAGTCTCACAGAATGTCAGACTCTTTGCAGCTTCCCTTCCATCCCGCTCGACTTTTGCCACTTTCGCTCGCAACCTCCGTCGAGAGCTCAAAGTAAAGAACTCTAGAATACCTGCACTATACTACACAGCGTTTGATATCCTTCATCAATCGTAAAAGAGAAAACTTGACGGTTCCCAAATTTTCGACCTCAATGAGACCAAAATTCTGGCTTTCAACTTTCTGATTGCCACTCGAGATCCTGGGAGGTCGTGGGAGACAGCTCGCCTTTGACTCTTTTCGACACGCTCTCGCTCGAAAAACTTTATTTTGATCCAATCTGGACCATTTGGAACGATTTGAGGCTCGACCCGATCGTTTTTGGTCGACCGTAGTCGGTCGGATGTGGAAGCGTGGTCAGACCAAGAGAGAAGGACAGGAAAAAGAGAATTCCTGAGCGATGGTAGAGATGTACAATGAGAGTGGAGCTAAGGAGCAGAACTCTAAACAAGGAAAAGATGGAAAAGAGGAGGATATCAAGAAGGCAAAAAAGTCCATTGAGATCGGGATGACGAGGTCAGATAGAGGCTCTACATTCGGAAAGAGAGAAAAGATTGAGGTCCTAGTGAGATCCAGACACGAGAGAGGAGAGGGGAGAGAAGCATGATGAGAGATCAAAAGTAAGAGATAAGAGAGGAAGAGGTTGGAAAGAGAAAGAAAAGCTGAAAGGGGGAAATGGGAATGATCGAAGATATCTTTTGCTCGAGGTTTGACTGCTTTCTCCATTGCGATCCGTCGTCTGAAAGCTGAATTTTGCAACACCGATCTCACGAATCAGTGATTCTCTTGATCCACTTTGGATCCAACCACCTCCTCGATGAAACTGCTTGTCCTATCCTACTCTCCACTCGAATCTCGGATACGACTCCGACTGCCAACCTCTGCCCTCTTCTCTCCAAACCATCCTCTTGACCTCTCATCTAGCCTAAGTTCCTAAAGCAAAGCTCCGAAAGCGACAGCTGCCAAGGAGAGGGACATGATCAAAGGCAGACCAAGAGCCGTTGGGTTCAAGGAGAGGGCACCATCTGGAACATTGGTTTGAGATTGAGTGACTGAAGGTGAAGTGACAGAAGAACTCGATGAGGTTGTTGAAGAAGTAGGGTTTGAGGAAGTGGTTGAAGATTCAGTGTTGACACTGTGCGAATCAAAGAGAGGTAGGTAGAGAGTGATTGTTAGGACAGGAAAAGCAGAATCAGGATGGATGGAATCGCACCAAGCAACCAAACCAACGATCGCTACCTCCAAAAGCCCTGGAGAAACCGATTCTCAAGTAAGGAAGATTCTACTCACGAGCTGAAAGAGGCAGAGATAGGAGTGATGAATGGAGCACTGGAAGTAGAAGAAGAGGATAAAGAAGTTGCATTCACTGAAGAAGATGAGCCAGAGATGCTACTCGAACTGCCACTGATGGTTGAAGATGATTGGGATTGAGCCAAAGTGGAAGCCACAAAGATTGAAAGAGCAAAGATTGAAGCCGATGATTTGATTGCTACCATCTTGTGTGGAGAGATAGTGATTGATTGAGATGAGTTGAGATGAATGGATGTCTTCTCTTTTTCCTTTACTTCTTATTCGTTTGGCCAGAATGAACCTTTTAAATAGCAATATAAAGCTTTGGTTTGAAGCAGAAGATGTGGTGCTGTTGTGATGGAAGCAAAAGGAAAAAGATGATTGAAACAAAAGTCAAGAGGTCGATTCAGGAACAGACTCGACACAGCCAGAGGAATTCTCCGAGGCAGAAGAGAAAACAAGAAGACATAGAATTCGTTCAGACCCAAAGAGTCTTTTTTGGTTCAATGTAAGAGAAGCCAGAACAACAATCATACAGAGAAAAGCGAGAAGGAGAGAGAAAAAGAGAGAGAGAGAGATCTAGAGTAAAGTTGGAGAAAAGGGACGAGAAGAGTGACGATTCTTCTGCCTAGACATCCAATTCTGAAAAAGAAAAGAAAAGAATTAAAGGTGAAAAGAAAAGGCAAAGAAAGAGAGAGAGAGAAAAGAGAAAGCGGAATCGAAAGAGAGAGAGAAGAGGATCATAAGTACAACGAGTTAACGTGACTCATGATTGTGTTTTCATTTCCCTTCGAATTTATTCTTGAGCTTGAGTTTCTTGAGATTCGAATTCTCTCAAGACTTGCAAAGCTTCATTGACTTTACCATCCAAAGCTTCTTGATCTTCCAAAAGATGCAACAATTCAGAAACTGGCAATTCCAAAATCATTCCAGTCAATTTCCCAGCCAATTCAGGTTGATTGATTGCAATCTTTGGATAAATGGCTTCTCCCAACATTTGCTTTTGTTCTTCTGGACCAGCTGCAGCCAAAGCGGCAGCAGTTAGAGCAGGTTGAGCTTGAGGTTCTTGAGGAGCTCTATTTGGTCCTCTTGCACCGGCACCACCTTGTTGAGGTCTAGCACCCAGTTGACCTGGAACTTGGCCTGGACGACCAGCGCCATTTGGAACTGGTGGACGTCCTCCTCCTGGGAGAACTCCACCTGGAGCTCCTCCACCTTGTTGACCTGGTGCTCCTCTTGGTGGACGGTTTGGTCTACCAAAGTTTTGAGGCATCATTCCATTTGGGAATGGTGGTTGACCATAAGGTTGAGCGATTGGCATTCCTTGAGGCATCATTCCATTTGGAGCATAACGAGGTCTTGGGACCATTCCTCCTGGAGCACCTGGTTGACCTGGGAATCCTGGTTGGAAGTAAAGAGATGGAGCTCCTGGATATCCTCCTCCCATGGCAGCTGCAGCTTGTTGTTGGAAACGTAATTGGTTGCGTTGCATGACTTGAGCTTCCAGTTGTTGACGACGGACATCCTTACGTTGAGCTAGAGAGACGTAGAGAGGCTTGTTGTCCATCATTTGTCCATTCATCTCAGTGACTGCCTTGTTGGCTTCATCTGGAGCTGAATAACAAACGAAACCGAATCCACGAGAGACTCCAGAACTTGCACGCATGATCTTGCATGAAGTAATGGTTCCGAATGGAGCGAACTCTTCACGAAGACGATCATCATCGAAGTCTTCTGGAATGTTCTTGAGGTAGAGATTGACACCTTGGAACTTGGAGAGCTTCTCATTCTTGGCAGCTTCGTAGGAACGACGAAGTTCTTCTTCACGCTCATTCTTCTTCTGAGCACGAGCGACGAAGATCTTCTGATCCTTGACTTCGGTATCGTGAAGTTCGTTGACAGCTTGTTGAGCTTGGTCGTGATCTTCAAAGTTGACGAAACCGAAACCACGAGACTTTCCTTCCTCGTCGACTGAAAGAACGCATGAAGTGACCTTTCCGAACTTGGTGAACATGGCTTCGAATTCCTCTTGAGTGACTGAAGGATCCAAATTCTTGCAAAAGACGTTGGTGAACTTGGCACGAGTTTCCTCGATCTTTTGCATACGTTCCTTACGTGGGACGTGATGAGCCACAAAGACCTTACGATCGTTGAGCAGCATTCCGTTTACGTGTTGGATAGCTTGATCAGCGGCTTCGCTAGTCTCGTAGTGAACGAATCCGTATCCTAGAGGTCCGTTCTCTCCCATTGCAACCTTGCAAGAAAGAATGTTTCCGAAGGCAGCAAAGGTGTCGTGAAGAGCCTTGTTGTCGATGGCTTCATCCAAGTTCTTGATGAAGATGTTGCCCTGACCGGTCCTGCGGAGGGCTGGATCGCGCTGCGACCACATGATACGACATGGACGATCACGGATGAGAGAGTAGTTGAGGGTCTCGAGAGCACGTTCACCTGGGGGAGAAGAAGAGAGAGAGAGGGGGAGGAGAGAGAGTCAGAAAGCTGAGCGCAGTACGACATATATAGGCGATTTCTTCGACCAATTCCACCTCGACGATTCTGAATAGTTCAGATAGAGATTGATTCTATGCAGTCATGAAATCAAGTCTCGCTGCGAGTGTTGCGCTCCAAGCAGCAGCCAGCCAAGGCCTGACGTCAACTCGATTTCTCTCTACCCTCTCTTTTTCAGCTCAGCTCTCTCGCAAAACTCTCGAAACTCACCATCAGCAGAGTTGATGTAGTTAACGTAAGCATAACCTAGAGAACGACGAGTGACAGCGTCACGACAGACTCTGATACTAGCAACTGGCCCGACCATGTTGAAGATTTCGAAGAGCATGGCTTCCGAAACGGTAGGATCCAATTCTCCAACGTAAAGAGAAGTGTTTGGTTGAGCTGCACCTCCATTTTGTTGAGTTGAAGCATTGTTGCTTGCTGGAGTGGCAGCAGCAGCAGCAGTTGAGTTTGCTTGAGCTGGAGAAGTGGCAGCAGCTTGAGCTTGAGTGGTAGAAGGAGAAGCAGCGGAAGCTTCAGCTGGAGCGTTGTTTGGACCTGGCAATTCAGGAGCGGATGAATCAACAGCTGCAGACATGATTGGATTGGTTGAAGAAGAAAAAGAGGGGAAAAGGGTTGGTTCGTCTGCATTGAGGGAGAGGTAGGAAGGGAGGAGGGAGATGAGCAATGTAGCAGAGGAAGAGACGTCTGATGGTCCTCTTTCCATCCATCTTCTCTTGATATCTGTCCTACTGTTTCTGATTCCATGTTATTCATATTCCCTCGATCCGAACCCATCCAGTGCACTCACTACTGAAAGAAAAAGGAAGTAGGTTTTAGAAAAAGAGAAATTTGCTTTTCAATTGAAAAAGACAAATTGGGTGAACGAATTTTATGGGCTTAGTTTGTTTTTCGAAAGATCCTTTACGTGACTTTTGATTTTTGGTGTTTTTTTTTTCAATTTTTTTCTATTAGTATTGAAGAGAAGGAGGAGAGAGAGAGGGAGAGGGAAGCACAGCAAGGTCGCAGGAGAAAAGAAAAGATGGCAGTCAGTCTCTCTTGTTCATGAATCCTTTGACTCTGATGTTTGTTTGGTTATCTAATCTCGTTCAGATTGACGAGATTACTCACCTGCTTTTTTCTTAATTGGGCTTAGAAAGAAGAGGTTTTTTGACGTTGGTGTGTGGGAAACAGAACAGACAGTTTGAAAAATGAAACCAAGACCTTCATCTTGATCTCGGCCCTTGCTTCGGTGTTTCATTCCACTCGCAATGACGAGAAAGAGTTTGGAAAAGAGGGGTGGAATTGCAAAATAGAGATGGAGAATGATTGCTACAATTATTACAGAGAGAGACTTTTGGCATGGAGAGAACATCATTGAGGAAAATTCGGATGTTTTACTACAACGAGAGCTAACAAATCGAGAAGATACTCGTAGAGGTAAAAAAGTTGACAGACAGATGAAAAAGGAACAGTAGACAGTAAAGGCAAAATCTAAACTTATAAGCCCATTGATCTATCGCCTTGGCCTTTCAATCTTCTTAACCAGATTCCTGAACCACTCCCACCTGAGCAGCTCTCAAAATCCTACCTTTAATCTTGAAACCCAACTGACTACATTCCAAAACCGTTCCAGGTTCCTTTCCCGGAACTGGAGCTTGATACATGGCTTCATGTTCCTTTGGATCGAATTTCTCTCCAGTAGGATCAAATTGAGAAATCCCATGACTTTTCAACATGTCTAAAATACTCTTACTAGTCAATTCTACACCTGAATATAATTCAGATAGAACTCTCGATGGATCTTCGGATGAAAGAGAAGAAATGTTTGAAGGAGGTTTACGTAGTGATTCTGGAACTGATCTTAATGCTATTGATAGAATGTCTAGAGAAGAAGTTAAGTCTCGAGCTAGTTTCGTGATGGCGAAATCCCCTGCTGAAGCTTTTTCTTCGGTGGAACGTCTTTGGAGATTTTGAAGATCTGCTTTGGAGTAGAGGACTTGATCCTGAGAGACGAAAAGGTAGAGCGAAAAGACGAAAGAGATTCGAGAAGAAAAATTAAGAGTTAGCTTGGAGATCAGATTGCAAAGGCTATACGACGTCCCAGCTTTTCAAGAGTCTGTGAGCTTTTTGAAATCTAACAGTTGAAAGAAACGGCGATAGCAAAGAAGGTGGAAACTTTGAGGAATCAAGAGCTACTTCTTTCTTCATCCTGTCTCTGCCTTCCACTTCAGATTTGAACAAGCTGACTCATGAGAAGTCCCTCCATAACCGATCCAATTCCGATCAGTTCCTATCATCAAGTACTCTTACTCACCTGCAATTCCTTGATCTTAGCATCCTTTTCCTTCAATTGCTCGTTGAATTTCGAGCTATCTACTTTTTCCCCTTCCCCTCCTTCTGTGGCACCGATAGCCTCACCCGCCTTCTGATTCTCAGTCTCTTTCTTTTCAGCGTCTGATTTTGATTGACTTAGTGATGAGGATGAGAAATGGTTTGAGGGAGAGTAGAGTCTGGGAAAGATTGAGAGTGTGGAAGTTGGAATGAAAGAAGAAGATTTGGAAGCAGATCTGAGATGAGTCGATTGGTTGATCAAGGATCTTGCTAACTGCCTTGTAGAAATCATTTTGAGGATGTATGGATTTTGAATGAGTTGAACTGGATCCCAAGTCGAGATGGTCGTGTGATTTGAAGAAATCTCAATGACAGTTTAGGAAGAAAGAGTCAAGGCTTGGAATCAGTCTCCACCAAAAGGCTCTTTGGGAGCACATCGAGCACACCTCCTACAATCCTTAATTCATGTAAATGACAAGTGAATCACATTAGAAAGTAAGCAAACTACAATTTCCACCCATTCTCAACACGACAGAGAGTGTCTGGTGGGTCGAGCTGAGCTCTATCTCTGGTTCCACGCTCGAATTTCCAAATCTTGCTTGCTCTGAGCGAACAAGCTTTGACTCTTTCACTCAACCACTCACTCATCCATCTGATTCATTCTATCAATCATGGCCGCTCAAGCTCAACAATTCCAACAAAAAGCTGAATACTTTATCGCTCAGGTCAGTAAATGAGATGCACAAGATATACAGGCTGTCTCTGTCACCAAGTGATTCTCTAGACCAGAGATAAGACGTAATTGGCTCACTCTCTCTCTCATCTCCCTCTCTTCACTTCCTCTATTCATGCCTTTATTCATTAACTACACAGGTTGATAAGGAGGTAAGTCTACCATCAGCAGCACTTTGAAACCCTTGAGCTTCTCCACTCACAGCATCCTCTTTCTCTCTTCTCTCGTTCTTCTCTTCCATCTTCTCTTCTCTCTCTTTCTTCACTCCATCTTCCACTCCCACAGCTTTCCAAGTACCCTCAACTCGTTCGTCTAGAGAACACCACAAATGTACCAAAGGCATACGCAGCCATTGGTTCTTTCGCTCTCTTCACTCTCGTGAGTAGTCAAGTTGAATCAAGACAATAGATCCCTCCATGGAGATCTTATTCAATCAAACTAACAGTCACATTCCATCCTTTTTGAATTCCAATCCCCATCCTCATAGCTCGTCTTCTTCAACATGTGAGTTGTCTTTGAATTCTTCATACCTTCCACGGAAGTAAGGCTTCCCTCTCCCCTTCCTCCCTATCTCCTCCTGTTTCCGTCGCTCCTTCTAATCAACGCTGACACTCTTCCTAAACCTTTTTCGTCTCTCCATTCATCATCAGCTTCGCCGGATTCCTAACCAACCTAGTCGGTTTCGTTCTTCCAGCCTACTTCTCCATGAGGGCTCTTGAATCCCCAGGTCCTCAAGATGACATTCAATGGTGAGTCCTCCTTCCCCTTCTCGTCTCTGATGAGTAGATCTCGAGATAGATTGTAAAGGATTCATCGTCAAGAGAGCTTGGAATGCGCGCTGGAGAAAGGATCGTCTTATCAAAACAGACCTTTTCTAGAAACTCTCGCTCACACCGCCTCGTTTTTTTTCTCGAAAACGTCATCTCATTGTCTTCAGGTTGACCTACTGGATCGTTTTCGGTTTCTTCAACTTCATTGAATCATTCGTAGAAATCATCGTGAGTGTGGAATGGAAAGGATGTCGAGGAGGAGAGAAAGGAGGTCCATCTTCATGTCTTGCATTTTGATTGTGGGAAAGTTTGGAAATCTTAGCTGCACTCTTGCATTGAGCGTGAAGACGCAGTCTCTCTTGAGTTGGAGGAATTCAGAAAACTTTTGTGGCTTTCAAATATCAGAATGCGATCAATAGTGGACCGTTTTGGCAAAGAGACTCTTTGAGTTATCTAGCCAAAGCCCTTGACTCTCTTCAGATTGAGTCGCTGACTTATCTCTCTTACTCTCACTACCTTCCTTTCTCCCTCCAAATCAGCTTTATTGGTTCCCATTCTACTACACCATCAAGACCCTCATCATCGTCTGGCTCATGCTTCCTCAAACTCAAGTGAGTAAACATTTGAAGGATTGAATACCACAAAATTTGTTCTCTTTTGAGGCTGGCGCTCAACCTCAAGTCTTCGATTGTCAAGTCTAAACATTTTAGAGAGCAAGGAATAGATTCGTTGGCTGAAGAGCAATGCTCCACGCTAAGAGCAGCTCCAGTAGACAAAAATCTCGAATCTAGGCTCGAGACATCATCTTCGATTCTCGATTTTCGATTCTGGACCGAGTATATGCCAACCTTTACTTGGTACTAACCTTTTTCTTCTCATTTCTGACCATTTTCATCTGTTCCAACAGGGTGCCAAGACTGTCTACCACCGAGCTCTAAAGCCATTGCTCAACCACTCCAGATCTGCCTCTTCAACTCCAGCAGTCCCAGTCGCAACTCCAGCCGAAACTCATTAAGTTCTCTCTGAAAGTTTCAAATTCAATCGCGATCAATTAGTTGGAGGAATCATATAGAAACTACCCTCAAAAAGTTCCTTCGTCTATCCCCTTCTCTCTTTCTCGTCTCTTCAAACTTCTAAAAAATGAATGGTCAGATTTTCTAGACTTTCTCAAGCCTCTTTGAATTGAGAGAATCGCTTTCCTTTCCAAGACCATTCAAAACACTCAATTCTCTTGCATCAAATCCCTTGTGTTCCGATTTCCCTTGTCGACTCTTCACGCTGTTTTTCATAGTCCCCCTTCCTTCTCCCCCTGAATCATGTTTTTCTACACTTTGAAACGTTGTTCCCAATTCTCCTCTTCTCTCTCGTTCAAAAATATCGCTTCTAAAACATTCGCGTCTCGTTCTCTTTTTTGTTTCTCTTTCACCTTGAATGAATACATTGATATGAAACGAAGAGAAAGGGAAAGGCTGTGAGAGTGAGAGATCTCTTCACTTCGTCTTCAGAATCGAGTACGAATACTAAAGCATTCTATTGACTGAAACAAACTCAATAGTGCGGGCGGAAAGAAGAGCTGAGAAGCGAGACAGTGAGAATGTTGGATGTCAAAGCCTTGAGATGCGAAGCTTCTCTTCATATCCTTTTTCCTTCTTTCCGACTCATCAACCCACAAAACTCTCTAAGCTTTCTTTACACACTTTTTCAACGTATATAAAGATCCGGTGTACCTTCGCGAGCTTTCGAAACCACGTCAGTACATCTACGAATCTGCAAGAGATTTCTGTTCAGCTTGAAACTGCGATCTCTCCATCTCACTTCACATTTCAGATACAGAAAGGACCTAAAGCAGCTTTCCATAAGCTTTCTACCAGAGCTTGATAGGAAAGACTCGTGAGAACCCTGGAATTCCAACAAACTAAGACGAGAGCCAACGAAGCGTCGACATGAATCTCACAGTGCCTTCAACTGCAAGATCGGAATTGAAGAGAGATGAAGAGCAGGAGGTAGAGAAAGTCAGCGAGAGAGCTTGAAAGATCGCTGAGGCTCAAGAAGTTGTCCAACAATCCAATCGTTTTCAAAGCGTAAGGACTTACCATTCTCCCCAAAGCCACATTTTCTCAGCTTCACCTTTCCGCTCTTGAAGATCGCTTCGCCTTCCAACTCTTTCCTTCTCTCAGAAAATCTCTCTAGTCTAGTTAAATCCTCAATAATGTTTCCGTTTGGGTCGATCGGCAACGAGGGGACGACGACTTCCTTGAAGTTGGGCAACGATTGAATAGGTTGAGATTTCAGCAAGTGAACGAGAAAGGTCTCTTCTCTGAATGACCACGTTGCTATATAAGGAACTCGATAGTAGGTTAGGATAATCCTTTCCAAAGTATCTGGAAGCTGAAGACCATGGTCCTKCGATAGAACCTTGAGGATCTCAGAATCCAAAGAAAGAGTTCTCAAGCAATCGAAAGGGCGATAATCATTAAACAATGCTGTAGAAACTCCTAAGATGCGGAGATGTTGAAGGGTCTTGAATKAGTATGTCAAACCAGAAAAGCAGTTGAGAGTCACTGAAGTACTGTCACCAGGATTTTTCTCTTCTTGATAGGAGGGAAGAAGTTCAAAACACTCAAGTCCAACCGTAATTCCGAGTATCATCTTCACGGCTGCCGTCTTCTGGTAACCCCTCTTTAATTCCTTTGTCGATAGCTCCCACCATGTTCTCATGTCTGATTTCTCGAAGACAAACCTGATCCTAAGAGATAATTTCTTGACTTTTGAAGTTTTAGCGAAGGCTGAATGATGTTCTACCAAAAAAACCCAATCTAAGAATGAGAGCGTAAACCCAAGTGCAGCTTCATGAATTGATCCGAAACTCAATAACCATATAACATTCTTAGCATTGAGTGGACGGCCTAACTCCGGCGTCGAGTGATCTACGAGGGCGATCCACACCTTTTTGAGCGAACTCTCGAAACAACGAAGCCGTCTAAAATTCCGTGGTATTAAGATGCTCTGATTGATAATTAATGTTTGAAGAGACACCAGCTTGAAGTAGAGATAGTCTGCCCCTTCGAAAGCTCCGTCGATGCTTCGATCAGTGACGTCTTCTGAGTGACCTGGAAGTTGTGATATTGAGGCTAATTGAAAACCGAGTGATTGTTTTTCTTCCTCCCTCACAGGACGTATCTCTTCGAAGCGAATGGATTTGACCGATTGTCCATGATGCGTGTTGTTTGCCAGAAACACAGCAAATGGGAGGATATGCTCGAAAGTCAGAGTTACATTTTGAACGAGGTGTCCGAGAAATAAGTCATGCGACTTGTGACAGCTCAGAGTCAGAGCTCGGAGAGCAGAAACTCTCAATCTGTAGGGGAGGGTAGCAGAATGATAGATTGAATTTTCAGATTGGTGTTACTGAAGAGTGCGGAAAGGATCAAAAGGCGATTGATTTCGAAGCTTTGCTCACCTTCGTGCTTGATCCCTTTGTTCTAAGCTGCCTTCGACATTCGCCCAGCTCTCGATAGATTCAGCAATCAAGGCGGCGACATCTTCCGGAATGTTCTCTAGAGTAGCTGGAGCCTTGATGGCAAGTTCAGTAGAGGTGGATTGATCTTGAGTCATGATTTGAGTGAGTGGTAAGAAGGCAAGATGCATGAGGTGAAAAATCTCTTCTTTGTGAAGAGCAGAAATAGCATCGACCCCAAGATGTTCTATCATACTCAATCCAACCTTTGAGAGGGTCAGAACGACCTTTGTCAAACAAGAAATCATACAATTTGAACGAGCTGCGAGCTATCAACAGTTGAAGAATGACAGACTCAGTTCTGTGCACCCGAGCAGAGTTTTCGATACGGAAAGCGATATTTACACGACAAGCTAGATAGGCATCTTTCGAGAGCGAGAAAACAAGCAAAGAACTGGAAAAAGGAACAAGATCAAGATCAGTATTCTCTCTCAGTAGCTGATCCGCCATAATCATCCTCATCATCATAATACCCATTCGCTTGATAAGTCTCCATTCCACCTTGATCACCTCCTCTCGAATCTCCATAACCATAATCTTGATCATCTCCATAATCATACCAATCCCCATTACCATTTCTTTCCCCTCTCATCTCTCGATCCTTTCTTTCTCTTTCCCTTTCGAAGTGGTCTCTTTCTTCAGCTTGGAATTCCGCTGCTCTCACACCTATTGGATTCTTTCCTCTCTTTGGCATTCCCCTGATTGGAGGAGGTGGATTTGAACCAGAAGGACCATTCCTTTGGTTTCCTCGACCTTGAGCAGGTCTCTGATTCGGATCTTGGAAATCTCTGTTGAGACAAAGAGGTGCATCTCCGGAACCTTCGTGGAGACAATCTCTGACTGCTTCTCTAGCTATACGCAAGAAGTCAGCCTCGGTCAGTTGAGGCATTTCGTCGTTCCAAGATGTTGGAAGCGTTTCAGTGATAGTAGCCATCATTCCTGAAAAAAGAGAAATGAGAAACGAAGTCTCGTCAGTTTACACAGTGCATCGTAAGTTGCAAATCGAAGACAACTCACTCCAAGCTCCCTTCATGATCTCCTTTACGCTATCGTTCCTAGCCTTCGTAGCTTGAACCAAAGCCATCCTGCTTGCTTGAGTGTTGGATTCTCTTGGTTTGGAAGGAGCGTTGATTCCAGCTCCTCTTTGTTTGACTCCTTTTTGACGCTGAGGTTGAGCTTGAGATTGAGGTTGGACATCGACTTGATCGAATGGATCTTCTTCCATTCCGTCCATCTTTGGAGTGTTTCCACCACGATGAGTCGGAGAAGGAGGAGGTAGATCTCTGACGTTTCTACTGATTCCTCTGTTAGGATCGAACAGATCTTCTTCGAGTTCATTTCCATTGTTGTTTCTTTGAGCCATCAATCGTTGCCTTTGAAGTTCAGCTCTTTCTCTTTGAGATTCTTTGGCTTGGATTCTCTGGTTTCTCAGATGTTCGGTCTTCAATTGAGCTGCCAAAGTGTTAGCTGAAGCTCCTTGATTACGAGTAGCGAATCTTGGATCAGGCGAAATCGAAGCGCCTCCCCCGATCGAAGAATCAGGTCCTAGAGCGTTGCTGTCCAATTCTCCAGCAGCATCACCATCGTTTGCGTCTTGAGACCTGGTGTCGTCGAAGTCTATGTCTGGTAATGATTGAGAGGAATCGAGTATTGGACTCTTGAAAGCTTCTAGTCTTGCACGCTCAGCTTGAGCTCTAACTCCTCTCAAAGGCGAACCTCTAACAGCGCCTCCTCGTCCACCTCTGATTGGCATTCCTCTACCACCTCTAGTAGATCCCGAAGCTCCACCGCGTTTGATTGAGATTTGACGTTGGTATTCTCTCTTTCTCTCCAAAGCTTCGTGCCACTTGTCGTTTTCAGCTTCTGCCTTTTCTCTCTTTTCTTCTTCTCTTTCTCTTCTTTCTTCTTCTTCGACCTTTTCAGCATTTTCTCCGCCCTTTCTCTTGATTCTCTCTCTTTCCAACCTTCTCAAAGTATCAGGAGCGAAGCCTACTCTGACCGAGTCTGGAGTCGAAGGTCTGTTCGATTCAGCTCCTAGATCCCTTGATGCACTTAGACGAGACAAATCTTGATCTTGAGGGTTCGCATCGTAGGTATCTTCTCCGTCTTCTTCTTCTTCCTCGTCAGAGACGGGGCGAAGAGCTGTTCCACCGATTCTCTTGGAAGGTGGAGCGATGGAGCCAGCCAGAGGTCTGGTAGAAGCAACGGTAGAAGCAGCTTGGAAGAAAATTTTTTGACCAGGTTGTTCGATCGAATTTCCATCTCGATCGAATAGACCAGAGCGATTGGAATCCTCTTCTTGATCTTGATACTCTCCGTCTTCATTTCCGTAAAGTCCAGTTGAGTCACCATCGTAACGAGGTCGACCAGGAAGGACGAAACGATCGAGCTCTGCGCTATCCAAATCATCTAGACCAGGAAGAGAAGGTGGAGCTCTAGCTTGAGAAGGTTCGTAACGAAGATTGATCTGAGGAGGCATTGCTGGAGCTTGATTCATACGAGACGATTGACCATCGAAAGTTCTTGAGCGATCTTGCATTCCAGGACGATGAGAATTACGAGTGATTGCAGGATGAAGACCTTCTTCTTCCTGTTCATCTTCTTCTTCTTGCTGGTTCATAGAAAAGACTGTCGAGGGAGCCATCTGTAAGAAGTTTCTGAATCCACCAGCAGAGTTCGAGGCTTTAGAATCTCCTTCAGCAAAAGTGACCGAAGTCGATCTACTTCTCTTCTCTTGAGCTTCTTGTTCTTCTGCCAACTTTTTCAAAGTCTCCATGCTAGTTTGCCTTGGAACGGTTCGGTTCTTTCTAGCTTCCTCTTTCTGCTTCTTCTCGATCATCTCAGAGAGATCTCCTAGACCGACCTCTGGTTGAGCCATACCGAGCAAATCGATAGGATCGACGTATTGCTTGTCTTTGTTGAGATCTGGTGGTAGTTGGAAGCTATCCAAGTCTGGAATGTTGGACTGATTACTACTACTAGCATCTGACTTGGCATCTTCTGAATCGTCTCCGTAACGTCCGCCGCGCCTGGCTTTGGTAGCAGCACGACTCTTTTGATTTCGATTACGGTAGTAGTTTTCCAACTCGGTCAACGTCATATCTGTAAATTCGGAGAGAAGCAAAATGGTCAGAAACGAGAACTCGAGAGGAAACTCCGCTTAAGCTATACTCTCTTTTAAAAAAACTCACTGTTTGGCGTTTCGTAAGTGGACTGAGCAGGACCAACGCTCTCTGGAGCTCTAGGAGGTAGAACCTCAGCGATAGAGTAAGAGATCTCTCTAGAAGCAGGTAAAGGACGATTTGAATGATCGTTCTCAGTTCTCTCATCGTCAGATCCGTTCCAGCTTCCATCTCTGTCTCCATCCCCGTTCCCATTCTCATTCTCGACCTCATCGTCATGTTTCAATGATTCATGACGAGCATCCTTTTGAGGTTGCTGAGGAGCGAATCCGATTCTAAAGTCAGCTTCACTTGGAGAAGGAGGTCTGGGAGAAAGTTGACCACCAGAGACTCTAGATTCGAAAGATGGACGAGAGCGAAATTCGTTGCGTTCGGGTTTGGTAGGCAAAGGTAGAGGATTTCCAAGAGGTGGGGTATCCAAACGACGTGGACCGAAAGAGGGAGATAGATCCTTTGGTAGCTCTTTGACTAGATTTGGAGTGAAAGCACCTTCTCTGTAAGCAGTGTCGTAAGAATCTTCGTAGGTATCATCGTTTGAATAGCCAGAATCGTCTGGAGTCATTGATGGAGCAGAATCACCACTTCCACCGTAGGAGTCCCAGTACTGTAAACATATAAAAGAAATCAACAGATGCGATTAGTCCAGGCTTTGAAGAATGGTATTGATATCGAAGTGAGAACGCGATGCGAAGGAAACTCACCTCTTGTTCTTCTTTCTTTTCTCTCTCAGCCTTGGCTTCTTCGGTTTCTTCTTCAGTGGACTCCTTGACTTGATCTGCATCTTTTGAAGTAGAGTTGTCCTCTTCTTCATCGTATCCACCCCAGAAATCATCAGCATTGGTGTGATATTCTCCAGGTCTCGAAGCTTCTTCGGTAGCTTCATCAGAGTCATCTCTTGCAGACTCGAAACCAGCACTTCCAGCAATATCGTAAGAGTCTAAAGTGACATTATCAGCATTGCTTGAAGTGAGCATAGTAGTAGAAGAAGTTTCTGGAAAAGTAGAAGACCATTGTTGACCAGTACTAGCAGTTGAAGTAGAAGGAAGTAAATTGTCGTATTTCCAGTTCGAAACGATCTTGTAACCTTTACGATCCGATTCAGTTGAAGATTCTTCCAAGGTTTCATGTTTCAAATGAAGTGATAAAAGTGAAGACTTGTTAGAAGAAGTTTCGCCTTGATCTCCCAACTCAACAGAAGCGATTATCTTTCCCTTTTCAGGTTCAGAGAATAAAACCTTCCCAACTAACTTGATGGCACCACCATTTTCGTCGTCAGTTTCTTGACCCAGACCTTCGGCCAGAGATCTGATTTGATCCAAAAGGGAAATAACCTTTGTTCCCACTCCTTCATCTTGTGAATGGGCCGTATGGGCGGTGACGAGGTACTGATCTGCATCTTCACTGGTGATGCTTAACATGCTATGACGTAGATTCAACTCTGAAGACTTGACTTCAGAAGGTAAAAAGGGTGGGGAAATCAAAAGATAGGGAAGTAAACCTGCAGCTGCTTTACGAACTGTCGAAATGATTGAAGTCGAAGGCGAATCTTTGGAGGTGGCTGGAGTTGCAGCTCCTGAAGAAGGGTAGAGGTTGTTTATTTCCATGGTGAAAACTGAGTCGATTTGACTGAAGTAGTTGAATTTGAGGAATAAATGTGCTGTTCAAAGAATGAAGACGAGGGAAAAGTGGAGAGAAGAGAGAGAAGAGAGAAACAGAGGAGGCCGTCGCTTTATAAGAGAGATTTGATTTGATTTGATTGGTAGTTGAAGTTGAAATGCTATGTCACTGGATAGGAAAGTATAGTGGGAAAAGAGATCGAAGGAGAGAGAAGAAATGGAGATTAGACTTTGACACTTTGGACAAAGAGATCGAAGGACAAAGCCAATAGGATTGGAAGCTGAAGCTGAAAGTGGAGAGCAGCGAATGATACTTACTGAACGATGAGAATACAATGAGAATGAACCATTTACAATGAGCAGAGAAAGAAGAATCAACGTCTAAAAGATGGAAGAAGAAAAAGTGAATCTCGAAGCTGTTCTCTCGAAACACTCTCACTCTCCTCAAGAACCTCCATCGATCCTCATCCTATATCCTCAAGAGTCAAGATGACGACATTCCAGATCAATACACCGAGCATTGGAGGATCTAGCAGTCATTCCTCGCTTTCACTACCGCTTGCCAGTTACACTCATTATTCTGGTCATCAACAATCCACTTCATCCAATCAATCCTCAAATCTACTCCAGCATTACGATCAAGATGAAGACGAGGATGAATCAGGAGATGAATTCCAATCCAGCGTGAAGTCAAGGATAGCGACTCCAGGTCAAACTGTGGCTTCTTCTACTGATTTCATGAGAGGTCATGGTTCTTACCTTTCATCAACATCATCCTCAACCTCAGCTCCTCTGATCGTATCAAGTTTAGCGGGGATGGTTCATAGAGTGAACAAGTTAGTTTCAGTCTATTCACTAAGAGGAAGATACGTTCCAGAAGTGGGAGATTTAGTAGTAGGAAGGATCACAGATGTCCTAGTAGGTCAAAAAAGATGGTTAGTAGACATAGGTTCAAGATCAGATGCTGTCTTATCATTATCTTCAGTCAATTTACCAGGTGGAGTTCAAAGGAGGAAATTGGAATCCGATGAATTACAAATGAGAGATTTCTTCAACGAGGGGGATTTATTGGTCTCTGAAGTTCAACAGGTTTATGATTCTGGTTCTTGTGCTTTACATACTAGAAGTTTGAGATATGGTAAATTGAGAAATGGTAGCTTGGCTATAGTTCCAAGTAAATTGATCAAAAGATTGAGAAGTCATTTCGTAGAGATTGAAAAGGCAGATACTGATATCACACTTGGTTTGAATGGTTATATTTGGATCTCTAAACATGTCAAATTCGATGTGGGGAAAGCAGAGGAAGAAGGGGAAGGAAAAGGTCTGTCTGGAACTAGTACTGCTAATAGCTTTCAGGAGTCTAAAGGTTTGGGTGGTTCTGGGATCGGGAGAGATGTAGATGGGGTTTATAGTAACGTCAATGAGGTGAGTAAGAGATGAGGAAGATCAAAGCTTTTTATTCGATTCATGCTGATTCTCGTCCTTCTCTGATCTCTTTCTCTCATTCTGGTTTCATGATATCTAGCCTATTACTCCATCAGCAAGACTCAACATTTCCCTCCTAGTCTCCCTTCTTAACCTCCTCTCTGCAGCTCACCTCCCAATCTCTGATGACACAATCTCGATAGCCTATTCAAGCACCCTCAAGGTTCAGTCTGAACGAGATTTGGATCTGGAAGGAGGAGATCAAGATCAAATGCAAGGAGTCGAAAAGACAGGAGAGCAAAAGATAGATCCAAACCTCGATGAAGACGAGATGAGGAAAGTCATCGATAGCGTAAAGGACTTCCTTGGAAGGAGCAAAAGGAATCTCGAATAGGAATTACTTGACTCAATGGAAAGAGAAAAGGGAAAGAAAAGAGATGTGAACTCTTCTTTCGGGTCTTGAGAGATTCGGTCGACTGCAAGCTGTATTTTTATTTCGCTCAATCCAATTTTGGCTCTTTGAACATTCAACAGACACCCTAGGCTACCAGTGAAAGTTTCTATGTTTTGTAACATTCGGTATTGAGCACACTGAATGTGCTTCTAGTACGAGCCACAGAAAGAACTATTCTTTCTGATTTGTTCCCTTTTAGTACAGGGGTTAGAGACTCTGAAATGGCTCGACAGCACGATCTTACAGTATCTACGAGACCGAATTAAAGCTCGTCGTTGAACGTTGAGGTCTGAGGAGATAAAGAGTGGGTAGGAGCGAAGGTGCGAGAATCTCCCTTCGATCAGCGAATAGTGATGGGCAAGGCGGCCAAGATCCATCTCTAGGTCCTTCGCCCCTCTCAAGGCAGGCTCAGTACTCAATCTTATTACATTATTTACATAATGAATGTTGAGCGCGTTGAGCGTTGATTCGGAGAAAAGGAGAAATTGCAGCTCGGCCCCTCTCTCGGGAACTACACGCTCATTGATCTCACTATCTCCTTTGAAGCGTTTGATCCAAACGTTTGATCTATGATCGATGATCCAGAGTGTATAAATATGAAACCTTTAAATTTCATTTTCAGAGTTTCCTCTCTTCTCTCATCTCTCTCATCTCTCTCAAACAAGCCTTCATCTCTCGTTGCTAATGTCTCACTCATTTGCACCTCCCCCGCCTTCAGCACCTTCGAGCGAAGGTGGGATCCAAGTCGAGCAAGCTCAAAAAGATTTCGAGAACCTCTCCCGTGAATTGAGTAAAGTTTCTGCCGAGTGAGTAGCTGCCTGCACGAGTGAGACACTGTGTGGCGACTCGACTTACTGAGTTCTACCTTCTCTCTATCATCTTCATCAGACATCGCTCCAAGACAGGAGAAAAAGACGTCGAATCCAACTCTGAAGATGACTTTGATTTGTCAGCTTATCTTCAAAGTAACGCCTCAGCATCCGCTGCTATGGGAATTAAGAGAAAATTAGTAGGAGTCACTTGGGCGAATTTGACAGTTTTTGGCAAGAGTTCTATGGACATTCGTATCGAGACTTTCAAAGATGCAATGTTGGGAAGCATCTTGTTCCTTCCAAAGGCTCTAGCAAACCTTTCCGGTGTCGTCAAGCCCAACACTCGTAAACTCTTGGATGGTTTCACTGGCTGTCTCAAGCCAGGCGAGCTTTGTCTCGTTCTAGCTAGACCTGGAGGTGGAGCTTCCACTTTCTTGAAAGCCATTTCAAACAATAGAGATGGATTCGTTGCTGTTGAAGGTGATGTTCAATATGCTGGGATTGGAGCCGATGAATTTCGCAAGAGATATCAATCAGAAGTGGTTTACAATCAAGAGGTGAGTTCATGGTTCGACCTTGAGCGAAGAAAGAGGCCGACACTGATAAATGTGGTTGGTTCCTCACTCTCTTCTTCAGGATGACGTTCATCATTACGCTTTGACTGTTAAGCAAACCATCGACTTCGCTTTGAAGCTCAAGACTCCTGGCAAGCTTCTCCCCGATCAGACCAAAGCTGAATTCGTCGACACTGTCAGAGACGCTTTGTTGAGAATGTTCAACATTCACGACACCAAAGACACTGTCGTTGGAAACGAGGTTCTACGAGGAGTGAGTATCAATCACTGTCTTGGCTTCGATGAATTTGGAAATTCGAAATCTTTGCGTTGACCATCTCTGTCTATCCATCTTCTTTGAACTACAGATCAGTGGAGGTCAAAAGAAAAGAGTCTCAATTGCCGAAATGATGTGCACGAGAGCAGCTGTGCTTGCTTTCGACAATTCGTAAGTATCGTAAGGAACAGCAAGAGTTGGAAAGAGGGTGAGAAACGGAAGCGGAAGGAATGAGAGGACTCAAATAACAACGACAAACGTTGCTCGCTGGTCGCTCAAACCTCTCTCTCCCTTTGTCTCTAATTCTTTGCCTCTCTCTCCCTTTGTCTCTAATTCTTTCCCTCTCTCTCCCTTTGTCTCTAATTCTTTCCCTTTCTCTCCCGTTGTCTCTAACTCTTTTCCTCTCTCTTCTCAGCTCTCGTGGTCTAGATGCTTCGACTGCTTTGGATTTCGCTAAAGCAATGAGACTATTGACGAACGTAAATCATACTGCCACCTTTATCTCCCTTTATCAGGCTGGGGAAGGTTAGTATCCACTTCTTGACTAAATTTGATCTTTGAAATTCATCTGACGTCTGGTATTCGTCTTCTCGTCCTTTTTTCCTCTCGACAGGTATCTACAACCAATTCGACAAGGTCCTGCTCATCGATCAAGGAAAGTGTGCCTACTTTGGTCCAGCTCAAGAAGCTCGTCAGTACATGATCAATCTGGGCTTCCTAGATCTTCCTCGTCAGACTAGTGGAGACTGGTTGTGCGGTATTACGTGAGTAGCTGTGGCTAGTCAGAACGGTTGATCGAATTTGTCGCTTTCGTTTCTCAGCTTTGATTCTTACTTGTCTTCGCACTCTCCTCTCGAAAACCCTTTCTCGTCTCTCTCAGTGATCCAAATCTGGCTCCCGAATCTCGTTTCCAACCTGGAAGAGACGCTTCGAACGTTCCATCAACACCAGAAGCTTTGGCTGAAGCTTATCTTCAATCAGACGTCAGAAGAAGAATGATCGAAGAGCTGGAAGGGCACAAAGCTCAACTCCTCAATGAGAAGTCCATCGAAGAGGAATTCAGAGCTGCAGTCAAGCAAGACAAGAACAGAGGAGTTGGGAAGAAATCTGTCTATACCGTTTCTTTCTTTCGTCAAGTTCAGATCTTGTTCCTTAGGAATCTTCAAATCACACTTGGTCATTCATTCGATTTGACTTTCAGTTACCAGTCAACAATCGTATTGTCTCTCATTCTCGGTTCAACCTACATCAATCTGCCGGAGACTGCCTTGGGTGCGTTTTCCAGAGGAGGTCTCTTATTCATCTCCTGGTGAGTTTGTTTGACGATACTACGATCTGACTCAGCTGTTCGTTCATTGTCTATCTTTCTGACTTTTCCTCGTGATTGCTCCCGCTTCTTTTTCACCAGCCTATTCAACGCGCTCGTTGCTTTCTCTGAGCTACCTACCACCATGACCGGTCGTCCAATTCTCTTCAAGCACAAGAGCTTCGCTTTCTTCAGACCTTCGGCTTTCGTTCTAGGACAGACACTCGCGGAGATTCCTTTCACTGCTCCAAGGCTATTTCTGTTCTCAGTCATCACCTTTTTCATGACAGACTTGCATCGAACGGTCGAAGGCTTCTTTACCTTCTACATCAACGTCTACGTGGTCTTCCTTGCAATGGCTGCGCTGTTCAAATTCTTTGGAAGCATCACCTCTGACAAGCAGGTCGCAGCCAGGATAGGTGAGTAGTAGACAGCAGTAGAGTTTGAAGTAACGAATCCTCGAACAAGCATCTCAAACGACACTATTCTGATCTCACCTTCCCTTTCGTCTTCGATTTCTCTCAGGTGCTGTCTTGATCGTTGTCATAGCCGTGTTTTCTGGTTATTTCATTCCCAAAGGTAAGCCCCTTTCGTGTCTCTTTCCTGCTTTCCTTTCACGCTTTCTAACTTGAACACTTTTCTCTGGCTCTCTTTGGATCAGACGACATGCCAAGATGGTTATTCTGGAGTGAGTATCCTGAATGTAGCAAGGGCGAAGTTGAAGAATCGATCGAAGTCAGCAATGCCGTCGAAATAGAGTCGCCGGCAGAAATCTTGTCCTCCTTCTGTCGATGTGAACACTCTTCAAAGATTAGCGACGTTGTCGAGGTCTAGAACACTTATCACTGACTTTACATTCCTCTCTTCGACAATCACAGTCTCGTATCTGAATCCTTTGTACTACGCCTTTGGAGCTCTGGTAAGTCTCATCTCGCTTCAGCTGCAAGAGCTGCAGAAGCCTCAAGGCTTACATCGCTTTCTCTCGCTTCCCATCTCCATTTCTTCTCCATCTCAAAGATTATCAACGAGTTCAAAGATTTGAATCTTCGCTGTGAAGGAGACTACGTCATTCCTCGTAATCTGAACGGAAATCTCCCTCAATACTCGAATTCTGTTGATGCCTTCTCGGTCTGTTCGCTCAGAGGAGCAGTTCCAGGCGCTCAATCAGTCAATGGTATGGATTATCTCAGAGCCAACTTTGGATACGACAAGGTCTCGGATCAGTGGCTCTACTTTGGAGTTAGTGAGTAGGATCAGAACGAGCTTTGGAGTTTTGGGTCCATTCGCGCTCTTGTTCTTCGCTGACGCAAGCTTCCCTCCTTCTGCATTCCTTCAGTTGTCATCTTCTTCCTTGGATTCACTGCCATCAACATGCTCATCATCGAACTTTTCACTTCGGGATCATTCAGCTCGTCTCTTTCTATCATCAAGAAGCCCAACGCCGAAGAAGCTAGATTGAACCAAGCTCTCAAGGAACGTCGTCTCGAACAGTCTCCAGAACAAGATCAGGCAAATCTCAATCTCAACGCTTGCTCCTATACTTGGAAAGTCAGTTATACGGTACCGGTCAAAGGTGGTGAGAAACGCTTGCTTGACGACGTCCAAGGATACTGCTTACCTGGAACTCTTACTGCTTTGATGGTGAGTCGTTTGTAGAATTGAGATCATTTTCATTTCTGAGCTTCGACTGACGATAAATCTTCGCTTTCTACTTTCTTTTCCGTTTCTTCTCTCGACCTCTAGGGAAGCTCCGGTGCTGGTAAAACAACAGTGAGTCCCTTCAGCAACAGCCGTCTATTTCTTCCATTCTCAGTTCGTCATCGAGGTATCTTCTTTCTTACCGTTTCCTTCCCTTTCTCTATTTCTCAGTTGCTCGACGTACTTTCGGATAGAAAGTCTATCGGCGTTATTAGTGGAGATCGTCTCGTCAATGGTAGAACTTTCGGAAAGGAATTCCAAAGAGGTTGTGGTGTGAGTATTCCGTTTCAGAAAATGAAGAGCGTAGTGTCGATAATGATCGTCTAACCTGACTCTTCTCTCTCGATCGTCTCTCTTTCCAGTACGCCGAGCAAATGGATGTTCACGAAGGGACTGCAACTTTGAGAGAAGCTCTTCGTTTCTCTGCTTACCTTCGTCAGCCCGCTTCGGTTCCAAAGGAAGAGAAGGATGCTTGGGTGAGTGAAGCTTGAAGCTCGCCTCGATTCTTCCTTCTTCGGTGACACTTTCTAATCTTAGACTTTCTTTCTTCTCCCCCTCTCTCTCTTCTCCAGGTCGAAGAGATCATCTCGTTGCTAGAACTCGAAGATCTTGCTGACGCAATGATTGGGACTCCAGACTTTGGCTTGGGAGTTGGCGATAGAAAGCGTGCAACGATTGGAGTCGAGTTAGCTGCCAAACCTGATCTTCTACTCTTCCGTGAGTGCTAGCTACTCGTATACTTGATGATAGAGGATTAGTGGCGATGCTGACAATAGCTCTTCTTTCACGTTTGCTTCTGTTACTTCTGCAGTCGACGAACCTACCTCTGGATTGGATGGTCAGACTGCCTACAACGTCGTACGCTTCCTCAAGAAGGCGAGTCATTATTGACTATCGAAAGCACTATAGCTTCAATTCCTTTCTGGCTAGACTGAAGGCGCGAAAGCGCGACGGCTCGAGCTTTCTTCTGACCAGATTCCCTCTCTCACCCCTTTTCCATCCCCTTCTTCATCCCCTGCTTTCAGCTCGCCAACGCTGGACAAGCCATCCTCTGTACGATCCACCAGCCAAGTAGCTTGCTTTTAGAAAATTTCCAAAATTTGTTGCTCCTAGAACGTGGAGGGAAGACTGTATACTTTGGTCCAATCGGTAAAGATAGCAAGCATCTCACCGACTACTTTGCCAAACATGGGGCTCATTGTCCAAGCGATGTCAATCCAGCGGAGGTGAGTACTGCGAAATTAGATTCTCTGTCATCAATTCTACTTTCATTTACCTTTGTATCGTTCTTCTACAGTACATGCTCGAAGCTATCGGAGCCGGTTCTTCCAAACGTGTTGGAGACAAGCCATGGGTGAGTGGTGGACGGTTCAGGATCGTCTTTCGAAGACGTAAAGCCATTCTTCTGACACGTTATTCTCATTTTCAAATCTCTCAATCTCTCCAGTCTCAAGTCTACAGAGAATCAGAACTCTTCCAAGAGAACGCTCGCCAAATCGAGAAGATCAACAGCGAAGCTCTGGCTCGTCCCGTCGATGACAATGTTTCAAAGCAAGAATATGCAACCGGTTATCTCTTTCAGCTCCAAACGGTACTCAAGAGAACGAACCTCGCAAGGTGAGTAGCAGAACTTCGACCTCTGGGCTTCTCTTCTCTCAAAAAACTCACCTCTTCCGTCTTCTATGCCTCACCTTTCGCAAACTCAGTTGGAGAAATGCCTCTTATCAATACACTAGAGTCTTCTTCCATGCAGTCATTGCTCTTATTATCAGTCTGCTTTACCTTCAGCTGGATGATTCTGCAAGCTCGGTTCAGTATAGGTGAGTAGACTCAACTCGCGCGCTTTGGGAGTTGGGACTGCTCGAATACTGACCATTCTTCCTCCTCCCTCTCGTACTTGCAGAGTCTTTGGAATCTTTGGCGGAGTCATTCTTCCAGCAATCATTATTCAGCAAATCGAGCCAGTGAGTGACAACACGAGAAAGTCTTAGCTCAGAGCATCAATCAATCATAGACTGACCCATGGAAACTTTTCTCACTCCTCCTTCACCACAATTTTCAAGTTCTACATTAACGCTAGATCAATCTTTATCAGAGAAGACTCTAGCAGAATGTTCTATCCTTCGGTATTCAGTCTATCTTTACTCATCTCGGAACTGCCATACGCCTTCTTGTGCGCCGTCATTTATTTCCTCCTCTTCTACTTCCCGATTGGGTTCAGCTACGATAGTGGAAGAGCTTCTTACTTCTTCGGTGAGTACTCAACTGCAATTGAAACTTTTCTTTCGAGCTCCAACAGATGACACTTTCCCCAACTTCTTCTCTCTCTAAAGCCATGATGTGCGTATCTGAGTTCTTCTCAGTCTCGTTCGGAGCTGCCATTTCTGCTCTATCGCCTTCAGTCTACATCGCAAACCTGGCCACTCCTTTCTTCATCGCCATCTTCAATCTATTCGCTGGTGTCACCATTCCAAAGAACGTCATTCCAGGAGTTTGGAGAACTTGGTTGTACTATGCCAATCCATACACTCACTACGTTTCTGGACTGCTTGCAAACGAACTGTACGACCTCAAGATCAACTGCAAACCTCAAGAGCTCTCTATTTTCCAAAGTCCTCCAGGTCAAACTTGTGGAGAGTACGCTGGAGCTTTCATTCAAGCTGGTCCTGGCTACTTGGGAAATCCAAACGCTACTTCGGACTGTCAGTATTGTCAATTTGATTACGGTCAAGATTACTACGAACCTTTGGGTGTCGCATGGAATCATAGGGCTAGAGAAATTGGAATTCTCCTAGGTGAGTCTTTGTTTGCAGACTTCGAGCAAGAGATTGGTTTCAATCGACTATCTCTCATGACCTTTACTGACGAGTTCAATCTTCTCTATCGCCTATTCCTCTTCATTTTGCTCATCATCACAGCCATGTGCGGATCAAATATCATCATAATGTTGATCGCGTCAAAATATCTCAAGTACGCCAAACGTTAACTTCTAGTCCCACACTCTTTGCCCTTCTCAAGCACATACACGAAAGTACAAATCTAGAATGCCTCCATCAAACAAGCATAGAAATCTTTCTCTTCTCTCGCTGACTCTCTTTGAATAGATTTAGAACTGAATTGTTGCTCTACTTCGCCTTTCTTGTTCCCCCGAATCGTCGTCTCGTTGTCTTTCTAAGCTCTATTAAATTACACTGGCTCTTTTCTTTCGAATCATAATACTTCAATGTTCATTCATAATCCACTTGAGATATACTGTGATCGAGATGAAGAGGTAGAATTTCTGTGTCGTGAATGTTCGAATCGTGGTTTTGAAGCTCGTTCCGAGAAGGCGAGGTGAGTCGGACAAGTCAATGAATCAAGCAAAAGGACGGAGTGGGAGACGAGACAAAGATTGGATGCAGAAAAAAGGAGAAAGAAGGTATACAAGAAAGTATGTTGGAAAGATGAGATTGCAAAAATGGAGAAATGAATCTTTTGTCTATGTTTTTTTTGTGTGTTGAGCTCTCGTCTTGTGTTTCGTTGAAAAATGTCGTCACTTCGTCCTTGACCCTCCCTCCTTCTTTACGAATAAATTCTCCCCTATTAATTTCCTTTCTCTTCTCAAGCAGTCAAACTCCAATTCCCATTCAATTTCTCATCCTTTTCCAAAAGTCCTCTCCCCTTTTCAATCAAAGCCTCAATTTCCGGAGTGATTTGAACCGGATCCAAAAGTTTCCTAGCATTGACATGAGCGTCATTCAAGATTTTATCAAATCTTTCCAATTGTTGATTTGTCCAATCTTTGATATTCTCAGGTTTCCTAACGAAACCTAATTCTTCGAAACTGATGTTCTCCTTATCCTTCAAAGAAGAAGTTTTCTGTTGAATTGATGACGAAGATGATGAGGATTGATTTTGACCTTCCCAATTTTCGATCCATTTCCTACTCTTTTCAACCCCTTCCCATTCCAATTTCCATTGAGCAAAGACGGATTTCAAATTTCTCAACCTTTTCCCAACTTCTGCCATTCCTGCTCTTTGGACTTGAACTTGATCGTGTAAATGATTCAAAGAAGAGATCAAACTTGAGTTTAGAAGTATCAAATGATTCAATTGATTGGAAGTGGATTCCGAAGGTGAAGGTAATGGTGGAAGATCTAAAGCAGTAGAAGTTTGATTGTTGGAAGTAGTAGTAATAGGAGTCGTTGCTGCTCCTCCTCGTCTCCTTCGATTGTTGGATCTTGTATTGGATTGCTCCTCATCTTCTGAATGGACTTCACCTTCGCCTTCTTCTTCTTCTACTAGATCCAACTTGTTCTTTTCTTCCTCTCCCTCTTGATCTTGATCCTGAAACAAAGAAGTGTTACCTCCCAATCCACCACCACCTCCTTGAGCGATCAAACCACCAGCCGCTCTCAAACCAGCCAAACCTCCTCCATTTTCCCCTTCTATCCTATTGAAATTCATTTCTATTTCTCTCCATTCCCTCAATTGACTTTCCCTCTTCAACAAATGATCTTGTAAATTCCTTATCATTTCTTTGGACACCGTCTCTAATTTCAAACTGTCGTATTCATTTTCTCCTCCACCACCACTACCACCAGTGGAGTTAGGATTGGATTTTCCATCTAAATCCTTTAATTTCTTTAGGAATGAATCACTACATCTCATTGAATCTATCAGAGAGGAAGTGTTTTGATTGTAGATCGATTCGTTTTCAGAAGCTAATTTCTCATCTCTTAATGCTTGAGATTCCTCTCTAGAGGTTGAGTTGGATTGATTGTTGATACTTGAATCTGATGATTTCTGGATTCTATTGGATTTTGGATCAGGAGAAGGAGTAGCTATTGGTAAAGGATTGTTACCTCTTCGCCGCCTATTGGTAGATTGTTGTTGTTGTTGTAACTCTTCTTCTTCTTCTTCTTCCTCTTGATCATCTTGATCGTCATCTTCGATATCCAAACCGTATTCCTCTCTCATTCTTCTCCTATCCTCCCTTCTCTGAGCAGCAGGAGAGATTGCACTTGCCAATTCGTCTGCCAATGAACCACCTAGACTCTCTCCTCCATTCTGTACCGCACCTCCTGCTGATTCTGGAGATAGAGAGGATGAATTCAACTTTGGAGTTTGTGGTTGATGTTGATGATCTAATTCCTGTAGTTCATCTCCCAAACCCATTCCATTCAGTTGTCCCAACGATTCGCCCAGTGATTCTTGGACATGATGATTGGAACTGAACGCTGGATCCAGTTCTAAATCTGGATCCGTTTCAAATTCATCGGCCATGATTCGAGGTTGGTAGAAGTTAGAAGACTGAAAGTGATGAGAGATTTAGGAGGAGATAGTGACAGAGATAGAGATAGAGGGACAGGGGAGGACAAGCTCTTGTTTCTCGACTCGTCTATCTAACGAATCGTTCCGATTGAGCTTGATGAATCGAATGAAATGGATTCTTTCTTGATCTCTTGAATAGATGGTTGTGATTGTTTCAAGTTGAGTTCGCTTGTCGCTCTGTCTATTGCAAATCACCGAGGATGGTTCTGCGTTTTTGAATTGCCTTTTGGTGATCCCAACTTTTTCTTTCTCTTCCCTTTTCTCAACAAAGATGGCTGGGAATCCATCCACAAAACAGAAACAGAAACAGTATTCTCACAATCCACAGGCATCTCGTTCAAAAGATGCAAGGAAACAGAAGCGACTGCTGGACGAGCAGGAAATCCAATCCTTGGAACAGGATTCAAGAAACTTTGTGAGTAATTTGGATCTTCAGTGTCAGTCATCAAGGAAAGGAGGATGAGTGAAGTAGGTTGATTCAGTAGATTCAAAAGGCTCTCTTATGTCGTTTGAGGGTAGAAGGTAGCTCAATTCAAGACAGAGATAGTCAAGTCAGATTCAAAAGAAGAAAATTGCTGAACCTTTCTTCCTCAATTCTTCTATTTACAGGTGCCGCCGAAGGAATTTTCAAAGTTCGATCAGCTGCCACTATCAACTAGGACAAAGAAAGGTGAGCATGGCAGAATTGATGTGGCCTGATTGGGTTGGGTGAGAAAATGAAGCTCCAAGTAAGGAAAGAGAGGATGTATGCCTTTCTTTTTCCCTCATTCTTCTTTCTTGTCATCCAATCTCTAACATATCGATCTTTCCGCTTCATTCTCATCTCCCACACAGGTCTCAAACAAGCTGGTTTCACAGACATGACCGACATCCAACTCAAATCCCTACCAATCTCTCTCTCCAAAACCGACATCCTAGGAGCAGCTCGAACCGGTTCAGGAAAGACATTAGCTTTCCTAATTCCAATCTTAGAGATTTTATATCGTTCCAAATGGGGTCCATCAGATGGTCTAGGAGCTCTAGTTCTATCTCCAACCAGAGAATTAGCCTTACAAATCTTTTCAGTCTTGAGATCCATTGGAAGTCATCATACTTTTTCTGCCGGTCTAATCATAGGTGGTAAAGGTGGATCAAATGATGTAGAACATGAAGCGGCAAGATTATCTAGGATGAACATCATTATTGCAACTCCTGGTAGATTGTTACAACATTTGGATCAAACTATAGGTTTCGACGTTAGTAATTTACAAATGTTGGTTTTGGATGAAGCTGATAGAATCCTAGACATGGGTTTCTCTAAAACTTTGGACGCTATTTTGGAGAATTTACCAAAGTCGAATTCGAATGCTCAAGGTCAAGGTAGACAGACTTTATTGTTTAGTGCTACTCAGACGAAGAAAGTTGGAGATTTGGCTAGATTGAGTCTCAAAGATCCAGAGTACGTTTCAGTTAGAGAGAAATCTTTGGTTCAAAATACAGAAACTAAAGGAGAAGGCAAGAAGGAATCTACGACGAGTACGAATGAAGATTCCTCCAATCCAATTCCATCAAATCTTTCTCAACATTATCTAACGATTCCATTACCTCAAAAACTATCCTTATTATTCTCATTCTTAAGAACTCACGTCAAATCCAAGATTTTGATTTTTTTCTCTTCTTGTAGACAAGTTCAATTCGTCACTTCAGTCTTTAGTAAACTTCAACCTGGAATTCCAATCTCTTGTTTACATGGAAAACAGAAACAACCAACTAGATTGAAAGTCTTTCAAGAATTTTCAAGATCCAAATTCTCTGCTTTGATAGCTACTGATATTGCAGCTAGAGGTTTGGATTTCTCTTCTATAGAGTGGGTGATTCAGGTGGATTCTCCTGATGATTTCGAAACTTATATTCATCGAGTGGGTAGAACTGCTAGAGCTGGAAAGAAAGGAAACTCTCTGTTATTTCTCACTCCAAACGAGGAACTACCTTTGGTTGAAGATTTAGGGAAACATGGGATTAAGATGGATAAGATCAAACAGAAGGAATCCAAGATGATGGATTTGAAAAATCAATTGCAATCCCTAGCTTTCAAGGAAACCGAAATCAAACATTTAGCTCAGAAAGCTTTCGTTAGTTATGTCAGATCCATTTATCTACAAAAGAACAAGAAAATCTTTGACGTCACTGAATTACCTCTGGAAGAATTCGCTGCTAGTCTTGGTTTACCTGGAGCTCCTAAAGTCAAATTCGTCAAGGAAGCAAAGAAAGCTAAGAAAGACGCTTTCCACAAAGAGAAGAAGGCTGAGCTGCAAAGAGTCAAAGAAGAAAGGAAAAGATTGGCTAATGGCGACGATGATGAAGTAGAAGAGCACGAGGATGAAGATGAAGGTCAAGGAAAAGTAAAGACGAAATACGATAGGATGTTCAACAGACAGAATCAAGGAGTTCTGAGTGAACATTGGACTAGGTTGATCGAAAAAGACGAAGCTGGTGATGAAGATGATTCTGAAGCATCCAATTCCGATTCAGATTCAGAAGTTTTGAATGACGATGACGACGACGACGATGGAATTCGAAAAGGTGGTAAGACTTCAAGACTGATCGGCGGTCAAGATTCAGATTCCGATTCCGATTCTGGTGATGATTTCCTGAAAATCTCAAGAAGAGATCATGATTTAGATGAAGGAGAAGAAGATTCGAATGGAGACGTTTTAAAATCAAATTATCTAACTCCAAATTCTTCAGAGAATCTTTCTAAAAGAAAACTTCAACAAGGAACTTCAAAGAAAGCGTCTGCTTTATCTGGTATCAGAGGATCTGGTAAAAGAACTGTTTTCGATGAAGATGGAATTGAAAGAGAAGCTTGGGAAATTGGAAATGTAGATGAATTCAAGGAAGAAGTAAAGAAAGCAGCTAGTAGTGCTAATGCTAATGAAGGTGGAGTTGCAGATAATGCTTTGGCTAGAAAATGGGCTAGAGAAGAAGCTGAAAGATTACAAATTAAGGATGTGGAAGATAAAGAGAGAGCTAAAGAAAAGAAAAGAGAAAGGAAAAATAAGGAAAAAGCTAGAGAGAGAGATGAGAGAGATGCTAGAGAAGGTACTAGGAGGAGGTTTAAGATGGAACAAGATCATAAAGTAGGAGATGATGATGACGATGATGATTATAGTGGAGATGATGAGGAAGGTGTTGGTGCTATGATTGCTCCTTTGGATGAAGATGATGGTTATGAAACTCCAGATTTCATTCTACCTAGCGAAGAAGATGATGAAGATGAAGAAATGGAGATAGAGTCGGATCGTCAAAATCAGAATTCAAAAAAGAGAAGAGCAGATCAAGTTGAACAGAAAGTTTCGAAACCAAAGAAGAAGAAATCCAAGAAGGATAGATCTGTTCAAGATGATGAAGAGTTAGCTTTACAACTCTTGATGTCATGAAGAATCAGCTCTTCTACTTTCAACCTCTTTTGTGTTTATTTGAAATCACAAGGTGAGTTACTATTGCCAACTACAGCTCGAGCTTCTTTAACATCTCGTCAACCCGTTTTAGACAGATGGGCAACACAAAAAATGATGGTACTTAATGTAATTTGCGACTGAAAGTCGATCAAACTCCCTCTTTAATTGGAGGGTCAAATTCTTCGCTTGCCGGCGAATGTTGGTTTGATTGACCAGATGAAAAATCTTTTACTGATACTTTTTGCTGCTCTCGTGGATAGGTTGGAGAAGAAAATTGACAGCTAGAAGGCGTGAAGGAGACGTTCTCAATTACAAGCTCGAAACTAATGCGCTCTTCTTCCTTCTTTCTCCTTTCTTTCATGGATCACCAGATTGATATCACTCACCTTTATCACCCATCAACTCAAGCGGTTCTTCGCTTCTACTCTGTTTTCTTCCCTCACCCCTAAAGTAGTCTTTCCCCTTCTCTTCCTGCATCACATTTTTTCATTTGTACTTTTTATTTCAGACATTCGCAGTAATTTCCAATACTCGAGACCTCTCTGGGATGACTGAACAAAAGGGGGAAGCTTCATTCGCCTCATTGCGTTCGCTTACTCGATTCGATTCAATTTTGGATAACACAACATCCTTCTTGCCTTCCCTTTTCATCCTCTCCCACTCCTTCCCTGTTCTCCCTCTCTACCTCAAACAGAACAGTCAACCATCAAGATGTCATCAGAAGAGGACAACTTTATCGCCTCTGACGATTCAGAAGACTTCATCCCACAGCCAAAGAAGTCAGCAAAGGCAAAGGCACCAACAAAGACTGCAACAAAAGCAGCTCCAAAGGGCAAAACTTCAACCAGCAAGTCTACTGCAAAGAAACCATTAGCAAAGAAGACGAACCAGATGGACATTGATTCAGATGGAGACGATGCTGGTGGAGATTCAGATGTCGAAATGACTTTTGGAGGCGATGACAGTGACGACGCTCCTGCTCCTCCGAAGAAAGCAAGTGGAAGTAAGAAGACTGCTACTGAAACATACACAAAGGTGAGTTACAGTCTCAGATCGATAGCTCAAAGGAGAGGAGAGGAATCAGACAAAGGAGAGAGAGGGGGAGGGGCTTGAGTGTTGGTCTCAAACATGCTTGCTCAGTCTATCAAATCACGCGTATTCCAGCGTGAAATCGAGCTGAAAGACATTCCTGATCATTGGGAAGCTGTCTGGTATTCGTTTCACCCTGAAATGATAGGATGTATGCGCTCGAAATCGAGGTGGGAGGCCTCCCTTACCTTCACTACCTACTCTACACCCCCTCTGCTCGCTTGAGCTTCCTTTCCACCTCTCGAGAACTCATTTGATCTCTCATTATGATACCTATCAATCACAATTTTCATTGGCTGACATGTTCTACTCTCTTCTCATTCTCTACAGATGACTCAACTAGAGCACGTCCTTAAACGTCCTGATACTTATATCGGTAGTGTTGAGATGCACAAGTCAGAGCTCTGGGTCTACGATCCAAAAGCCAAGCAGATGGCTCTTCGGTGAGTAGTATTGTTTCTTCATGATCGACAGGCGATCTTGTCAGTCGCTGACAACTCTCTCTTCAATCTGCTTCCCCTCCTCTTGTTCTCTCTCTCCAGTCAAACCACTTACGTTCCAGGTTTCTACAAGATCTTCGATGAGATTCTAGTCAATGCAGCCGATAACAAGGTTCGTGATCCATCCATGACTGAACTCAGGGTCACCATCAACAAGGAAGAAGGGAGCATCTCAGTTTGGAACAACGGAAAGGGAATTCCAATTCAAATCCACGAAAAGGAAAAGATTTACATTCCAGAACTAATCTTTGGAAATCTATTAACTTCTTCCAATTACGACGATGACGAGGAAAAGGTTACTGGTGGTAGAAATGGTTATGGAGCTAAATTGGCAAACATTTATTCTACTGAATTTGTCGTCGAAACAGCAGACAGAGATAGTGAACAAAAGTATCGTCAAGTCTTCTCTGACAACATGTCAAAAATCGGTAAACCAAAGATTACAAAGAACTCAAAGAAAGAAGAATTCACTTGTATCACTTTCAAACCTGATTTGGCTAGGTTCAAAATGGAGAGTATCGACGATGACATCGAAGGTTTGATGATGAAGAGAGTTTACGATATGGCTGGAACTGTCAAAGATATCAAGGTGACTTTGAACAAGGAGAGATTAAAGGTTAAGAACTTCAAGACTTATGTTGAAATGTACGTCAACGCTATTGCAGAATTGAGTACTGCAGGTGCCAAACCAGATGAAAATGGTGACATTTCGTTTACTGGTCCTGCAGCGACTGGAAAGAAACCAACCATTGTTTACGAAGCTGTCGAAGATAAGGGAAAGCTCTGGGAAGTAGCTTTCGCTATCTCTGATGAACAACCTCGTCAAATCTCCTTCGTCAACAACATCGCTACCATCAAAGGAGGTGAGCATGTAAAGCACGTCGAGACTCAGATCGTCAACAAGTTGGCCGAATTGGCAAAGAAGAACAAGAAGAATGGTCCGGTCAAAACCAAAGCTATTCAAGATCAATTAATGTTATTCGTCAATTGTCAGATTGTCAACCCAACTTTCGATGGTCAAACCAAAGAGCAATTGACCTTGAAAGTCAGTAGCTTTGGTAGTAAATGGAAGATGAGCGAGGAGTTCTTCAAGAAGGGTAAGTCAAGCTTCAGTCTCTCTTCTAATTCTTCCCTTTGTGTGACATGAAACGAATTGACCTAACGCTCGGTTTCGTTTCCTCTCGTGGTTCTCCAAACCTCAGTCGCCAAGTCTGGAGTCATGGAACAGATTCTTTCGATGGCAAAGTCTGCTCAAGAAAGACAAATGAAGAGAACTGATGGTCACAAACGTACTCGGTAAGTTTAGCTTTGACTGATGATCAGCTCCCTTCTCATCATCGATGGCTCTGACGAATTTCACCTCTCTTCTTTCTTCTCTCTCTCTCTCTCGTCCTTTAGTATCTCTGGAATCACCAAATTGGAAGATGCCAACAATGCTGGAACTCGTAAAGGATCTGAATGTACTCTGATTCTCACCGAAGGAGATTCCGCCAAAGCTTTGGCTGTCTCAGGTTTGACCGAAGTCGGAAGAGACAATTATGGAGTCTTCCCTTTACGTGGAAAATTGCTGAACGTTCGTGAAGCTAGTCATGATCAAATCATGAAGAATACTGAAATCAATCACATCAAACAGATTATGGGATTGCAGACTAGTAAACAGTACATGAGTACCGACAGTCTCAGATACGGAAGTTTGATGATCATGACTGATCAAGTGAGTTGAGAAGAGCACTACTTCAATTCTCTCCTCCTTCCAATTCTTACTCGTTCTCTATTTCCGTTTCTCCTTTATCTCTCCAGGATCACGATGGATCCCATATCAAAGGTCTCATCATCAATCTCTTCGATCACTTCTACCCTTCTCTTCTGAAACTACCAAACTTCCTGGTCGAATTCATCACTCCTATCGTCAAAGTGACCAAAGGAAAGCAAGAATTGTCTTTCTTTACTCTTCCAGAATACGAGACTTGGAAAGAGATGAACAATGACGGAAAAGGTTGGGTCATCAAATATTTCAAGGGTTTGGGTACCAGTACTTCTCAAGACGCAAAGAAATACTTTAGAGCTATGAACAAGCATATGCTTCCTTTCGAAACTACTCAACCTGGTGATAGAGAACTCATCGATCTTGCCTTCAACAAGAAGAAAGCTGATGATCGCAAGGAATGGCTGCGTGACTTTGTCGTGAGTGGTTTTGACTCGATTACGTTCTATTCGAGAGTAGATTCTTCGATTCCACTTTCTCGATTTCTTCAACTGTCGTACTGATCTTTCTGTCTCTCTCTTTTTCTTCTTTTCTCTACCACACCCTTCAGCCTGGAACCTACCTCGACCACAATATCGCGAAAGTTCCATACAAAGACTTCATCAATCGTGAATTGATTCTCTTCTCCATCGCCGATTGCGCTCGTTCCATTCCAAACATGGTAGATGGTCTCAAACCCGGTCAACGTAAGGTCCTATTCGGATGCTTCAAGAGAAAGTTGAAAGCTGAGATCAAGGTAGCTCAATTGGCTGGTTACGTCTCTGAGCATTCCGCTTACCATCATGGTGAAGTCTCTCTGACTCAAACCATCGTAGGTCTGGCTCAAGACTTCTGTGGATCCAACAACGTCAACATTCTATCTCCAAATGGTCAATTCGGAACCAGAGGTATGGGAGGAAAAGACGCTGCATCGGCTCGTTACATTTTCACAAACATTCCCCCCATCACTAGAACTCTGTTCCATTCTGCAGACGATGCTCTCCTCACTTATTTGACCGATGATGGTCAAAGCATAGAACCTGAATGGTACATGCCCGTCCTTCCTCTAGTTCTCATCAATGGAGGAGAAGGAATCGGAACTGGTTGGAGTACTTACATTCCAAACTTCAATCCAAAGGACATCGTAGCTAACCTTCGTAGACGTATGAATGGAGAAGTCTACGTTCCAATGAAGCCATGGTATCGCGGATTCACTGGGGAAATCAATCAAAGTGCAGCTCACAAGTTTGAAGTCAAAGGTAGAATCACTCAACTCAACGACAAGACTTGGGAGATCTCCGAACTACCAATCAAGGTTTGGACTTCTTCATACAAGGAAGGTTTGGAAGAGCGTGTGATGGGCAGTGAAAAGGTTCAACCTACTATCAAGGTAAGCATTCCTTCGCTGTTCTCTGACCAAAGATGTGAGACACTCTCTCCGCATAGTCTCGACGAACCTACGCTGACCTTTTACCTTCTCACCTACTGTCCGTTCCAAACATCTCACAGGAATACAAGGAGTACCACACTGATACCACTGTCAACTTCATCATTGAACTCAATCCCAAAGGTGCTGCTGAACTCGAAGTCAAAGGTGCCGAAGCTTTCTTCAAGATGACCAGTTCCGTCTCTACCAGCAACATGGTTCTCTTCGACTCTGAAGGAAAGATCAAGAAGTACTCTACTCCGGAAGAGATCTTGGACGACTTCTATCCTCTTCGTTTGAGTCATTACCAAAAGCGTAAGGCTCACTTGGTCAAGGAGCTAGAGAATCTCTACGAACGTCTTTCCAACCAAGCTCGTTTCGTCCTCATGATTGTCAAAAAGGAGCTCATCGTCAACAATCGCAAACGTAAGGATCTCGTAGCTGAGCTCAGGGAAAAGGACTTCCGTCCCTTCCCAAAGCAAGCCAAAGCTCACGTAGCTGCCGACGTTGACGACAATGCAAGCGAAGACGATGAACCAGACACTGGAACCTCCACCGACTTTGATTACTTGCTTGGGATGGCTATCTACAATCTTACCAAGGAAAAGGTGCGCATATTTTCTATTCTCATCGCTGAATCGTTGGTTTCTGTGCTCATGTTGACCGTTTTGTCTTTGCTCTCTATCTCTGTTCGACAACACAGGTCGATCGTCTTCTGGCTCAACGTGACGAGAGAGAAGCTGAATTGAAGGCTCTCCTCGGTCGTAAGCCTCAAGATCTTTGGGAGGAAGATCTCGATGCTTTCTTAGCTCAATGGGAGGTGAGTGTCGAGTCCCGAAAGCTGTTGAATTGAGGATGTCTCATCAGGATCGATTGATAGAAGCTGACTTCTTCGATCTCTCTCTCTTCTCCTTTCTTAGGATCTGCTCATCGAAGACGAACGTCGCCTCAAAGACGTAGGAAAGGTCAAGAAGGGAAAGGCTCCAGTCAAGAAAGCCGCCAAAGCAGGAGCAAAGGCTCGCAAGGTCCTCAAGGACTCTGACGACGAATCCGATGTCGACGTTCTCGACGACGAATCAGACGAGTTCGTCATCTCTCCTCCAAAGAAGAAAGCTTCTATGAATCCAAAGCCTCGTATCCCATCTACCAGTGCTGCCTCTGGATCAAAGAGACCTGCACCTTCTCAAACCGAGTCTGGTGGGTCTGGATTGGACGACGATGATCTAGCTCGTCTCATGTCTGGAACTGGAGCTTCTTCTTCTTCCAAATCCAAGGCTCAGGCCAAATCGAAAGCCACTTCGGTAGCTGGTAAAGCCAAAGCTGCTGCTGACAAGGCTTCTAGCTCTCCTCCAAGAAAGAAGGGAAAAGTAGCAGATCCGATCGACGTCGATATGGATGGAGATTCTGAAGATTACATGGTCACTTCCAAGTCCAAACCAAAAGCAAAAGCTGGAGCTCCTAAATCTCGTAACGTCTCCAATGCTAGTGCCAAATCGACTGGATCTACTTCTGCTGCCAAAGGTAAAGGTAAAAGCAAAGCTTTCTCCTTCGACGACGATGAAGAGAGTGAAGACGAAGGCAACGATAGCGTCATCATTTCTTCATCTCCAGTCAAACCTAGAGCCGCTGCAAGAGAAAAAAAGAAGCCAGTCAAGTATGTGATTTCTGACGAGGACGAAGATGAAGAAGATGACGATGATGATTTCGATGATTAGAGAAGTTGGCTCCAATTCTGTCTACCGGCTCCTATTCTCTTTCCTTTTCCGTGATCCCTACTCTTTTTTATTGTTCTGCACACTTCTTTTGATTGCGCTTTTTCTCTTCCTCACACCTGTCGTGTTCAGTGTCTCCTTTCTCAACTCTTTCTTGCTGCTGTAGACCGCTCCTATTAATTGAGAACCGCACGTCATCATTCTAATGCATGACCTACCTCGAGCTCCAATAAATGAATCGAGTTCTAGGTTACATACTTATCAACAGTGACGAGACAGAATAAAGGTCGATGGGAACCATTCTGAATCTTCTTCTCATTTACCCAAGGCTGCCAGCTCATGTCTTCGAATGACGAAGCTTGGGAACGGATCCGACTACGTTTTCTAACTCAACATATCAATACATACTGCAGAAGGATAACTCGGCAGACATCATTCGCTGAGTGTATATCCAACTCAGAAGATGCGGGACGACAGTGGAGGGCCTCGACCTTGTTGGCCTTCCCAAGACGACTCTCCGATGTTCAGATATGTACCTCCGAGGTCAAACTTCTCAAACCAAAAACAGAACTCATGAGCTGATTCTCTCAGGCTCTCAGAGAGTGCTTCAGCAGCGAATCTCTAGGAGCCAAGCTTGAGATTTGTGTGGCTGAGGAACACGGGAGGAGAGCTCGAGATCTTGAGCGTTTCTGATTACATATTATCTTGTTTGACGAGATCAAAGTCTTGACAAGCTTGATATCTTGATGCCTTGCCTTGAATGCTTGCTGAGACTTCGTTGATAACTTGGCTCCTGGATTCAATTTCAGCGCCAATTCCACCAGCTTTTCGAGTCGGTTGAGCCTACTCCGTATTTCGTGCCTCCTTTCACACCCCGCCAGGAGAGTGACATTGGGGAGAAAGAAACCTATTTTCTGTGCCCACATGTGCATCAGATGGATTCAAAACTGTCTCACATCAGCAGAATTTGTTTGTTTGATCTGTTTGGATGAGTTTGATCGAGAGTTTCCCGAGGAGTAAGCCGAAAGATTAACGGATCTGATAGTGAGAAAGCCGGAGACCCAAAAAGTGGCTCTTGCTTGTCATCTGCTTCACCTACGTTTTCTTCTTTTGGACAAGATTTGTAGTTTTGAATTCCACTCTGAACACAAGCATCAAAGAAATGTTTCGAGAAGGAGGAAAGAGAGCCAATCCAGACCTGTTCCGCTGTTCGTCTCCTGTTGTTTCGATTCGGCGAAATTGAACTCAGATTCGGCTAGATAACCACATGGTCTCTCGGGACCTATCTTTGACGTATTGACAGCTAAAATTTGGGTGGGAAATAAATGAACAGACGGAGGAGGCGCTGAGCCCGCGAGGCGTGCGTTTTGATGAGCCTCTCGAGCAGAAGCAACCACAATCAAAGCTGTCAATCTAGGCAACGTAAATGAAGCGTTTCAAACCCAGAAATAACTCAGAACAGGAGACGACGAGTCCCGAAACCTCTCTCTTCTCTGGGCCTCTCTCTCTCGTCATCTCTCCTTCTTTGGCCCGCCCTGCCTCTCCAACTTTCTCTCTCTCTCGAATTAAAGGTGCACTTCTATTCTCGACCAGTCCTGTTGTTTCTTTCCGAGGCCAGTTGGTCCTTCGCTTGGGGGCCTGAACTTCTTTCGTGTCGATCAGTTTTACGTAAAAAAGTGAATGATCTCGAAAGCAACGAGACAACGACTTTGGAGTCTTTCCTTCTTCCTTTCTTTCCATC
This sequence comes from Golubevia pallescens, assembly GCA_001599655.1. Taxonomy (NCBI): domain Eukaryota; kingdom Fungi; phylum Basidiomycota; class Exobasidiomycetes; order Golubeviales; family Golubeviaceae; genus Golubevia; species Golubevia pallescens. The sequence continues at coordinate 988,169 of BCHO01000001.1, forward strand.
ATACCATCTTCTTCTTCCTCATTCTTGCTTTTCCTTGTTCAAGACGTTGGATCTTTTCTTTCTCTGCATTCGGATTCTCTGCAGGCTCAACAACAGACCAAACCAAACCAGTCTTTCAAATCTCAAACGTCCAAGATCCTTCGCAAAAGAGCTCTTCCTACAGACTTAAAGGCCAGATCTCCCCTCCCCTTCTAGACCGCTCGGCCAGCCATAATTCTCCTCGACTCCTCCTCTTCTTCATTCTGTTCCCTTCCCACAACTCTCCATCATCTTTTCACTCCTTCGCCTTCGCCTTTCACCTTCGACTGGCTTATGCGAGGTAAGACTCCTTCTGGGACCTCTAACCTCCCGACGGATTCGACATCTTCTATTACCAACCTTTCAGCATCGACTTCAAAGCTTCCTGCATCCAGTCCACCTATTCAGTATCGGGAAACGGTCAGTGGGACGAGCTCACAAGCCTCTATCGACGTCGTTGAACAAGATCAAGCCGGGACCTCTTCAAGTCACGAAGCTAGACCAGATTCAGCAAGATCTCCATCCGGAACAGTTTCCTTTCCTCTCTCTTCTTCTCCCTCTTCAATTTCTTCTTCAACTACCACAAACACTTCTAGACCAAACGCAAATTCGATGCTTCAAACAACTAGACTTCCGTCCATCTCTGCCATCACTGATCTCCTTCCTTCGAGCTCAACAGCCCATTCATCAACCGTGCCGTTTGGAAGAGATCCTCGGTCAGGTCTTTTGTCGGGATCATCTGATCTAGACACGAGGATATCTGAGAGATTCCATAGGTCTTCATCATCCAGCCCAAAGTCGATTTCGGAACAATTGGCAATGAGATCTTCAAGCTTTGGTGGTGATCGTCTCAGTCGTTTGGATCCTTCACCTTCAGCAGCCACCCAAATCGCAAGCAGAGACTTTCCATTCTCCAGAGGACCAGAAAGCGAACCTTTTCGCCGAGGAGGATCAAAACCCATCCCTTCAAACTCGAGGGAAGACAGGATTCTACCGTTCTTCAATGCCGATGCCAGCTCTAGAGGAGAAGATCGAGCTGCGGGTGGATCAACCTATTCTTCAACTACTTCTCCATCTCCTTCAATTGGAATCTTTGCTCATTCGGCTGGTGAATACCGCCCTCATGGGTTCGAAAGAGACTCAAGAATCGATCGAGATCTCGAAGGAACTCGATCATTCATGGGATTACCAGCTCCTCTTCCTCGACGTCAAAGTGGTCAAGGATCCGACTCTTCCTCTTCGAGCTCCGTCTCAATGCACGAGAGCGTAGGAGACGAGCAAGAGATCCATCCAAGGTCTCGATTTGCATCAGGTGGCTCAAAGTCAAGATCGCCAGCACTGGGACCCAATTTCGACCTAGAAAGCCGAACATTTGAAAATCAGGATGAAGGCACAGAGGATTGGAAGAGTGAGGTCATGGGAAGAAGGAGACGAGTACAGGTAAGTCGAGAGCTGTAGTTAGTTCACTTTCTCAATTCGAGCTCGATGCGGTCACTTGGCTCGTTTCTGACCTTCGTTTTCTAACTCCTCGTCTCTCGCGCCCGTTCTACTTTTAACAGTCTGTCCGAAAGAGGAAAAGAACGAACGAGCATCATCAGTTATGCCTTGGCTGTGGAGCTACGGAAACGCCTGGTGAGTTTTGAAAAAGACAAAATCAAGTCTTGTCTCGAGCTCTCGGCTAAGACCACCTCGTCGAGCTTCTCATTTCAGTCTTGCTAATCGAATTCATTCGTCTCTCCCCCTCTGACTCTCACAGAATGGCGCAAAGGACCAACTGGACCTCGAACTCTTTGCAATGCTTGTGGACTTCAATGGGTCAAAATGTGTCGACGAGCCAAAGAAGCAGGCTCTACTTCTACTTCCACCTCCACTTCTACTTCTACTTCTCAGACCGTTTCAGCTTCCAATGAAACGGAAGAAGATGAAAGTGACGACGTAGTAATCAAGGATTCAATGAGCGAAGCAGAGAAGAAGGCGCTTAGAGACCTCAAAGATTTGAGAAAGGAGCTGAAGAGGACTGCTTCCCTCAAAGTCAAAAAGAATGTTCCAGCCATTGGTCCTGGTACCAAAATCGTGGTCCAGAAATCACGTTCAGTCTCCGATCATCAACAATCCCAACCCGAGCCCACCTGGTCATCAAGCTCCTTCTCAAGCTCTGACTTCAATCGCAACCAGATCAATTCACTTCAAACAAGTCCAACCTCAACCTCAAGCGACTCTCTCCCTTCTCCAGCTCTTAGTACAAGCGGTAGAATCCAGAGCATGTCGATCTCTTCCTTAATCTCCTCGGAAGCTCCAACTCCTTCTTCAGCCCCTCCCTATACCAGTCGAAGTGCAGGTTCAACTCCCTTCCTTACTTCAAGAAGCTTGGACAATCTCGATCATCTTTCAGGTCAACATCAGAGATCATCAAATTCGCATTATCAATCCTATCCTTCTCAGACTCAGAACGCAAGCTTCACTTCACCTTATTCTCGACCACAAAGCGCTTATTCTTATTCAGGTTCATTTCCATCGATCCGTCATCAACATCCACATCCACAAGGATGTCTTCAACCGCAACATCAGTATCAAAGCCATCATCAACAAAACGTAACTCAATTCAGGTCCTCCTCTGATAGACTTGCAATCCCAACTCCATCGGATCGTCAACATTCCGCCGAGCCTCAAGAAAGAAGCGAATCTGCAACAGACAGTCTGAGACGTCGTAGATTCTCATGAATACCTCGATCATCTCTGCAATCTCGAAAAAGTAGGCGCAGGTCGTCCAATTATCCGCATCTTCTGTAGTATGTAATTCGAAGAGCACTAATGATCATTAGTCTTTTCATCTCCCATCGACTCCAGTTACTCCAAAAAGCGCCAAAAAAAATATCCCCCTCTGTTACCTCTCTCGAAAACGGACGATTATTGTTTCTCTTCTTTTGTTCCCTGCCATCTCTCACTCCATTAATGCACCTTGATAGCAATCTGCAAGCATTCGCACTCTCGTATAGAATCACACATTGTCTTGTCTTCTTCTTCTTCTGTCCTAGTAGAGCTCCTTCCCGCTAATACAAGCTTCTCAATCTGTCGCTTCTGAGCGTGAGTGACGCTCTTATGACAGACTGCGAGAAGAAAGAAAACAAAGCACAAGAGATGTTATCAGAGAACTTCGGAAGAGCTGTGGTAATTTGAAGCAGTAAAAGAACATTTCAGGAGAATGGGAAAAGAGAACAGAAATTAGACGCTCGGGGCAAAGTACAAGAAGAGAGAGAAGAAGAAAACAAGAGGTAGCCGTATCGGGAAAAAGTTAAATGAAAAGGAAAAGAAAAAATAAAAGTGTCTTTTTATAGTTTCGAGATTCTTAAGAGCAGATAATGAGAAGAGAAATGATTGGAAGGGTATAGGTTCGAAAAAAGATTGATGAAAGAGAGAAGCATGAATGTTTAGAAGACGAAGGACTTGGTAGGGATTGAAACAAGAAAAAGGATAGAGACTTAATCGTTGGTTCTTTGAATCTTGAAGTTAAAAGCAAAAGTTAAACCGGGAACCGCGAACTGAGTCGGATAAGAGGATAATCGATTGAAAGGAGAACATCGACGAGAAATCGAATCTTGAATTCAGATACTTCCACGATGAGCTGAAAGAAGATAAGCGACTGGATGTTGATGTTGACCGGCAGAAGTGAAAGGTCTGGCATCGTTATGATCATTTTGAGACTGATGATGATCCGATTCATTATTGAAAGAAGGTGAGCCTTCACCAGCATTACCATTTCCATTTGAACCCGAAAAGGAATATCGATTCATTTGTTGATAAATTTGAGGAGGAGCTCCCATCGATCCGTGTCCATGTGGAGGTGGTGGTAAAGGATGAGCTGAATGACTTGGAACCGAGAATGGATGATGCATATTTCCGCCTTGAGGATGAGGATGAGCGTGAGCAGGAGAAAAGACTGTATGAGTATTGCTAGGAGGTGTTGGAGCCATTCCAGCTGGAATCAAGAAATTCGAACCGGATCCTCCTCCTCCATCTCCTCCTCCCAAGTTTGGATCGAAATGAGCTGCCATTTTCGCTCTGACAATGGCTTCTTCGTTGGCTTTGGCCAAAGCTTGCTGTCTACGTTGTTCTTCTTCTCGTTTCCCTTTACGCCAAGCTCTTCTCATTTCTTTGAATTCTGTTGATGCGAGAGAGTGTAGAGAGTAGAGAGAGAGAGGGGAAGCGAATCAGTCGAATCATTCCAAAATTTCTCGAGACTTCCTTCGAACTTCTTTAATGAACGTTCGAATATGCAACGTAAACTCACCAGTCGGACTTCTCTTTTCTCCATGTTTCTGCATGCTAACGTGAGCGTTCAAATGATTCAAAGTACCATAAGATTTAGCGCACCCTTGCCAACCACAAGTATAAAGTCTTTCAATCTCATCATATCTTCTTCTAGGTCTTTTCTTGACTGGAACTCCACCTTCTTGATGTTGTTGTTGATGATTTTGATTTCCGTCATTGTTCGATTCGAAAGAATGATTTCCTTCTTCCTCTCCCAACATAGCTCCAGAACCAGAAGCGATGGAATTGGAACGATCTTGATGTTGATGAGGATAAGGTGGATGTTGTTGATGATGATGTTGATGTTGAAGTTGGTCTTCTTCCGACATGTGAGAAAAGATTCTTTGATGAGGAGGAGGAGGAGATGCTACTGAACCTGCGATCGAACCAGTCGAAGCTCTTGGACCGCGATAATCTGATTCAAGGAAAAGAGATTGAGTGAGCAAATAGCATGTCAGATTACACGATCGGCAAAGATCAGATTCCTTCGAACGAAGAAAGAGAGAGAATTCTGGGGTGATTGAATTCGAAGCCACGATTCCTCGCAGCACACGGGCTTTTGTCCTCTTCTCGTCTCCAGTTGTCCCTTTTGGAATGAAATAACTTCTCCAATTGATCAATCCCCCATTTCACTTCGATTTTTACTCACCAAATCCTCCCATCGCACTCCAAGCTGTCCCAGGGAAACCACCGAAATGACCAAACATTCCATCAGCAGTATGAGGTCTAGCTCCCCCAGCAGCATTTGCCCAAGCAGCCATCTGATCGGCGTGAGGAGGAGCATTCCCTCCATGATTGTGAGGAAGAAAGCTTGGATTTGGAGGAGGATAGATCCCATGAGTGGGGATAGGCCCACTAATGGAAGCTCTATGCATATATTGAAGGCCAGGATGAGGGAGATGAGATTGCTGGAGAGATTCATGGATCTGATGAGGATGAGAATGAGAAGAAGTGGGTCGATATTGATGTTGAGAATCTGCTGGAGAATTGGCTTCGTCCAAATGAGCGTTGTGATGGAACGGATCCAAAAATCCGAATTGTTGAGTCTGCGGTTGTCGATGATTGGAATTGGATTGAGAAGAAGAATGTTGGAAAGAATTGGGATTGTTGCTCTGGATCGGAGGAGAGTTCTGACCTGGAGATTGAAGATGTTGTTGTTGTTGATCGTGGTGGCTTGTATGGAAATCTGGATGAGACTGAAGTGGATGATGATGATGATGGTTGTTGTTGAAGAGAGGAGCGCTCATTGGAGATAACAGATCAGGATGATTGTGAGTAGGAGGAGGACCGTGTTGATTTTGCTGAAGCTGAAGATGTAATTGATCCCCGCTCGCTGGATGAGAGGATGGATGATGATCTTGATTGAATAACTCTCTTGAACTCAAACCATTGTGACTACCGTTTCCATTCTGGATGGGTGGATGCAAGCCCTCAGCGTTAGAGGTAGAGGACTCATTGGAAAGATAGACTTCTCTGTCTCTTCCACCTCTATTCCCATTCCTGACATCTTTTTTGGATCCTAATTCTTCGTTGCCAATTCCATCTCCGTCTCCATCATGATTTTGTCCATCTTGTTGAGTCGCCTGCCTATCTTTTTCCGATGCAGACTCCTCTGGCTCTCCTTCATCTCTTCTCTCTCCTTGTGATTGTTCTTGTTCTACTTTTTTTACTTCTTCTTCTTGTTGTGCTGCCTGTTGTTGGGCTCTTCTTGTCGTTGGCATGCTTGATTAGATGATAGAGGTTGGATGGATGAAATGGGGTGATGGTTTGAGTGCAAGCCATTTCGAACTAGTGAGATCCCGAAGAAGCTGCCTATGCCTATGGGAGAAGAAACTGCCATACCCAGGTCCATTGCTACAAAGGTTATATAAATGAGAAAACAAAGGAAGAAGGAAAAGAGACAACAACAAATCGTCATAACATCAGTCGCAGCGTTAGAGTGATTGCCCTTAGCCTGGCTGCTAGTTAGTATAGTAGTGCCTCATCACCGCTTTCTATCAATATAGTCTCATCGACTTCATTTCGGTTTGGTCCTGATTCAAAATCTTTCCGAACCACGCACTGGATGAAAAAGCTGATTGATCTGCGTTTGATGCTACTCGAGCCTGCTTCACGAAATCAATTGCCACTCAGACGCATTGACGAAGAATGAAAACGTTGAAATGAAGATTGTATCTACTCTTTGTGAAAGCTTTTTGAATTATGACAATGTGGAGTTTATGCGGAGAAAATAAATGGAAGAAAAGAAAAATGTACTTGTACATACAAGTATATAAAGTGGAATGAAGTTGCTTGCTTTTTTGGAGTGAAAGAGAAAAACAAAACAGTTATAGACATGGAAATTCACAAACGCCAGCTGGTGGGAAGAAAAACAAAGGTTTGAATTCGTTCGAACTAGCTTCTTGAAGAGTAAAATGTGAGAAGAAACTCTAAACCTCCTCATTGTCTTCTTTGTGCTTCTTCATTGAAAGACCTCCCATCAAACTCTCGATCTCTTCTTGATTCCCGACTTCTTTCTGGTCAAATCTGAAGTCGAAATTTGAGTTGGTCGAATTGTGAGAATGTCTCATCGAAGCAGCTGAACGAAAGAGAAAAGATCTACCATTTGAAGAAGTAGTTCTAGATCTAGATCTTTTGATGATTGGGATTGAATTTGAAGGAACAGAGGTTGACGAAGTTGATCTGATGAAGTCGTTTGAGAAAGTAAATGATCTGAAAAGGGGAAATGAAAGTAGTAGAGGATCATCGAAATGAGCGTGAGTATAGGGAAGCAAGAGCGAAAGTCGCAAAGAGATTGAAAGAGAAGATCTCACCTACTGGTAGTCATACTATTCCTTCTCATCCCACCCAAACGAACTCCTCTACTTCTAACTCTTCGATTTAAATGATTGACCTTGATTGGAGCTGGGCTCTTAATTCTGACTCTCTTGTTAGTACGTTTGAATGGAGTTGGTGAAGAAGGGATTGAGATCTGGACTTGATCTTGCCTATTCAATCCTTCTTCTTCTTCATTAACCTCAATGTAATCTCTTGCATCATTTTCATCTTTATCATCTCCTTCACTTGCTCTTCTCTTTCTAACCTTGAAGGAATCAAAGTTCTCATCCCTTCTGCTGTTGTTTGACCGAGGGAAGGGAGTTTGACAAAGCGGTCTCGATTGATTACGAGCTGGAGATTGAGTTTGATGAAGATGAAGGTTCTCAGATCCAGTGGGGTTGATTGGATCGGAAAAAGAAATCATTCTTGAACGTTTTGAAGAAGGAGGATCAGAAGAGGGAGGATTAGAACTCGATATCGAATTGTTACTGCGAAGAATTCCCTGAATTGAAGATGGGTTTGCCTCTCTGGGTTGAATTGGATTCGAATTCAATCTGAGTTGGTTCATTTGATTCAACAACTCCTCTTGATGATTGGCATCATTCATATTTCCAAATCGAGAAAGTCGAGATCACGGGGAGGCGATTGAAACGCTTCACGTTCGTTTCTCAAAACGTGTTCTGTGAACTGTGAATAAGGATAAAGATGGATTGAAAAGAAGAAGAAAGATTGTCAGTAAGGTTGTAATATGCTTGAAACGAGTGGAGGAAGAACAACACTTCAACAACAGCATTTCCATCTCTCTCTCTTTCTCTGTGCGCTAACGTCTCCAACAAACGACGCCTAGATTATCCAGAAGGTATTTGAATCTCTAATCCGACTGGATTTGAATCAACTTCATAGAGGCGAGCATGTCCATTGTTCCTGCATCTCATCTGGTCTTCCCCCCCCCCCCCCATTCCAATTGGTCATCTATCATCGCATCAACACCTTCGGGAAACTCACCAGAGAGTGACCACTAGTAGGTTTACTATCAAGAATCAGAATGAAGATGTCGAAAAGAGTGTATCGAGGATTGTAGGAGTAGAAGAGGCTGAATTAGGATAAGATACGCAGAACAAGGTTCAAGATCGATATGCGTCTACTACTCACCAAGATGAACTGTCTACAATACGTGATAGGCAGGAAGTGTATATGAATGATTGTAGGAAGAAATGGAATGTTTATGAGTGGATAGAGTAAGTTGAGAGAAATGATGGTCGTGGTACCAAGTCAAGAGAGATAATTCTTATAATTCTTATCGCTTTTTTCTTGACTTTTGACCAACACAACGATTCCAATAGTCATGGAACGCAACAAGAAGAGACAAGCCATTCAAGACGAATCAGACGAATCAGACGACTCGTTTTCTCCACCTCCATCCAAGATTAGAAAGATGAGAGCAAAGCAGGACGTAAAGAAGTGAGTCGTTGGTTGTGGAGCAAGTCATTTAAATCCCTTGGATTCTAGCTCACACCTCTCTCTMTCTCTCTCTCTCTCTCTCTCTCTCTCTCTCTCTCTCTCTCTCTCTCTCTCTCTCTCTCTCTCTCTCTCTYTYT
>BCHO01000001.1:996915-1207812 GCA_001599655.1 Golubevia pallescens
CYCTCTSTCTCTCTGTTACCTTCACTTTGAAATCCTGACTGATTCAAAAAATGACTCCAGCGCTGCAATCACTGTTACGATCATGACTATCTATGCAAAGTGGCGGGTTCCAACCAGGAATGCTACAAGTGTATCAAGGATAATATGGTTTGTTCGTGGGTGAGTCTAGTGGAAAATCAGGCTGCTTTGCGTTCTATAGAGGGATATCGAGGGAGCAAGAAAGGAGAAGGATTCATGCCTATCTGCATTCGGCTCTGACAACCAATTCTCTTCTTCCCTCAACTCCAGGTAAAGGAATTGATTCAAATGGAGAAGAAAAAAGGTAAGAAGAGAGGGAGATTGACAGTACCGAAGAGATGAGAGGAAAGGTCTGATCTAATCCTTCCCTGCCTTCCCTTTCCATTCTGGTAATGCAGGCCGCAGATCGCCACAAGATTGGGACGCCATTGTGCGCAGAGTCAAGAAAGTTCCAATCACTGTAGGCATTCTAGCTTCAGATTCAGAAGACGAAGGAGAAGGAGATCCCAATTCAATCGAGATGGATCAAGATCAAAATGGAGTTCCAATCACTCAAGTCACTCTAGCCACTCTAGCTTCGGATTCAGAGGATGATGGAGATGAACAAGATCAAGTCGGAATCACTAGAGTCACTCTAGTTTCGGATTCAGAGGATGAAGGAGATGGAGATCCCGATCCAATCGAGATGGACCAAGATCAAAATGGAGTTCCAGTCACTAGAGTAACTCTCGTTTCGGACTCAGAGGACGATTGAGAAGGAGATGATGAAGAAGAATAAGAAGAAAAAGAGGAAGAAGAGGAAAAACTGGAAGGAGAAGAAAAAATGGAAGGAGAAGAAAAAATGGAAGGAGAAGAAGGGATCGAGGCTTAGTCGAAATTGCTGTAAACTTTCCCACTTCTCGACCAAGCGTTTTGTTCTAGAAAGTTAAGACTTGATTGGTCTTGAAACTTTGAATATGCCTTCCTGAGGAAGAGATGTTTCTGTGAACAACTCAGAGAAAAGAACATTTGACTTTCGATCCCAGCGAGGCCTTGATCATTTATCATTCCTCAATCTTCTCAAACCCAAGCAACGAATTCGTTGGCAGTTTCTGACAGAGTCATCGTTCGTGATATCACATTTGATTCAACAACTCGTCTTGATTGTTGGCCTCATTCATCCTTTTGGTCGCAAGTGAAGAACGAGAAACTTAAGCCAAAAAAACACGATTTTGAGACGAGACGCATCTCTTCCCCTACAACATTCCATTCCCTCGAAAAGGCAAGTCGAACAAGCGACCGCCATTGATCTCTAAACTAGTACAACTACAGAAAACGGACAAGGACAAGGGGAAATTTCATGTCAGCAATTTGTAGAGCCAGGTGAGACAACCGCAATCAGAACCAGATTCAACTCTGCAATCAACGTCAAAGTATCCCCCTCCGAGCAAATGAGGGAGAACAAGGAGGGGACGGAATGATAGTCAGAGTTTGATAGGAGGTCGCGCAGAGAAGGAGGGAAGAGATGACAGAGTCGTGGAGAAGGGAAGAGATGTTGGCTCCAATCTTCAGAGAAGTCAAAGAGCAGCAAACTCTCAACATTGAGGCTGCTGTAGAAGAAATCCCTTCTCTGAACAGGCAGAACTATGGAATGTGTCTGCTAAGCTTCCATCGGCAAGCTTCCATCATGACTTCAGGCAGAGCAAAGAGAAGTGATCCTCGATTACTCTTCTTCTCTTCCATCGAGTCTCTCTGAGCTATCTGGCTAGCCCAGGTTGGATTCTTGAAACGTCTTGAGTCAATCTAAATTCAGACTGGTGACTACTTTGGCGAAAGATCCAAGAGATGATTGAGAGCTCTCCTTCTAATCTAGCTCCTTGTTGGACTCCTCTATTCTCAAACCTTTACTAACTTTCCATCCTCACTCTCTGTTCTGTCTCCTTGTCCAACTCTAGATTGACGGAAGAGCGTAAACAATGGCGTAAGGATCATCCTTTTGTGAGTATCAATTGGTAGATTCAGTGTCAATTTCTTGACTCCCGCTGCATCTTTCTCGACTCTTTCTCATCGACTACTTTCCCTTCTTATCTCGACTTCCTCCTTGTCCTTTGCGCTACCAGGGATTCCATGCCAAGCCAGAAAAGGCAGCTGATGGATCTTTGAACCTCATGAGTTGGGACGTTGGTATCCCTGGAAAGGCTGATGTGAGTCTTTCCTCGAAGATCTCTTACCTCCGAGACCTTTCCTTTTCTCTTCGAGTAGATCTCTAGGCAACGCTATTTTTACAAGGTCAAATCTTTTTCAAGGCATTATCCAAAGACATTCAATGAATTCTTCGGTTTCTTCTCTCACTGACAAGGTTTCATTTCTTTGCTTCGTTTCCTTTCACTTCACTTCTCTAGACTCCTTGGGAAGGTGGACTCTATAAGCTCAAGATGGTCTTTCCTGAAGAGTATCCAGCTAAACCTCCAAAGTGTTAGTACTTCTACTTGAAGGTTCTTTGAGCAGAGAGTCGAACTTCTTTTCTCACTTCTCTCCTCTTCGACTCTTCTCATCTCCTTCGCTTGCTCTCCACTGCTCTATCTTTAGGCAAATTTTCTCCTCCAATCTTCCATCCTAACATTTACCCTTCTGGAACTGTCTGCCTTTCGATTCTAGACGAGGAGAAGAGTTGGAAACCTTCGATTACGATCAAGCAGGTGAGTGTTTTCTTTTCTCCCTCTTCCTTCCCAATACTTTCGTGATTCTTTGGAGCGACTCGTTCTTCTGACATCCATTGTCGTGCTTTGCTCTTGCCTTGCTCCTAAACTCAACTCCTTCCTTTCCTTGCTATGCCTTTCCAATCCTTGCCTTAGATCGTTCTCGGAATCCAAGATCTTCTCAACGACCCGAACAACAGTGATCCAGCTCAGGCTGAGGCTTATGGTATTTTCAAGTGAGTGTTCTCTCGTCTGCTTCTTTGCTAAGCTATCAGCTTGGAGATCTTCGATCGCTTGCTTTTCTCGAAGTAGAGAAAGATAAGGGTTTTTTTTTAATTAACCTCTCCTCTTCTTTGTTTCTTTCTTTCCTCTATATTTCGATCAGATCAAACAAGAAAGATTACGAGTGAGTCGATCTGAGCGTTCTTGCTCTTCAGAGCTTTTAGCAAGCGCTCACAGCTTTGTTTGGAAGGCAAAGAAAAGTGACCTGATGTCTAACTTTCTATTACATTCTCTCTTTTTCACATTCTTCTTCTTCCTTCAGAGCGAGAGTACGTGCTCAAGCAAGGGACATGGCTCCTCGTTAGATATGCCTCGACGAGTTTCCATCTTTCGATTTCATTCGACGAAGGCAGTTTGGAGTGTGGGTAGTCGATCATGAATCTCTTTCAAAACATACTGGTCCTGTTCAGGTGTTTCATTCTGATACTCTAGTAGTTGTGCTATCTTTTTAAGTTCATTTTCATTTTCTGCACATCCATCGAAAGTGATAACTTCGTGAAGATCGAAGGTTAAGTTGTTGATGCCTTTTCTTCGACTTCTCAACCCTCGGTAGACGAACCACATTACTCTTCGCGATTCAGACTGAGGTAAAAGAAGATTCCAGCTCGCAGAAAGATTGAAGTGAAACAAGTCGACAAGGCTCTCACGAATCGGCTCAACTCTCGATTCCTCTTCCATTGACTCCCTTTCTTTATTTTGTCTGATCTCCGAGTTCTCAGTTCTCTCCAGCTAGAATCCTCAGAACTTCCAATCCTTCTGACCAATCCTTGACCTTTACGAGATTGAATCCATCTCCTTCATCCCTTCTGCTTCTTCTCTCCTTCTCGAGGATCTCTTCCCAAATCTCTTCTCCTTTCTTCGTCTCTCCCTCGCTGACTTCCGAGCCTGTCGATTTGAACTCCTCCACTTTAGACTCTTGAGTTCTCTTGGATTTCCATTCTTCTACCCCGATCGAAAGATAGGTTCGGAGATCAAGTCTCTCCACAGTTTGAATGAGAGACTTCGATTCTCCAATGATGATCCCTACGTCTGCAGCTAAGAGACAGGGTAGGTCGGTGTTGCTATCTCCAACGTAAACTGTTAACAGTCTGAAAGGGTAGAAAGAAAGAACTCAGTGAGGTCCGAATGAGACTTACGAATGACGACATCTTATCATTTTGTCGACTCACTCGTTCCTTTCTTTCTCATTCAAAGCCTCTAATTTAACCTTCCTTAACCTTTTCAGCTCTCTCAACTTATGAATTCCGGTCCTAATTCCAGAAAAGTTGGTAGACGAAGATGGCGCTTGCTTTTCTTCTTCTGAAAGATCTATGCTTTCAAATCTCTCTGATTCTGCATCGTTGGACTTGGTCATTTTTCCTGTGCCTTTTCCATCCTTTCCTATCTGAATCTCGTTAGCAATGATTGAGTTAGGGATATTTGGAGGGAAAGAGCCTCCTTTCTTTGATTTGAGACCTAGCGAAATGAATCTCGCACTCCATCCAACGCTGATGATGTGGAGTTCCAAATGACCCGACTTTGATTTGTTTTGAATCCACTTTGAAGCTGAAAGCTGTTCATCCGCATCATTGGAAGCCCAACCATTTCTAAAGGTGAGATCTTGAGATTCCACCCTCTTCTCCAAAAGTTCAGGTGAGTAGTTTGCAAACAGACCAGATTGTTCGACTCTTTCTTGAGATTTCAATTCGACCTTGTCGATTGAATCTAGATACCTCAGTTGATCTCTCAGTGTTGTAGGAGTTTGCTCGTTCTCGGTATGACTGTTCAAATCCTCCATGTAAAATTTGGAAAGGGTGGAGAATCTTGGAGAAGATGGAAGTGAAGATGACGGAGTTGGAGGTGAAGCTGGTGCTATCAATGATAGAGTATCTTTGTTTGTTAGGGTCTCATCCCAGTCTAGTAGGAGTAGCAACATCTTTTGGAGAGATGTCGAATGAACGAGTGAGTGGTCGAGAAGTTCGAACGAAGAAGGAATATTCTCGCCTTTTAGTCTCAAACTTCGCTCAACTCTTTGTCTCATTGAAAAGAAAGCAAAGGAAATTAGGGTGACCTTGAATGATTCACAAAAGATTTACATGTTACCAAAACCACCAATCAGGTTTATCCTCTGCTCTTTCCCCTTCAGCCTCCGTCTCCCTTTCTTCTTTCTCTTTCTTTTCCCTTCTCCTTTTCTTGACCATTCTACCCAGCTCTCTTCCCGCTTCAATTTCATCCTTGATCCAAGAAGAGGTCCCCTCTCCCGAGCTCTTTTCATCAAGAATCAATCGAGCACCTCTCCATCCTCCCACCGAATCCAAATCCAAATCGTATTCTCCTTGCCTTTTCATCTCTCCAGTTCCTGGGCCCACGGCTTGATGACCATCCTGTGACTTGAAAGCTTCTTCGTCCCACTCTTGAGAAGACTCTTCGATCTTATTCCAAGCAGACTCTCTCAGCCCAAACCTCTCTAAAAGATATGCGACTTCGTTTAGTGGAGAAGAGAAACTCAGTCCTTCAGTGAATTCAGAAGAAACTGATCTTCTTCGTTTTCTTCGGTTTCTGTTTCTGGAGGTAAAGTTGATCAGAGGGTTTGTCTCCACTTCTTTCTTCTCCAGTACAGACATCTCATAAGCTATCTTGAAAAAAGAGTACAGGTGAGAATGGCTAAGAATACTTGACAGCTTGCCTTCTAACTTGCTTTTGAGCCGAGACTTTGTAGAATCTTGTTGAGGCTTGAACTCGAGGTAATTGATGTTTTGAAAGACTTTGGTCTGAAGGTTGAGTAGCTCTATCAGAATCGCATTGATCAGATCCAGTGCTTCTTGCAAATCTTTGATTCCTTTGCCTTTTCCTTTCTCACTGAATACGACACTTCTCTTTCGGACTCTTTTCTTCTTTTGACCTTGCTGAGAACCTTCCTCGATTCCACCATCATTCTCGCTTCTGAGCTCGGATTCAGGCCTTAGAAAGAGGTCCAACTCCAAGGAAAGTCTGTTCAGGTACTTGCCATATTGATTCAAAAGATTGAAGACTGGTCTCTGAGTTTGGTCTGATGCTGGAATGTTGAGTTCGAGAGTTGGATCTTGAAACTCGAAAGTAGATGTTTCACTATCCCATACACCATTTGAAATTGATTCACTGCCAATCTCTAAAGCTCTGAAGGTGATCCAGAATTGCGAATCAAAGAGAGAATCGTTGATCAAATTGACGAAGGTTGCTCTCTTGATACGATTGATGGTTTGATCGAGAACTTGTTCTGGACTCTCGAGAGAAGTGGAGTGCGATAGACTTGAGCTATGCCTTGCACTTTGCGATTGCTGAACAGGGTAGAGCAAATTGAGAAGGTTGAAATGTAGAACATCTTCTCTTTGATAATTGTGACCTGAACGAGAACCTGAAATAGATCTTGAAACTCTACCAGTCAAAGTTGAGTCGATCATTTCTTTCAGAGATCCTAGAGCTTTCTCCCAATGATCTCTTCCACTTGATACTCGGATCTGAGTTTGTTTGGCTCTGAGATCTCTAGTCTGTTTGTAATATGAATCGATATCAAATCTTCCATTTCCGAGACCTAGATCTTGAATTTGAACTTGATTGGAAGCAGTTACCAACTCGACCATTTTACCAATCGACTCCCATCTTCTCTCAATCATTCTATCAAGCCTCTTGAGAGAAATATCATAAGAGACCGTTTCCTTCTCATTGCCATGGTCATCTATGACCTTAAACAGATTGCTCCTTTCGTTTAGCCATTTCTTCAAAGGTCTAGAAGTTAGGAAATCTACCTCGAATTGAATTAAGATTTCTAAAGCTTGAACGTATGGGAAAGGTGAAGGGAATGAAGCCAACGAAAGCGGACCTGTGAGAGTTGAGATTAGTTGAAAGGTCAGCATATGTTCAGTAAAGAATTGGCAGTTTCAATAGGGAACAACATTCCGAGGAAGATGATTTCTCCATCGAAGCACTCACCTGACTTTTCGTTCTCGAAAGCCTCCTTTTCCGATCTCATCCTCTGATTGGAATCCAAATCAAGATCGAATCCGAACTCCAACCTCGAGCCTTTCTCTCTGTCTTGGTCTTGAGCCCTCTTTCTTGATAGAGATTCATCCCCAAAAAGCTCATCAACAGACAATCGATACCTAGCGAATAAACCCAAAGTCTCTCTTGCTTCATGCAACCACTGACTTGGAGAAGGATCTATCAATCTTGATTCTGAAGGTTTCAATAAGGATTGGATCGATCTTAGATCGTGAGAATTCAAACCTCTGGAACTTGAAGTTCTCTCTCGATTGTCAGCTTCTCTACAAGCTCGACCGAATTCGATCGTGAATCTGTCTACTAGATACTTGGGAGGATAAAAGTCTTCTCTATAAGAATCCAGAGTATGGGGATCTGAATAGCTGTTTTCTCGTTGAAGATTTTCTTTATGTTGCTGGATCTTACTCTGTAGAGAATTATGATGATGAGAGAGCCAATCTTTCAAATGTTGAGAAAGAGTCAATAAAGGAGGAGGATGAAGTAGAAGTTGAAGCTGCAGCTGAGAATTTGGACTTGATGATGGAGACTGACTCCTTGAAATTGGATCTTTCAAATGATTCGAGGCGATCACGCTGGGATCAAAGGATCGAGTTGAATTCGAAGAAGAGCTTTTGATTTCTTCCAAAAGGCCTCGAAGTTCTTCTCCTTCTCTAACATTCCTTTGAACTAGAAAAGGTCTGAACCAATCTTTGAGATCCAAAGACTTCATGGAGTTCCCTTCTTCAACTCTTTCTGGTTTCGTCTCATTTCTCTCTAAAAAGATTCTAAGGATTTCATCCTCCTCTCCAAACCCCAATAAATCTGATGGATTCCCAACTTGTTTCTCTGTTAGACTTTCTAACTTTTTGTAGTCTCTGATTTCTCCATCTTTCAGTCCTAATAGATAATGAAGTTCTGAATACGGATCAGAGTACGAATTGATGGGATTCAATTCCTTTTGGGAGGTTTCTCTAACCTTGACCTCTCTTTTGAATAATCTCTTGCTCTTCCGGTTAGGTAAAGATTTAAATTTGTTGACTATTCCGTCTTGATTTTCTTGATTTGATTGAGATTCATTGCTTGATCGTGTCTCGCCTACGTCTTCAATCATTGAATCTGATAAACTTGAACTAGAGTCCCTTTCCCTGATTTCCACCATCCCACAACCAGGGTCGAAAAGAGTTGCATTCAAGAGTGTTTCCAAGAGTTGCCAACTCGGTCGAGGTTTGAATCTAAGATTGATGTGAGTTCCAGATGTGAAAGAGCCGAGCTCTGAAGAAGTTGATGAAGAAGAAGGAATTTGAAACCGATATTCCAACGACTTGAGAAAATCGATTTCCTTGGTGATTGAATGCAGAAATAAAGAATTGTTAGGATGCCGATCTCTAGAATCATTCTTGAGTTGAAGAGAAGGAAAAGAAGAAGTCGAGGAATCTGAAAGTATTGCTGGTTTCGATCTGTTGAGATCTACTTGAGGAGGAGGATGATGATCATCATCATCATTATTCCTCATACCAGACAAAGACAACAACAATCTCGGTCTTGAACCAGGTCTAGAATCTATGAATCCAAAAGAATCTTGAAGAGAAGAGGTCGATTTGGATTTCGAACCAGTTCGATCCTTTAGAATCTCGTCCGGGATGGCTTGCTCAGCCAGAATCGAAACTATTTCCGAATAAATGCTTGACAATGAATCGATTTGATCTTCTAAAGATCTTATTGAATGAGACTCTGTGGACTTTTGAGTGAAAGAATCTTCTTGACTTTGATCTTGACTTTGATCTTCGACTACTTGCTTTTCTTTTCCCTTTCCCTTTTCTTTCCCATCTGAAATTCCAGAACCAAGTTCAAGATCCCCTTTATTCTTGTATTCGTATTGCAATTCCAACAATCTCAACTTGGTCTCTCTTTTGAGTTCCAACAAAGTTCTAAGAAAGTCATCACCACCTCTACCTTTTCTACTATCCAATTGACCAATTCTAAGATTCCCACTCCTCGTCTCCCTGACCAATTTGACCAATTTACTCAATTGATCATTCGTTAATGTTTGAGAATCGTCCCAATTGTTCAATTGATCTAAACGATTTGATCTGAACTTTGAGATCCTATTCTTTCTCCTAGAGATGAAGAAATGTCTTTTCAAGAGGTTTGAAACATGACGATCTCGATCTACTTCATTGAATTGTTGGATTGATTGAGATTGAATTGCTCTTCTTAGTTGGAGATAGATTGAGGCTGGTTCGTGAGTTGAAGTATTGGAAGTGGAAGTGGAAGTAGAAGTAGAAGCGTAGACGGAAGAAATGGAATTGGAATGAGAAGAAGAAGAGAAAGCTCTCGATTGACTTTGAAGCTGATTTGGGGATAAAGCTGGATTCTGATGATGATGAAGATGTTTCTGGTTTGAAAGCAGAGTTGAATTGAAAGCGGGCAATAAGAAACTTGGAGGGAAATGGGAATTGTTACCTTTGGCTTGAAGAGAACATCTTGAGATGGCTGCCTCTCTTGAATGAGTGCTTGTGACTGAGTGGACTGGTGTCTGAAGTTGATTTAGTTTCAACTTCAATTTCACCATAAAGAGGCCCACAAACTAAAGAAATCAGAGCCGCCTTTGAAGACAGAGTGAGAGTGAGAAGAGTATAACTTTCTCTCTGTCTCTCTCTCCATCCCACCCACTCGATCACTATCTCCTTTGGTCAACATGTCTGATTCAGATCCGAAACAGCAGCCACAATCATCATCGTCATCGTCAGAAGAAGGAATTGAATCAATCGATCCATTCAAATTGGATGACAATCAACAGAATTCATCTTCAGCTCAAGATCAACCTGCAGCAGAGACTACGACGACTGCCACTTCCACCTCTACTTCTACTTCATCATCTTCAGAGTCAAACAAAGTACAGGAAGATGACAATCATGGATTCAATTCAGCTCCATTGGATTACTCAAACAGCAACAATCAGAGTGCGAGTAGTAGTAGCAGCACTAACCATCCTCAGCCTCAACCTACTGCTGCTCCTCATTACAGTCATAGTCAACACAATGAATTGCCTCCTTTACCAATCCCTAACATTGACATTTCAGACATTCAGGTATGTGTTCAATGACTAAGAGTGTAGTGCAGCATCCAATCTCAAAGAGATCCAAACTCACCCTCGCTCCACTCTCGCTGCGCTACTCTCTCTCTTCCCCTTATCATCCTCTCTCTCCCCGTCTTGGTTATGATTCAGATCATCGATGCTATAAAGACTTCAGATGGTCCAGGTTCATCCTCCTACACTGCCTACATAGTTCAATCAGGTGTAAGTCCCAAGTCCCCACCTCCTCTTTTTCCATCTCAGCCGCTTTCCCCAATCTCAAATCCTTTTGATTCCCACATCCCTCCATCTCTACACAGTCACATCGATCTTCTCACAGATATTCCACATTTTCAGCTCTACGTTCTGCTCTAGTCTCTTTATATCCTACCATCATCATCCCTCCGATCCCAGACAAGCACACTTGGACGGATCACGCTGCAAAAGGTGTGGGAGTCGGCTTGTCGAAATCCAAGGACGATGTAGAATTGGTAAAGAGGAGAAGGAGAATGTTGCAGAGCTTCTTGAGGAGATGTTCTAAACATGAAGCTTTGAAAAAGGATAGTTGCTTTTTGAGATTCTTGGAAGGTAGAATGAGTTGGGTGAGTGATTGGAAAGAAGTAGAAAGCATGTTTCCACCTTATCACCTTTATCAAAAGGTTTCCGACTAACTGCTTTGGCAATTGAGAGTTTGAAATCAGGAGGGAAAAGAAAGCCTATCGGAAAGTCTCCTTCGATTAGGTTCAATCTTCTTCCAATCTCAAGTCATGGCCTGTTCTTCTTGTGTTTTATATCTGACTTTTTGACCTCCATGTCCTATTTTCTTTTTCTCTTTCTTTTGATCTCCTCAGTACGAGATCTCGACTTCACCGCCTTTGATCCATCTTCCAAAGAACCTCCTTCGAACCTCTTTATCGAATCCAGCTTCTTCCACCAGATCACTATCCTATTCCTCACTTCCTTTACCATCCGGATCCGAACAATTCAACGTTCCATCTCCATCCTCATCCTCAGCTACAGCAGGTTTATCCTTATCATCCTCTACAGTGAATCAATCCTCTTCAGCCTCTTCAGGAGGATTAGTCTTGAAGAATCCAAATCAAAGATTCCTAGATTCAGAAGCTTTCACAAACAGATTCGCAAATCATGTCAAAGGAGCTTTAGAAAAGATCAATAAGAAATTGGTAAAGAAATGGTTTGAATCTTCATCTGATTTTGGAGAATTAGGTTCTATATTGAATGGATTTTCATTATACCTTTCCAATCAAAATGGTTTATCAAATGCAATCGAACAAGTTGGTAAAGCTTCTGATTCTCAATTTTTGAATTCAAATACAATGTTAGGGATTTGGGAGGAAAGTTTTACTGAACCTTTACATGAATATTCTCAATTTTCGGGAGTCATTCAAAGGTTATTGAAATTTAGACATTTGAAACATTTCCAATTGGAATTGGCTCAAGATACTTTATCTTTTAAAAGATCTCAATTGGAAGAATTTGAAAGGATTGAAAATCAAGCAAAGAGATTGGATAGAGCTTTGGAAAGAGGTGGGAATGGTTTAACCCCTAGAAGTGAGACTCTAGGACCAGGTGGTGGTGGTAGTGTTTATGGATCAAGTTCTTTTCATGAAAATGGTTCTATGATTGGAAATAATGTCAATGAAAATTGGCATAGGAAATCTTTATATGGTTCAGCTGCTGAAGATGAAAATGCTTGGAATCAACCTCAACCTCCTACTTCACAACAGACTAACAAATCAAATCTAAACGATGGTGAAGATTGGTCTCCTGTTAATACTTCCAATAATGCTTCTCCTAAACCTCCTAATTCAAATCTTCCAGCTGGTGGGAATGGAAATGGAACTGATTTCATTCCAGCTCCTTCGCCTTCTGCTCCAAATCAATCTGCTTCAATCCCAACTGCTAGGAACCTTAACTCTTTGAGTCACTCTACAAATTCAAATTCAACTCATAACACAATGCATAAATCTACTTCGAGTTATTCTGGTTTATTAGGGGCTTTGGCTAGTACCTTTCATTCCGTTTTGGATACAGATCCCGAAGCTACTAGGAGAAACAACATTTCGAAGTTGAGAGAAGAGATCATGTTGGTGAGTTTTCGAGAAGGAGATTTCTTCTTTGATTTCCCTTCCAAGAAGGGAAACATGTACCCAAAGCAGCTTGAAAAATCGTAGGTCCCCATTTTTCTAATCACTTCTTCTCTCCCACTCTCTCCTTCTCTTTAATGCCCCGTTCTTTGATTTTCTCTTGATATAGTTGGAAGAAGCAGTCGAATTGACGACGAAAGATTTGAATCTGGCTACGAGTCAAATCCAGGCGGATTTGGATAGATTTCAAAGACAGAAAGTTCAAGATTTGAGAGATATGTTGATTGGTTTGAGCAAAGCTCATCGTGATTTTTGTCAAGCTGTGAGTAAAATGAGGTCATGATTCTTCTCTCGTAAGATGTGTGGAAAAGGGTTCATAGATCATCATAGCGAATCGAAAGGAGAGGACGACCTTGTTTATAGCGAAAATGATTCTGTCGTCGAGTAGGCATGACTGTAAACTATCTCTTACGATTTTCCTCTCCTCTCTCTCTCTGCTTTCATCTCCCTATTCTTCCCGTCTACAGAATCTGAATTCATGGCAAGAAGCTAGAGACGAAATCGAGAAAATCAAGCCTTCAACTAACTCTGCAAACTCCGGTGATGCTGGTAGTGAAATGCCCAATTCTAGGTTAGGTTTCCAAGGTAGATGAGATTTGAAGAGTCGACGCCTCTTTCAAGCAACAAGAGATGGGCTTTGAAAAGCAAAGATTTGGAAAACAGAAATGGATCCTGCGGACGTTCTCTCTCTCTCTTTCTCTCTCGCTCTCTCGCACGCTCCTAATGACAAATGTATGTGTATTCCAACCTTATTGAATGTTTGTTGATTCACCACTTCGTTATGCGGCTTTCGTGAAAGAACAGAAAAAGCACAAAAATTGGATTGAGTAAGGAGATCAGACGAATAGACAAAAGTGAGCAGAGAGCTTCCTAATCTCTTTCAGCCATCTTTCTTCTCCTTAGACTTTTGATTTCCACCTCTTGATCTTCCCTTTCCTTTCTTTGCTTGAGTTGGAGTACCTGGGATCTTCTTACTTCCTTCTGGAATCTTGTTGGAGCCAGAACCAGATCCTTTATCCTCATTTCCAGTCTTTGATCCCACAGCAGCTCCAGGAATCACTTTGGTTTTCTGTGCCTCTTGATTTCTAGCTTCGATTTCTAATCTTTCCATTTCTTCAAAAGCAGCTTTGGACCAACTGACTGGAACTGATCTACTTTCCGAATCTAAATAATCTGGTAAATAAGCATCAAGACAATTACTTTTGTCCTTCAAGGATTCATCTTGATCTAAATCTTTTGGTAATAGATTCCAATTTGCCCAATTCCTTGATTCTTTTCCGGAATAATCTTCAATGATTTTCCTTCTCTTGAATTCACTCTCTTTCCTGTCTATCTCTTTCATTCCGTGTCTTCCTTCAGATACGTGTAAGATCTCATAAGAATCATCATCTGAATCCAATATCCTATCGACTTGATCGTCATCTTCTTCGTCCTGTTCCTCTTCCTCCTCTTGAACATTCTCAGCTTGTTTCCCCTTCGACTTTGATGATGAGCTCAAAGAATCTTGATCATTCTTCGATGAATCCATCGATTTCTTTTCGGACAACTTTTCAGAGATCAATCCATCTCCTTTATCCTTCTTCGTACTCTTCTTTTTCTTTTCCTTTTCGTTCCCGTAAGAGACCTTGTGGGTTTTCATATTCAATCTGATGACTTTGTTTTTCTTCTCTTGCTCAATCAAAGGTCTCAATTCGTTATTCTGATTTTTCAAAGTAGAACTTCCTCTACCTAAAGCTTTGTCCATTTCGTACTTTTTCCTAGCCATCGGACTCATTGCCCCAGCTACGTTACCACTTCCACCGACTCCATCACCAAGTTGAGGAAACAAACTCTCCAAATTTCCATTGTTATTCTTGGGATGATTCCAATCTTGAGATTGTTGTAACTTCTCCAGTTTCCTCTGTTCTCGGACTTCAATGATTTTGACTCTTTGTTCTACTTCCAGAGTTTCTCTTTGTGAAAATAATTTGGATAAAAGGTTTGATCTTGAATTTGAAGAGAGGATTGGAGTCGTGTGACATGAAGGACAAGAAGTCGTGGAATTCAGAGGAGATGGGACCAACGTTGAACAGAGTAATAAACCACAATGAGAGCAGATTGGAATGTAGGCTTGAAGAGGATGAAGTCGACCTGGTTTGAAGGAGTTATGAGAGGGAAAGAAAGGATTTGAAGGGCATTCAGTCAACTCATCGAGATGAGAAGTGGGAGTGGGAGATTGAAAGCTTGCTGAGAGTTCTTCTTGGAGATGCCATGACGTCCTCACGATCGAGTTTCATCTAGCTCCCGTGTCCCTACATACTTTTGGGAGGATCTGCAAGATCTAAAGACTAAATGTCTTGCTAAGCTCAGTTGTCGAGCAAGTGATAACTCACCTTGACAGAAGCACACCTTGACTCTCTCTTTCCTCTTTCCCTTGCCCTTCTCAGATGCAGTCAAAAAGTTGTTCTCCTGTGCATCGGTAGCTTCAGTAGAGGTCAATTGAGCGACCAGAGAATCGATAGCTCTCATCTCAGGCGTCGGTTCGACATGAAATGGAAGCTCTTGATTCGACTCTGGAGCGACCTCTTCCACCTTTGATTCCACTTCTGATTTCTGAATTGTATCATCTGAAGATACCTGAATAACTTGTTTACCCTTCTTTTGACGATTATTCTCCTTTGTTTGCCTTTCCTTATCTTTCTTTGCTGCTGAGCCAAAGAAGAGATCTTGATCGTCTTGATCTTGACCTTTTATATAGACTCTACCACTTGCGCCGAAAGCCGATTCCTG
The DNA here is from genome assembly GCA_001599655.1 of Golubevia pallescens. NCBI lineage: Eukaryota > Fungi > Basidiomycota > Exobasidiomycetes > Golubeviales > Golubeviaceae > Golubevia > Golubevia pallescens. Next base: position 1,011,903 of record BCHO01000001.1, read on the forward strand.
ATCTAAATCATCTGGTAATTGAGAGGAATAAGTGGGTCTTTGAAAATGAGCTGATTGAGAATGAGATGGGTTTGGAGAGGAAGTTCTGTGGGATGTAGGTCTCGAGAGATTCTTGAGATTGGAAGATGAGCTCTTGGAGGAAGAAGAGGAGGAAGCGGCAGCAGCTGATGCTGAAGGTAATGGAGGGAACAAATTCGAAGACATTGGATCTAATCCACTCCTTTCTTTAAATGATAGTCTGTTGAGGAGAAGAGGAAAGGTGGAAGGGCGAATGATCCTTCTCTACGAAGTCCACGCTGTCTTTTCCTTTTCACTCCTGATCCTTCTTTGCTCTCGACCATATCAACAAAATATCAAGATTTCTAACAAATCTTCAGGGTTTGGCTATTGCAACTCATAGCCATTCAGAATCATCAGTCGCTCGATCCTAGCCAATCGTAGCAAGCTCATCTCGTCTTTTCACAACTTCGACGTCTCATTCTTCTTTGAGTCCTCTACAATCCTCTATCAATCAATCACTCAATCATTACTCAGTCCATCCAGTTCTCTCTTGCTTTTGTTCTTTTCATCTTGGTTCTCAACTTCTAAGTGCAACTCATCTAATCAGTTAGTTCAGAGCTTACGAGACCTTATCTCCGCTGAAGACTTGGACCTTTCCATCGTCGTACATTACGCTGATCGCCAACGACTCTCCCATTCCATCCATTCGGTTCTCAGATTGAACGTCGAGAATGGTCGCTCAACCTCCCAAAGCATGCAGTTCTTGCAGGTTCAGAAAGGTAAGACCTGTTGCGAACGGGACCATCAAATTCGCTTTGATCGTCGACTAGTCAAGCTGACCAATCCAACCTCTTCAACCAATCTCTTTCTGGATCTGTCTGATCTTTCTGCTTCATCTCTACAAAGATCAAATGTGATAGAAGGGACAAGTTGAAGGAAGCAAACGCTCCTGACGATTCGGACGTCAAGTGCTCAAACTGCGTAACTACTGGGACCAGCTGCGTTTTCATCTCTGCTCCAGTCAAACAACGTCAAGGAAAGAGAATCAGAGCTCTGAGGGATTTCGAGCAAGAGGAACTTCTCTATGGACAACAGCAACCTACCTCTTCCTCTTCGAGTTCTGGAATCCCTCAAATCTCTTCCAATGGCAAGACCTCTCAATCCACACCTTTCTATTCGACTCCTTCAATCCCATCTTCTTCTGCTCTTCTTCTAGAACTTTGGAGATCAAATACTCAGACTAGTGGCTCATCCATTTCCACTGTTGGCCAAAACTTTCTAAGACCTGGAATGTTTGGAATCAGAGGTTTAACAAAGCAACTTTTGGAATCTTGCATTGCAGCTTATCTCTTCAGTGTCTCTCCTACTCTGCCTATAGTAAGACCAGATTCATTCATTCCTCGCCTAGGAGCTTTCTTCAAACTCTACACAGGAGAGGTACCACAATCTGGAGTCGAACCTTTGGATGATCTTTTAGTTCTAGCTTCAGCCTGCGCTGGCAGTGCTTGTCTATCAGAATCAGTAGCAGGATTTCACAGAAAGTTTGAGATTCTGACAGATCTGAGGAATGCTTTCGATTCGCTTGCGGAAAGTGAGAATGGAGAAAGGTTGAAACGTGCTGGATTAGATGGCGTCGAAGCTGTCTACATCATTACCATACTGGAGGAAGACGAGAAGCTCAATGATTCTTTCATCAAATCAAAAGACTTTGTAAAAGGTAGCCCTTCATTGAAGATCTCTCCCACTAGTACGGAAGGTGTGGTCAGAATTGCAATGGCTCATGGACTTCATATTCGATCACCGGAGAAACCAGAAGAAATCAGAGAGGCGACTATCTCTTCTACTCAACCTCTAACTCCAGCTTCTTCGCCATCTGTAGAATCGGAGGGATCGAGACGGAATAGGATTTGGTGGTGTGTGAGTATGAACAAGCCTTACTTCTTGTCGACGTAGGAGGTTCAGAAAAGTATCTGACGATTGGCGTCTTTCTTCGCCCTCTTTCCCCTTCAGATTCTTGGAAACGATGCTTTCAGAGCCATGGCATATCGGCGTTCGGCTTACATTATAGAGGACAGCTTCGATCATGGAGGTTATGGAACAGGTGCGAAGAGTCTCTATGGAATTGAGTCGCAAGCTCGAGTCGATTTTTTGTGAGAGATATTGAACTGACGCCTTCTGCTTTCCGCTGCTCTTCGATACTCCTCTATCCTCTTTTTTCCCCATCAGACTACCCTATATCTTCTCTCAAAGGACTTCCACAGTGGGTGGTCTTTGAATTCTTATGGCTTTCGTCGATGGTCACAGTCACTTTCCTCGCTCGTTCGATTCTTCCAAAAATTCTAAGCGAAAGAGCTCAGAGACGTGGAGTGGACGTCAACGAGGTCTGGAGGGTGATCAACAGCATAGAGAAATGGAGAAACGAGCTACCAAAAGATGTCACTTGGGAAGCTCAGCATCGCTCAGGAATCCATGGGAATGAAGAAGCTGCTGGAGAAAGAGCTTTCAAGTGTAGGCTGAGAGCTTTATACCTCGAGTGCTTATTCCACTTCTGCATCATCGCTCTTTTCCATGGTCTCGAAGATGCAGGATTCAGAAATCAAGGTGGTCGAATCAACTCTAATCCCACCTCAAGTTATCTTCCAGAGGTTCTCGATCAACCAATCTCGACAGCTTCGGTCAGAGCTGCTGCATCAATTTCAAACAGCAATTCTCCGCATTCTCCATCGTCCATAGAGCTCTCTACTTCTGATCCACTTCTACCTCAAGCTTTACATGCAGTGGAAACTTTGGCTCACGCTACCTTCAATCGTCTCGCCGACCTTCTACCAAAAGCTGCTTCGGAAGGGATGATTAGAAGTTCTCCTTCTATTCTCAGAGGCGTAGGAACTGCTGCCATCATTTGGTCAACGGAAATCGCTGTCAGGAGAGCCAGAGAAGGTGCATCGTCGGAAGGATTGAACGAGATGTTGAACAAAGCTGAGAATCTGATCTCAGCCGTGGCTACGTGCGACTCTAGTCAAGGCACACCTCTTATCGTCCAACAAATGAGAGAAGTAGTCTCAAAAGCAAAGCTGTCGGTCAAGGAGATTCTCAGTCAACGAAATTTCCCATCCCCAGCTGCCTCAGCTTCGTCAGGAAACGATTCTCCTCGAACCCAAAACACAAGCAGCAATCCAGTCTTCAACTCGATCCCGGGCGGCAGTGTAGAGCCTTTTGGAGCTCCTCCTCAAACGGTGAGTTCTGAGTCTATAAGAAAAATCTCGCTCGAGACTTGCTTTTCATTCGATGCCTTGTCCTCTGACTCAACGTTACTTTCGTCTCTCTCTCTCTCTCCCCCCCCCCCCCCCYCTTTTTCCTTCCTCTGCTTTCCTCCTTWTTTCCAATCTCTCCTGTTTAGACTTCGAAAGATTCTTCTCGTGCAAACGATTCACTCCACACCTCTATGAACACTGATCAAGCTCAGATTCCAGCCGGTGAAGGTCTTTCGTCTCTACTCTTCAACCTCGGAACGGAATCCGAGCAAGTCCCCCAATGGCTGGCAGAATTCGTCTCTGGTAGTGGTCAAGTCCCTCCACCGAATCAAGCTTCACCTTTCACCTTTCCTCTTGCTGAACAACAGCCGTGGTCCAGCAGCTTCTCGTCGATGAACTTTAATAATACTCCATCTTTTGAATAATCGCTCGCGCTCTTGCTTTCACCTGTGTAATCTTTTTAGTCATCTTGTATAACTTGCTCATTCTTTTCTTTGAGTTCTCATTCTTCTGGAAGTCTTATAGTGATGACGTAGGTGTGCTGCTGCGCGTGTAGAAGTTGCAGGTGAAAACCATCCTCGTCTCTTAACTCATCATTGCTTCTCTCCCAAGTCCCAACAAAGTTCAAATTCTCCTCAAGAGACAATCAATTTCAATCTACAACTCTGACAGTACAACCACTCAAGAAGATCGAGTCTACTTATCGAATCTAGTCATTACAAATCATCTCCCTCTGCACTCATTCTCTTCAGATACGCCCTCTTCGACAATCATGGTCTCTGCCCCTGCAAAGTCCTGTAGCTCGTGCAGATTCAGGAAAGTAAGTAGCTCTTGTCTTTAGTGATCTAAGTGTCAGAGTCATTCGCTTCTCATGCTAACAGACTGATTCGGATGCTTCTCTTCTCTTCTGCACAGATCAAATGCGATAGAAGGGAAAAGTTAAAGGAAGCAAATGCTGCCGACGACTCTGACGTCAAATGCTCCAATTGTCAATCTTCAGGAACCAGCTGTGCTTTTATATCTGCTCCGGTCAAACCGCGATTGGGCAAGAGGATCAGAGCATTGAGGGATCTGGAGCACGACGAACTTCTCTATCCTGCTGCAAGTTCATCTTCTTCCGGAACAGCAAAAGCTTCAAGTTCTAGTTCCAACTCACAGAATCAGCTCGTCACTTCACGAAATGGATCCCAATCAGCCTCATCGGTTCCTTCTACTTCTGCTCTTCCTCTGGAGCTCTGGAATCCATCTGCTCCCGTCTCCTCTTCCGCTACCGGACCTTCTACTTTCGGTCAAATTCTACTCAGACCTGGAATGTTTGGAATCAGAGGTTTGACGAAGCAACTTCTAGAGTCTTGCATTGCAGCCTATCTTTTCACAATCTCTCCAACTTTGCCTGTCATTAGAGTTGATTCCTTTCTTCCCCGATTAAGAGCTTTCTTCAAACTCTATTCAGGTGAACTACCAGAACCTGGAATAGAACCTCTAGACGATCTTTTAGTCATCGCTTGCGCCTGTTCAGGTGCTTCTTGCCTCAATTCAAGCGGGTCAGAAGTAGTCGCGGGAGCAGAGAGGAAATTCGAAATCAGAGCCGATCTGATGACTTCTTTCATCGCCATGGCTGAAAGTGAAGGCGGAGAAAGATTAAAAAGAGCTGGTTTAGATGGTGTCGCAGCTTGCTACCTCGTCTCAATTATTAAAGATGATGAGAGGGATGATGTCTTAGGATATCGGGAGTCGATCAAGGAAAATCCTTCCCTCAAGATCTCTCCAATTAGTACCGAAGGAGTCGTACGCTTGGGAATTGCATTGGGTCTTCATATAAGGACTCCAGAAAGTATAGATCAGATGAAAGCAGGCTTTGTTTCGAGAGCAGCTGGTTCAGCGTCTCCTTTGGAAGGCGAAGGACCCGCTAGGAATCGAATCTGGTGGTGTGTGAGTATCAACAGAAAGAAATAATAAATGAAACACGATTCTACAAAAGATTTGCCGAGCTTAATGTTTCATCCTCTCTCTTTTTCGCTTTCGCCTTCGCTTTCGTTCATCTCTGCTTCGTCCTCTCCACAAGATCCTCGGAAACGATGCTTTTCGAGCCTTGGCTTATCGTCGTCCTACCTACATAAGCGAAGACAGTTTCGATCACGGAGGAGATGGAAAAGGTAAGTCTGAGTTCGAGTGATGTAGCTCTTGTTTCGAAAGGCTAAACTTGCTCGACTTTATGTCTTGTCGTCCATCTCTCTGCAGTTCAAAGCGTTTCTGCTGTGAATGGTCTACCGAACTGGATTCGTTTCGAGTTCCAGTGGCTTTCTGCGATGGTCACAGTCACTTTTCTAGCGAGGTCGATCGTTCCCAGAATCCTCAGCGAACGAGCTCAGAGAAGAGGAATCGTGGTGGAAGAACTGTCAGGAGTAATCAACGGATTGGAGAAATGGAAAAACGATCTACCTCAGGAAATCACTTGGGAAGCTCAACATCAACCTGGAGCTCATGGAACAGGCGAAGCTGTCGGAGAAAGAGCTTTCAGGTGTAGACTGAGAGCTCTCTATCTCGAATGCCTCTTCCACTTCTCCAGCCTCGGAGTATATTATGGTCTCGAGGATGCAGGTTTCCGTCACTTCAATGATCAAATCGTCGAAACTGCTACATATCTTCCAGCGATAGTCAATCAACCAATTTCCACTGCCTCGGTCAGAGCCGCTTCAAGTGCAGCCAGTTCGCCTGCTTCTTCCTTCTCCCAACCATCGAACACTCCTGCTTCCGATTCAAGATTATATCAAACGCTGAAGAAGGTCGAAGCTTTGGCCAACACGAGTTTCGAAAGGATAGCACTTCTTCTACCTCAAGCAGCGTCGGCAGGAATGGTCAGAGCTTCACCCTCCGTCATCAGAGGTGTTGGTACGACTGCTATTCTCTGGGCAACAGAAGTGGTCGTCAGAAGAGCTAGAGAGGGAGTCGGTTCTGAAGAATTGACAAGAACCTTGGATCAAACTCAGAATCTGATTTCAGCTGTGGCTACTTGCGATTCAAGTCAAAACACTCCGCTCGTCGTCAGACAGATGCAAGAAGCAGTGACAAAGGCAAGAGATACGGTTCAAGAAGTACTAAACAATCGTAGAGAATCCTCGGCGTCAACATCAGGAACAGCAAGCACTTCGAACCAAACGAGTCAACAGCACAATGACAGAACTTCAGCATTCAACTTCTCTTCAGGCGGTGACCACTTCATGTCGGTGAGTAAGCCTCTTTTCTGGAAGATGATGATCACTAGCTACGCTCATTAATCCCTCAATATGTTGAAAAAGGTTTTGACGTGCCGAAACTGATCTATTCCTTTCTACTTTTGTTTCGCTTCTCCAGAGCTCGAATCCTTTCCATCGATCGGATCAGCAACCCAACTTCTTCTTCAACTCAGCTCCAAGTCAACCATCACCAAACGTAAACCCTTCCACCCTACTTCCGACCGCTGATCTTGGAATGGAAGCTGATCAGATCCCTCAATGGTTGGCAGAGTTCGTTTCTGGTAGCGAGAATCAAGATCCAATCTTTGAGTTCCCAACCCCTGATCAAGAACCAAGTTGGTTGAATGGCCTTCAATGAAGCAAAACGCTCGTCTGAAGTTGTCTTTCTTTGTATCATACACTCTTTGTCAAGTTTTTGCCCTTTGCATCAGCGCGTATGTCTTCTTTGAGAATAGCGAATGAAGAGTGGTGCTCTTCGTGTCTTTTGTACCTCAGCTTTCACGTTCTTCAAGCAATCAAGCAGTTCAAAGGTAAATTCTATACTTGTACACTATCTACAACTTTCGAAATAATACATTTCTTTCTTTCCCTAACTATACCACCTCTCAACAACATTAGGATGACTTCTACAAAGACCTTCCCAAGCAGTCTCACCAAAAAACCTATCTTTAGAATGTAAATCCTTCTCCTTAACATCTGATTTAACCAACACATTTCCAAAAATTTCCTTTCTTCTCTTTAATTCTTCTTTCCAAATCTCTTTGAATTCCACTCCAATCTCTTCTTCCTTCAATTCGATCAATTTGGAGTTTAATTTCGGAGTCGCAAACCAAGCTACAGAAAGTCGATCTTTACCAGAAGTGTTTGAAACAACTCGGTGGGTTGCAGCGTTGATCATACCTCTTGATAAGAATTCCAATTGTTGACCGAAATTCACTATGATGGCTCCTTCTACGTGTGGAACTTCTAACCATTTACCATCTAAGTTTTGAACTTCTAAACCTTTGACTGGAGATGTTGATAGGAGGGTTAACCATCCTCCATCTGTTGAGGTAGAATTAGAAGACAAAGAAAGAGAAGAGAAATATCAGTCTCATCGACAAAAGACTTTGAGCGTGTCAGCCGATGAGTCGTTAGAAAGAAAATCTACTAATTACTTACCTTTATGAGCTCCAACTCCCTGAGCACCATTTTCCAACCTTTGAATCCCATCTACACTTTCTCCAGTTGGATATCTAATAGTTTTCATTCTACCATATTTCATTTCTACTTCCGTGACGTCACTGCCTCCTTTGAGGTTTCCATTCTCTTCATTCTGTTTCTTTTTCGTCTCATTACCATCTCCATCTCCCACCAAATAATCTTTAAATCTTCCTTTTTGTTTCAACCCAAGAGCTTCTTCCAAAGCATCTGTGATTTCCAAAGACAATTCATGTGAAGTTTCGAACCAATCCAAGATGATTTCCTTTTGGTTTGGTAGGATTTCAGAAGGTAGGAATTGATTTGGTCCGATTAGATTCGCGAAGGAATGTTGAGAAGTGTAGGATTCTGAAAGTGCTAAGGCTTCTGGTCCGAAATCGATCTGAAAATTGAGAGAGAGTTGAAGATGTGGGAAGTTGAGAACTGAGAAGATGGAAAGACTGAGTAGAACCTTTTGCTCTTGAACTCACTTGATCTCGATAGTCTACTTTCCCTAAGGTTCTCTCGTCTCCGAATTTGGAGTAACCACCTTTGAAAGAAGTAAGAAAAGAGAAGAGAATCAGAGACAGTCGATGGGATATATAAATGATGTGATTAGGCTCGGAAATAACGCTGCTCTACTTTCACTTTCCACTCCTCCATCCAAGACTTCGAGGATAGCAAAAAAGATGAGATCCAAAGCTATTGAGGTAGTGTCTGGAGGAAGAGCTGAATTACTTGATGGGCCAACGCCTGAGAGATTAGAGACACTTCTCCACAATCTGAAAGTGATCGCAGCTGCGAGAGCTCCTCCCCTAGCCTCTGCTCCTTCCTTGAATGAACCATTCAATCTGTTTCTTCTACTCACGGAAATGCCTACTATTTTCCATCTTTATCGAGTTCCTGACGTCGCTTGGCAGATCAAAGAAGCGCTGCGAGTTGTCAAAGATAGCATCTCTTCTCTGATTGAGAGGAGAGTTCTGAAGATAAAAGAAGCCGACTCCTACCAGACATTGTCGTAGCTGTTGGATGAATTGAAGTCTTGACTCGGTAGTGGCAGTTTGAGGATTGATTTGATTGTAATCGAGATGAGACTCTGAAATGGAAGATAGGCTGTCGAGAGAAGGTGAAGAAGAGGCAGCTACTTGGGCTGCTCCGTTCGACTTTGTTGAAGCTGTAAATTGTTGATTTGGAGAAGCAAAAGTAGAATCTATGGCAGTTGGTGTCATCTTGAAGCAGATCAAAATTTGAGCGATGTTGATGTTGATGGCCAGAATGATAAAAGCTGATAGAATTCGATTCTCAAAAAAAGTTCTTCTCTTCTAACCCTCGCCATCAAATTACATCTCTCTCCTTTACATTCAAGATGGCTTTGGTGATAGTTTCAGGTTTAGCCTGTTCAGGAAGATCAACAAGATCCAATCAACTCGCATCTTACTTTCAAGATCAAATCAATAACAACTCATCAGATTCTACTTCTTCAACTTGGCTTCCATCAAAAGTAGTTATCGTATCCGATTCCACCGTCCATTCAAGCAAATCAATCTATTCAAATCAATTGAAAGAGAAACCTGCAAGAGCAAGTTATCTCTCTGCAGTCGTCAGATCTCTAGATCCTCAATCCATAGTCATTGCTGATGGAGGCGCTGGAACCAACATTAAGGGCTTCAGATATCAGTTGTGGTGTGCTGCTAGAGAGTTGAGAGTCAGGTGTTTGTCTGTGAGTATCAATCAGAAGTGTTTGTCGAGGGTCGGATCATTCAAGACGAAGAAGATTGGCCAGAGTAAAAGTACTCAAGAAATAGTTTGGTATGCTTCAGCTCTCTTGCTCATCGAGTGAATGCCCCTTTTGTTTTCCCAACAGATCCACGTTCATGCACCTCCTGAGAAGTGTAGACAATGGAATCAGGCTAGGAGGGAAAGGGGAGAAGAAAGTTATGATCCAGATACGTGAGTTCTTCTTTTCACCTTTACTTGCGACGTTGCCTTTTTTTTTCTATCCTGTTCTTTACTTACCTTCTTTTCTCTCAAATTTTCTCATGCCTGATAGTCTTGATTGGCTACTTCAAAGATTCGAAGAACCAACAGACATGGTTCGATGGGATTCACCTTTATTCGTACTACCTTCGATCGATGAAACTGAAATTGCAAACTCAAACCAAGTCCAAACCAATAGTTCGACTTCTAAATTGACTTTGGAAGCTTTGGAACAAGTTCATCAATCTACAAAGATTGATTCTCAAGATCAACAGTTGGAAGAAACTGATTCGAATGGATTGAAAGAAGATACAAAGAAAGCGATTGAGAAACTATTGAAAAGTGAAGAGGAAAATAGAGCTTCAAAAAAGAAAGTCTCTAGTAGTTTTCAAAAAAGACCCATCAAGAAAAAAGTTGTCGCAGTTCCTCCGAAAGAGCAAGAGGAAGAATTTGGTTCAAAAACGGAATCAATGCAAGAAGATTTGAAAAGGTTGGATTTGAAAGATGAAGATTTCCCTTCTCCACCTCCATCCATTTCCCCTTCTTCATCATCAATAGGTGGAAGATCAAATACAAGTTCAAATCCTAACAAATCATCATTGAGAAATCAAATCTCTCCCGAAACTCAAGACTCGACGAATCCAACTTTCAAAGAGATTTGGAAGATAGCAACCAGTGGTAAAGTAAAGAAACCACCGAATGTAGTCGTAGTTTCCAAAGTGACTTCAAGTAATTACCTTTCAATCTTGGAAAATTCAACTTCTAAATTGATCAGTTCCCTTTTGGATTATCAGAATTCTTTCGGTTTACCAATCGGAGGAGGAGGTTTAATCTCTCTAAACATATACGATGATGATGGAGGGAATCATAAGATAGATTTAAATCTACCAAATAACAATGACAAAATTTTGACTTTTACAACCTTGACTAAATTGAGGAGAAGTTTTGTAAGAGTTCATTCTATTGGTGGTTCGGCTGGTGGAGAAGTCATGACGAAAGTTGGGGATGATTTGGGGGATTCTAGTGTTAAGAAAGGGGATCTTTTGAATGATGAAAATGAATCTAGTAGGAGGGGGAGAAATGGCGATGGGAAGAGAAATAAGGGAAAAGATGAGGGAAAAGAAGAGAGTTTGGAAATTAAAGTGGCGAGGAAATTTGCTATCTGGTTGGAACAGAGTTTGTAAAGACCAACGTTCAAGTGGAATAGTAGAACGCTATTCATCTTGAAAGTCAAAAATTGATCTTCCGATGATTGAAAATTTGAGCAGGCTTGATATCTGATCACTTTCTCAAGTTCATCATGTTCGCTGTGCAGAGCCTTTCTCGTTTTGACTTTTGCCACAGCAGGTGATGGACGATCTAAAGTCAAATGAAAGCAAACTCTCTCGTCTTTGGAGACGGAATACCTCCATGATAAAGCGTCGAAAGGAGAAAATTGCCTAAACCCATCTTTTTCCCATCTTGTCTCTGGAATCTTTTGCTCGTCAACCTGTCCCTCCGATCCTCTACACTTATACATCATGACTGGAGCTAAGTCTTGATGCTCCCAACCCAATTGATGCAACACGTATCTAAAATTGTTCTTTGTTGGTGTTTCCTTTGGACGCTCTTGCCAACTTTTTACTTCTCCGTCGTTTTCCAACTGAACATCACATCAATCTTAACCTCTGTTTTAAGGCCTGCAGAGTTCATCGCATTGTGTAATGTGAGTCGAAGTTGAGAGGAACTGAATTTCCGAAGTCATTCTAACTCTTGGAGTGGTTGTTGTTGAGGAAGAGAGGGAAAGAATCGAAGAAGAAAGAGATGATTCTGAAGAAGTCAAAAAGTCATGCCCTATGCCTCGCGAGCCACGCTTGCTTTAACTCCTACCGCAGGCTATTGTCTGCTCTCTTCCCTTTGGTCACAGATGCAAAATTTGCTCTCTGATATTGACGACAAAAGGTGTGATTCCAGAGCTCCTTAGGAATGGGAGCCGAGCTCGCTAGCCAGCACAAGGTGACAAGGTGGCGGAAGTTGACAGCCTCCCATTCTCAGAGAAGTGCTCTTCTTGACCGTGGCGCACACGAAAAGCTATTCAGAACTAGAAAATCAATTATCGATCCACAAAGATAGTAGCTAGCAACATCAAAGGTCTTCAATATCGCACATCTTTCGAAAAACGGTTCAAATTCTATGGGCAATATGTGATGTCAAAGGTCGTTCCAACTGCAGAAGTAGTGATGGCTTGTGAGCTGAAAAGACCGAAAAAGTAATAAAGAAGGGAAAGTGGTGTCAGTCGAGCTCTCGCAGGTCCAGATCGACTCAAGCGCTCAAGTTGCTCAAGTTCAGGTGGCGAAGAAATACCCTCTTCAAAGAACTCACTCTCCTGCAACTGCGAAAGCTTCGGTGGTAGGACAATTGACATCTTCACAGGTCTTGACGTTTCCATTGTTGTTGACACTGACTGGGACGTTGACGGCACAGTCAACGTGAGATAGATCCCATGAGATCACGTTTCCTTGAGCTTGATAACCAGTCTCGAGGTAAATGGCGGCAGCTGTAATTCCACCATCGGTACATTCTAGACCTCCATTACAAGCACCGGTTTCTGTGAAGAATGAGAGGGAAGCAGAGAGATGGAAGACGGTCAGGTCTAAATTCTAAGAGAGAGTCCCCCTTCGCAGGCTCGTCCCCCTCCAAATCGGCTTCTCTACTCACGACAGTTGGCTCCAGTAGAGTCGCAACCCTGTTGATTGAGTGGAAAATTGAGATGAGAGGTTAGATATTGGTCAGAGCTAGAGCTAGAGGTTTGTTTTGTAGTTCAACCTGTACGTCTGTCCTTCAGTATGAATGTAGGACTACGTTTCACTCCTTCTCTAGTCAACCTACAGCTCTCGCCCAGCTTCTGATTCCTATTTCTGAATCATCAATGTTGAAGGAAGCGTCTGGAGAGCCAGGATCGAGTTGTGTTCCGAACTGAACTGATGTGTCAGGGTGACCGTTTCTGAATGGAATAGGGAGGGTCAAGGATAAATGAAGGTGATTGTATAAGTCTCGAGTACATATAAAGACTAGATCTTAAGTCCGTTGACGAGCAAAGGAAGCTCGTGAAGGGCTGACGATCGAGTGGCGCTCTAGAAAGGTTCGCGCTCTCCACTCCTTCCATCTCTCTTCTGATACTCACGGGGCCTTCGCTACTGCGGGCCAAATGGTGTATCCGCAGTTATTGTGGAAGTTAAAGGTGTAGGCAGAGACGGAAGCGCTTAGAGAAGCAGCGACGAGAAGAGTTGAGGCGAATCTGAACATTCTCTAGAAGAGGTTGTTTTGTGTGAGGAAAGCTAATCCTTCTCCCTTCAATCCTTCTCCTTTTATAACTTTTAGCTCTCCTGCGATCTTAAGATTAAGTTCTACAGAAGAAGGATCAGGAGAGGTATTCCGCTGCGCTGATGCCGCATGAAACAGATTTGTATGGATCGACCAGGCAGCATTCTTCGATCTTCGAGTCCGTTCGACTCAGGCGTCATCAATGTTCACCCGGAGATTTGTGGACTTATATTTACGTTCGAGCTGGTGAAGGCTGTCTTGCTCCAATGAAATTTTGGGAAAAGACGGTGAATTATGCAGAAGGGCGAGCGATTGACACGATCGTCCTGCGCTGCTCTTTCTTTCCTCTGCCTTTCGCTTCTTTCCCGCCGGTTCACTCGGAGAAAATCAAAATAGTATTGATTATCTACGAACCACAGAAAAACAGTTCCCAATCGGCAACCCTGCAGGTTGGAGGTGGACAGATGGCATCGCTGGCATCGCAGGAATTCTGTCGCGCCCAAAACTTCGCTCTCGTTTGAACGTCATAGGATCGATCTGTTGAATCTTTGACGTCAAAATCCGGGAGGAATCTCTCATCGAAACGTTTTCGAAACGATCTGCTCTCTCTCTCACACAGCCTCATTGACCTGAGATCATCGCTCTATGGCTGCAGATGATGTCAGTCCCAAGTCGTCGTCTTCTTCACACCCAGTGAATGATCTCTTCTCACAAAGACGAATGTTCAGACAGTAAGAAAATGAAGATGGTATTCCAAATTGTACAATTGGTAGAGGTAATGATTAAATATGGACGAAGAAGAACGCGAGAGACCTCAAGCGTGAGTACCAGCTGCTACTTGATTCGGTTCGAGATGGAAGCGTTCGACCACCAAATTGACGATATCGGCCCATTCAGCCATTGCACCTTGACCTTGATCCCCACATGCCAGTCTCTTTTCGATAGGTCCGACGACAGTGTAACCCAGAAGCTCTCTGGCAATCGAGATCTGACGACTGGTCAAGGGATGAAGATACATCAAGGTGTTCATCGCCGGGAATAGGAACGTAGGCGTTGATGGTGAGAGAGCTCGAAGGAAAGAGGTCTGTAAAAAGTGGCAAAAGAAAATAAACAAGGATGGAGTGAGCTTCGAGAGCACAGGTCCGCTCTGACACGGAAAACACTCACCAACAGACTGTCGCAGATCCCGTTCGTGATCTTGGCCAAAGTATTAGCGCTACAAGGAGCAACCAAGACTATATCTGCCCACCTTCTGAGCTCTATGTGAAGAATCGTATCTCCTACCTTTGACCAATTGTTCCATTCATCTTCGTCTGACCAGAGATGAGCTCTTGGAAGCCGCCTGTCACTAGGCTTGGTACCTCTCGACGCGGTCAGGTTCTCTGCTGCCAGATCAGCGACTGTGTAATCAGATTGAGGAGAAGCTTCTTCCGAATCTTGATCCTCCTTGGGTTCGTCGAAAGAAGCACTGCGTTGATCCAGTTCCTTGATGACCTTTCTGTCGAAGAAGTGGAGAGAAGAAGCTGTGGAGATGACCTGAACTCGAACGTTATTATACTGTAAGGGATGAGGTTAGAAATTCAATTGCGATAAATCATGATCAGCATGCTGTTCTCGAAGATCAAAAGTCGAACCATCGGCTGAGGTTCACCACTCACCTGAAGGAGTTCCTCTACGATTAGAGGAATCTTGATGCTAGCAACGCTTCCTGTACTCGCCAGGACGACATGAAGAGGTCTAGAAGGAGTCGGAGGGGAAGAAAGAGGTGGATACGGCGACTGTAGAGAAGTTGGGATGTGAGGAGGAGGCATTGCTCCCATCGGCGAGCCGAGAGGAGATGCTAGACCTCTAGAAGCTTGCATGTTCGGAGAAGTCGCTTTGGTTTGATCGCTGTTCGATCGAATCGGAGGAAGTTGAGCTCCACGAGACGATTTGAAAGGAGGAGGAGGGCCCGGAACTTCCTTCTCTCGAGGGAGAGGAGATGTACCAAGATTTGGACTTCTCTCTCCCGTTCCAAAACGACTCAACATCGAGATCGATGCCAGACGATCGCTGATCGACAGCTTATCCTTCGAGCTAGAAGATTCCGGAATAGACCTGTCCTTGGAGATCTCTTCTTCAGCTCCATAGTCGGTCGCAGCAGGCTTGTTTCGGATCGAAGAGTTGGACCAAGTCGTCCTGGGTTCGGGTCGAGCTTTCTCTGATCCGTTCTTGGAAGCCATGATGTCAGACATCTCTTTGGCTCCAGACATTCCAGCTGCACTGGTGTCACGAAGACCGAGACCCGCTCCTAGACTTCCAGATCGAATGAGAGGAGAAGCAGCCAGGCGAGCTCCACCAGAGAGGATGCTCTTGATGTCGTCCAAAGTCTTTGGACCATCTGCCCGAGCTTGATCCCAGGTCTCGGCTCCGACAGATGCGCTGGCTCCCATCATCCGTCCGAAAGCAGAGAAACTAGATCCAAGGACTGCAGAGAGTAAGCCAGAAAGGAGAAAAGAGAGAGGGAATGAGTGATCAAGTATTTCCAAAGCACTTTCGTTCATTTTCGTCGACTTCATCCGAAGACTCACCTCCTCGAATCACTCCATTCGAAGCACCAGCTAGTTCTCCGATTTCTTGAGTCAGCCTTCCTCGAATCCTGAGCGGCATAGAGAAAGAGCCCTCGGGAGTCGAAAGGGTGTTTGCAGCTTTGATCTCTGAAGAAGGAGTCTTAGCTCGATGCCCTCTTTCTTCAGTTCCACTTTCGAAGCTAGGGGTAAAATCAAATGGTAAATTCGAGATCAGTAAACGTATGGAGGAAATCGCTTCGGAAGAGAGAGCGGTTAAAAACTCACCCAAGAATCTGACCGGCTCCTTCGAGACGAAGAGCTGGAGGATCGACATTCTCTAGGAAAGCAACAGCAGCTTGCATGTTGACGAGACAGTAAGAAGCTTCTCCTCGAACCAGACTCTCAGTTCTGAACCTCTGAATGTAGAGGAGATTGCTCGCGAGAGAAGGTGGATTGGAAGAGACGATGGCGAAGATTAAGATGGGCAGAATCAAATCTGCACTTGAGGTTGTTGGGGCTCTACTTTTGGCTGCTTCGGGTTTGAGACTTGATTGTTCGATGGCACTCTCCGAGCTTGCGGATTGCTCGTCCTTGGAAGTCGTCACCGAAGAAGGCTGAGGATCATCTTCACCTTCCCTTTTCAGTTCCACAGGTGGCAGTCTAGCCAATCCATCGACGACCAGCTTGTGGGTGGTGACTAGAACACGGAGCTTGTCTTTAGGAGACCTGCAGGAACTAGTCTGAAGTCTTTGAAGCTCTTTCCCACAAGAGGCGATCAGATCCGACAGCCCACCGGTGACGAGTGCAGCTTGCTCTTTCTCTTCAGCAGTCGAAGAGGTAGAATCCTTGTTGTCTGGAATCACCAAGCCGAGATGCTGCAGAGAGAGTCCCAGAACGTTTAGAGCTGCGATCCGTGAAGCCAAAGAATCGTCTAGAGCAGCGTCTCGAGAATTGACTGGGCAGAAGATTCGATCATAGAGCTCTGAGCAGATGACGCTCTCTACAATCTCGACCTTGCGATCGATCTCTTCCTCTGTTGGACTTGAAGCTTCGCCTTCTTTCTCCGCTTCCTCTGCTTCTTCCAATTGCCTTCGAACGTCTGCGAGAACGTCTTGAAAGCTCTCAGAGAGCTCGTCAGGAGTGAGCTGCCAAGGAGCTCGAGGAGCCGGTTTGGATCGAGAAGAGACTTGTGACTTCGAGCTAGGGAAGAAACTGAGGGAGAAGCTAAAGTTGGAATAATGGAGACAAGAGACAAGCAAGATCAGATGGTCGGCCAGCGTAACCGAAATGGTCGAACTGTAAAACGAGATTAGAGTCACTTCACTCACTTTGAGATCGAGTCGAGGACTGAGGGAGAGATCGAAGCTTGAATGAGCTTTGATCGCATCCTAGCATCTACGGCAGGACTCAACTCCGAAAGAATGTCGGGCCTGGAGATCGTCTTGTTCACTACCCAGACAGAGATTGTTCGATCTGAAGAAGTAGATGCGGTGGAAGTAGAAGCAGAGGTACCTTCTACAGCTTCCAGGCTAGAACCTCCATCTTTGACAGCATCCAAAGATCCAGTATTGCTTTTCGAAAGGTTGAGAGAAGCTTCAGCTGCGCCTGTCTCTCCCAGAGAATCAGCGAGATCGTTTGATGCCGTCTCAATGCTGTTGACTGTTGGCAGTGAAGATTGAGATCCTTTCCTATCTTTTCCACCAAAGAGAGAAGCAAAGGAAGTAGACGCTCGATTGGCGACTCTCGCAGAAGCTGAACCCGATCGTTTCCTTTGAGCTCCATGAGAAGCCCAAGGTGGAAGAGGTAGAGCCAACTCGGCAGAGTAGGAGCCTAATCTAACCTCTGGGTTTGAAGAAGTAGATGATGCTTGAGAAGGAGAGTCTTCTTTGGAATCCTCTTCCGTTCGAGGTAGAGCTGCAAGAGAAGAAAGTAGAGCTCTGGAAAGAGTAGTGAAACGAAGACGAAAGGGAGATGATTGAGCTTTTCGTTCGAGATCGTCAGAAGAACGGCACCTCATGATGTACTCACACTCTACTCCTCGAATTCCTCAGCTCTGCAATGAAGTTAGAATCTGATCTTGGTATGAAGCTGCTGAATACAAGAGAGAGAGCTCTTTCTTTCTCAGAAGTCTCGTCTTCCTTCCCTGTCTCTGCTTCTTTCTCGATCGACTTCGACCTCCTTTTTCTAGGGGGTACTGAGACCTCTACGTCTTCTATGGTACCTCTCAGACCAGACAGAGTGACCACCCCAGAGGCTTTAGCGCCTGAAAAAGAAGAAGAAGGTGCAGCAACAGCAGAAGTTGGAGAGGGTCGAGATGGACTGCAAGAGACAAGGATATGATCGTAGGCGTCCGATAAGCTCAACTCGGAAGGAGAAGATACTTCGGATTGAGGCAAGAGAAGGGTCGCCTGAAAGAGAAAATGAAGCAAGACAAAAGTCAGCAGAGAGAGATGAGCAGTAATTTCTTCTGGAAAGCATCACTCTCCAATCTTTCCTCCCACTCTTCCTCTCTCTCTCTCGGTGATTACTTCCTAGTGCTAAATATCTCAGCTCTACTCACCTCTCCTGTAGACACTAATTCAGCCAAAGCAGCCCATTCCCCATCAGTGGAAGCCTGCAGTTTCTCTAATAAATTCCAGCCAAAGCTCTGAGGTAGAAGTTTGAGTTGCTGAGCGTCTGCCTTGAGCTTATTGAGTTGAGCTCTAGCCAGAGCAGTATGATTATTCGCATGTCCATCAGAAGGATTTACATTTGGAGGAGATAGAGTTGCATTGTTCGTGTTCTCAGAAGAGATAGCAGGTCTGGAGGGAGAGCTTGTCCTCTGAGCTGAAGGGCTTGCGGTTCCACTGCTAGGACTTGAACTGAGAGAAGCAGCTTGAGCGTGATTGAAAGCAGAACCATGAGATTGAAAGATTGGCTGAGAGGCCTTGAATGGGATTGGAGTCGCTCTTTGTCTTGGAGCGTATCGAAGTGAATTATAAGTAGTGGGAGTGGAACCTGCTGCTGCTGCTGATCCTTCCAGAGAAGAGCTGCTGGCATTCCTTGAATGAATTGGTCTTGGATCTGAAGGACTTTGTTGAATGTGTTGAGGAGGAGGAGGAGCTAATCTCGAGGAATCAGTCGAAGGAGATGAGGTCAAAGTGGGAGCAGCAGCAGCAGTCGTCTGCTCCGTTGAGCTTGAAGTTGATGAGTTGAGAAGTGGATGGGAATTCAGACTATCTGAACTTTTAGCATGCTTGATACTTCTGCTTCCTGACGCTCTTCCCAGCGAAGAGCTAGAAGGAGAAGCCATCCTGTTGGTGTGATAGTCGTGGTCAAGATCCAAGAAATTCGAGATAACTATCTTGAGATCTCGAGACATCAAGCGAACCAGTAACGTGCAGTATAAATGTGCATATTGACAAACGGTATAAAAGATTAAACAGAGATTCAGAGAAAAGAAGTTAAGAAGCTGTGGAAAGGAAATGATCCTCGAAACAAACTGGAAACTCGACGGGCAAGAAACGGAAACCTTATCTCTACTGTATGATCTACTCTAGCTGCTTGACGACTCTCTTGGCAGTTCCAATGACGGTAGAGTTGACTTTGGTTGCAAAACGTAAGGAGCAGAGAGATTCGTTCATGTGAGCTGCCATTGGTGAAAGAGCCAAAAGCATCAGAGTCTTCGAATTTCCACCCAACGAGTTCTTCAAGAGCCAAGTCAATTGAGAGTTACGATAAGGTACGTGAGAGCTATTGGATCCGAGTGAGGCTTTATATGAGAGAGAAACAGAACAGAGGGATGGAGGGGAAGAAGGTTAGTCGAGATTGCCTTGTAGTACGAATTCATCAAGTCAAGCTCTTTCGAAAACTCACCAATGACATCAGCCAAACTACTGAGACTCTTGTTGATACTTTGAGCTTCCTTCAATCGGGCTGGATCGTTTCCACTGCCCGAATTGCTCAACCTCTCCGAACCAGCGAGATCCACCAAATTCAAAACTGCATCGCAACTTTCCATCGTTGTGACATTCTGACCTCTGACTCTCAAGATGAAGACTGAATGAGATCTAGAAGATCTTTCGTTCATCAGAGTTGCTGCGACTTGACGACGCGATTTTGCTTTTGCGAGAAGAGCTGTGGGTGGTGTGAGACAGAGACAAAGTTGACGATCCAAGGTGAGCTTGTATGCCCTCTTCCGACCATTCTAAACAAGTTTCATTCTTCCCATCTACTCACCATAAACGCTAGCAGGAGATTCCAAAGGTACCACGACAGTATCACTGACGATAGTTCTATTCTTTTCGTGTTTGATCTCGTGCTTAGCCTTATCAACTTCACTTTTTCCCAAAAGATCATTGATGGTTTCGTTGTAGATCTCCAACATTTGACCTTGGAAGTCGTACTTCCAACCTTTGTCCTTCAAACTCTCAGCAGTCTTCCAAAGCATTTGGACTGCTCTTGGAATCATACCTGCATTTGCATCAGATGATGGATCGGAAGCAGAACTCATCTCGGAAGCTCCTTCTAGAGTGTGAGTCTTTCCTGAACCAGTTTGACCATAGGCAAAGATGGCAACATTGAAACCATCGAGGACCGACTAAGGAAGATCAAAAAGCAGAGCAGGTAGCAAAGGAGTCAGCTAAGTTTGAAGAATGAAAGCTCTCTCTCTCTCTCTCTCCCGTGTGTCGTTTTACTCACCTGAGTCAAATGAGCAATCTCTTCAAAGACATCAGCTTGATTATGCTCGGGTCTGAAGACTCTATCAAAACTGAATTGATGATTCTTCATCGTAGCAGTTCCAGTTGCACTTTCTCCAGCAGCCAACAATTCGATTTGATTCGCTTCTCTTTCGTTTGGATATCTGATAGTAGCCAACTCTTCTCCAGCACCAGATCTAGCATCGTTGTTGTTGGAAGGTCTAACTCTCGCAAAGACTCTGATGTTTCCTCTCAGTTCTTGAACTTCATTGTGAAGTTTCCTTCTCAAAGTCTCTGCTTCTCTCAGTTCGTTTTCCAACATCGAGTTGGCCTCCAATGTCTCTTGATTCTGCTTTCGTAGCGATTCGCATTCCAATTTCGAAGTCTCGATTTCCAATTTGAGGGCGTCGGCTTGAGTACGAAGAGCTGAAACTGTAGATTCGTGAGTGAGATGAGCAGTGGATTGCTGAGCCAGAGTGTTCTACGAGAGAGGGAAAGAAAAACCAAGAGATGTCAGTTCATAACCTCGACTAGAACGCAAAAAGAACACTACTCACCTTCAAAGACCTGACAGTGTCTCTTTCGATGTCCAACTCTTCTTCTAATCTTCTCTTCTCTCTGTTGAACTTTGCAGTGATTTCCAAGAGCTCGTCATTATGAGCAGTCCTTCTCCTATTGACCTCTTGAGATTTCTCATTTGCTACTTTTCTTTGTTCCAGTAGATCCTCTTCCAACATCCTGACCTTTGCATCTTGAGCTTCTCGAGCTTCTCTCTCTTGACGCATCTGCTGGTGTAACTTTTCCATGTTCTTCTCTTGCTCCATTCTGAACTCCTGTTGGAAAGCCTCCCACTGAGCAGTAGAATCCTGAAATCGAGATGAAATAGAAGGAAAGGAATCGGAGTGAGTGATGCAGGCGTAGGGTAGGTCAGGGAAGGACAACGTCTCCCTCTCCTCCTGCCTTTCCAAGCTCTGTTGCTGAGAGTGCTTCAACATTCGAATCAGAACATCTGGATTTAGATGAGCGTTCTCTAAAAGACAATCGAAGGGACGAGCTTGTCCTAATGCTATGCCCCTTCTCTCATTCCAACATCCAAACATCCCAACACTGCCAACAAACATTGCTCACCTCGCTTCCGCCGCTCCCTCTTGCCGACGCTCCACCCGACACAGTTCTTCCTATTGGTCTGGATGATCCACTCGGGATTCTCTTTGGAGGCATAGCTGCCGCTTTGCCTCTGATTGCGGATGAAGGAACTGATTTGGTAGAAGCAGCTGTGTTTCTGTTTGTTGCATTGTTCATCGGAGCAGTCGTCGTTGCGCTTCTAACTGAGCTCGATGGTTTCCTGATTCCAGTCGAAGTCGAGTTCAATGATTTGGCCAGGGAAGCAGCGGATTGGGATTGCTTGACACCATTGCTAGTCAAGCTGCTTGCGGTGGAAGTTGCACTGCTGCTGCTCGATGCTGGGTCGCTTCTGACTACTTTGCTGGATCTTGGGACTGGGATTCCTGACATCTTGATGAGTCCTTCTTGATTCAATCTGATCGAATCGAACCTGGACGGGAGTCCTTGAGCTGGATGTGTTGTTGTTGTTGTAAAGGAAAAGTCACAGTTTCATTTCGCCAAAATTCAATCCAGACCTAAACCGCGATCTTGACTTGATTTTCTCTATCTACAAATTCGCAGCTAATACTACATACAAGGGAAAAGATTAACAATTCAGAACCAGAGGGAAAACATTCAAGATGACTTTGTGATATTTACTTCGAATGCGCTCTCAAAGCTCATTCCGATCGAGAGAGAGGACAAGAAAAGACTGGAGAATGCGATACATCAGATCTATCTACAGGGCACGAGATAAAGGACTCCAATTCTGGAGGGAGATGGTATGTACGAGGTGGAGGTCTATGAAAGACGGAGAAGAGGGTAAAGGGAAGAAATGAAAGTGAATAGCTCGAGCCCTCAAAGTTTGCTAACGAAGATAGGTTGGGACTTGGTGTTGAGATTGTTGATGAAGTTGTGAAGGTTGAGACATTTGTTGAGGTGGTTGTGGTTGTTGTTGTTGACGAGGAAGAAGATTCGGATCTTGATTCAATGGCATTCCTTCCCCACCACCACCAGGCATCATCCCAGATGAAGTCCCAGTCTGATTCGGATCCTGGAATCTTTGAAAGAACGAGTCCCAAACTTCGAAATCGAAGCCAGAAGGGATACCATCCAAGAGCATGTCTTGAGAAGGACCATTTGGACCCATGCTTGGACCTCCTGCTGAACCTCCTTGGAGAGCAGAAGAGTTTGGGGTTCCAATCGTCGGATAACCCAGGGTATAATCCAATTGTCCCCAAACTGCAGAATCATTCAAATGAGGATTGACATTCATTCCCGGATCAGATCCACCGATATTGAAACCAGATAATCCGAAAGAAAACCTTCTTTGTTCGTTCGGATTCGCATCTCCTCCATTGCTCAACACTGATGGATGGGAACCAGAAGCTAGATCGGTACCTCCAAGTCCTTGGTTGAGATTCGAGAATTGACCTGGTTGAAGAGGGACCATCGTGACTAGCTTTGAACCTCTATGAGAAATCGGTTTCCCACTTGCATCAATGTAGACTCCTGCTCCGAGATGAGTTAGGCCTTCAGTAGATGGTCTACGTTCGTTTGGATCTGAAGGTTCCCTTGGATTTTCTTCCGGAGTCTGTCCACTGTGAGCTCCAGCAGGAAGAGCCACTCCTTGAGCGTCGACAGCTTGCCATCCGTTGGTTCCATCCGAAGTACGCATCAAAGCAGGCACTCTACCAGTTTTCGTCTCCTCCAGGATTATCGTACCTTTTGGAAGATCTCTGAGAACCAGCTCTCGATTTGTAGAGACGTAGACTCCTCCTCCAGGTTTCGTAGGGTCGGCTCTGAAGACTAGACCGCTGACCGTTTCCTTTGTTCGACGATTAGTGACTCCAGCAGTCGGATTGAGATGTCCAGTGCTTAGAGGAGCTGCAGAAGCGGTCGAAGCAGCTTCGTAGAGTAGACTGATGACCTCTGCAGTCTTTGCTCTGAGAGTCAGCTCTTCTTGGACCTCTACTCCTTCTCTGCGGAAGCGAGTGACGCAGTCTCTGCATTGTCGTAGAGATTCCAGAGCTGCTTCATCCGAACGACGAACGTAGGCGTGGTACTGAGTAGTGGCGCAGAAGACCAGAGCGTACGAGACCATTTGGCAGGTATCCAGGTAGAATTCGTGCTTGTCGACCCATTGAATCGACTCGCGAGAGTAACGAATCAGAGCCGTCATCCTCTCGATCGTGAGACTGAAGGAGAGGTGAGTCGGGCAGACGTAGGAGATACGCATAAAGACTCTGAAGAAGAGCATCTGCAGCGAAGCAAACATGACGTAGAGAATACCTGAGAATGAGGGGGAGGATGAGCGTAGAGAGAAGGTCAGACAGTGAGATTCATGTGCATGCTCTCTTGCTTGTCGAAGCTTCTTCTCCTTCTGTCTCTCCCACTTCTTGAAATAGTACTTACCTGCAGGTGGAGGAGAATCAGGTCCAGTGAACCTCAGCTCTGGAGGTAGATTGTCGTACCAACGATCCATGTCGCTGAGCAATCCAGTGATTTCCTCGTCGGTAGCCTTCATGAGACCAGTAGGACTGTAAATCGTCTTCATGACTCTGCCGAATAGAATCGAGATCTTGAGCATTTCAGTATTGAAGGCGAAGGGACGTTCAGCGTTGGGATCGGAAGGTGGATCTGTAGGATAACGAAGGATCTCGTAAGGAGATGGAAGTCGAACATCGCAATCCGTAAGATCTACGGCGAGAGGATGACCGAGAGAGATCGAAGTACTGGTGCAGAGAAACAGAAAGCAGGAAGAAAGAAGAACAATCAATTTTCTCTGACCATCTATGATCAAGGCTTGACGTCAAACTCACCACCTGTCAGCAGTGACGCAGCATCCCCAGATTCTTCGCTTCTGTTCCAAGAAGAAAGCGTCTTCGTCGGCATCATCTCTTCCAGAAGCATCTCTGTGGAGACCCAAGTCTTGAGCCATACGAATCGCCTGGGTCGGAGGAAGCATAAAGGAGATCTCGAATCAGTCGTCGTTCTTTTCGCAGGAGCGGACTCTTTCGATACTTTATACTCACAGTACCAGTACGATTCCACATTCTAGTTCCACTCTGAACAGCAGTAGATCCGTGAAGATCACTATGTAAGCTCATGATCAGTAAAGATCTAATAGTGACGTTTGAACTAACGCTCAAAAGATCATTCTCTCTAAACAAACCCGCCAAAGTCATTTTGACAGCTCCCAAAACCTCTCTTGGAACTTCTCTGCTAAGAGCAGCCACAGCACAGATGCTATACAAAAGCAAAGGTGGTGGAGGAGATAAATGTAAGAATTCACTTTTAGTAACCACTGGGAAGAGAGTTGCAATCTTTTCGAAATAGGAATTGACCAATTTCTCTGCCACATCTCCTGCTAATCTAGATCTGATCGAGTCTGGAATCCTAGGAGTCTCTTCTTCATCTCCTGAAGATGACGCTGGTCCGCCTTTTGGAGGTTTGTGAAATTTAATGATTCCATCTCCTGAAGTTCCTACTTCGAAAGTTTGATGATGCTTGAGATCGTGAGCTTCGATTGCAGCTCCTGGAACAAAGGCTGTTGAATGGACAATGTAGGCAATGGAAGTGGGACCTAAGACTCTGGAATCTGGAGGTTGAGGGGTATCGGTAGAAGAGTGAGAATCGCCACGTCTGATGATGGAAACAAAGGGTCGAATTGGTGAAAGAAGGTCAGTGAAAGAAACGAAAAAGGATCAGATGATTCAATTTGAATCTTCCTTCGCAAGATCCTTTCCACTCACTCTGGATTCAAATGAGAGTTCATAGAAGAATATCTCGAACTGTTAGGAGTTCTACCAGCAGCAGATCTGGAAGATTCAGCATCGTCGGATTGATCTTGAGGAGAGTTCCTAAGTGCAGCGCTAGCTGGAGTCGAAACGATGGTGTGATTGGAGTTCGAATTCCAAGGAGTGGTCCATCTATGACCCAGATCTCTACGAGGCCATTCCTGAGTTCTAGAGATGTGACCAGGAGGACCAGTCTCGATTGGGACTGGATGAGGAAACGAAAGTCCAGGAGCACCATTCATGATTGGAGGTAAAGCCATAGAAGAGGAGCTTCCAACGTTTCCAAATTGTTGACTCATTCCTGATAGATTGTTTCCACTGCCTCTAGCCATCATAGCGGCTGCCTGAGCTCCTTGAGGGGCCTGAGCTGCTGCTGCTGCAGCTGCTGCTTCCGCTTCCCTTTCTCTCTTTTTCTTGAACCTTGTCTCGGTGATCGGTAGGAAGAAAGTGCAGTCTTTTTTGGAATAGATCGACGAATAGAAAGATGGAGTCATAGAGAGAAATGAAACGAAGATCAGAGAAAGCAGAGAGGAATGG
The DNA here is from genome assembly GCA_001599655.1 of Golubevia pallescens. Lineage (NCBI taxonomy): Eukaryota > Fungi > Basidiomycota > Exobasidiomycetes > Golubeviales > Golubeviaceae > Golubevia > Golubevia pallescens. Next base: position 1,037,518 of record BCHO01000001.1, read on the forward strand.
CAGAGTCAAAAAAAGCTTTCCGCTTAAATCCATCCTTTCTTCAACATTCCTTCAGATAAGAGGCCGTCCCCCAACCAGATGCAAAGAAACGAATATAACAGATCGCATCGACATTAGATATAATCCCTAATCGAAGCCAAAAGACTCACCATTGCCATGCTGACTACAATGAGCACAGACGATTCCACCCAAGCCATTGTCAGGATTGCCTGTAGGAACCTTGTTGTCGAGATTGCAACGAATCTTCTTCCTTCGACAGACGTCACATGCTCTCGCTGTCTTGATTCTTTTGGCTGGGACGCTAGAGTCACCATTGTTCTTTGCCTGAGAAGGAGAGGAGCTGGCCGATTTAGGAGGAGAGGCTTTGCGTTTGGATGAGGAGCTTCCACTCGAATTCCTAGGTCCACCTGCCATATTGGATGCTTTCTTGATTGTTCAGATTCAAGAGATGAATTTGGAAGTCTATGACGATCGAGTTCAGCTGGAAGTTGCTTGGTGATCGGATGAGTGAATGGATGGAAGGAAGGATGGATCGATCCAAGATTGGTGTTTTCTAGTTGAAGTGGTTGAAGTGCAATGGTTGAGGAATGGACAGATCCTACTTGAGCTGCTTACTTTGTTGAGAGAGGAGATGAAGAAAAGAAAGAAGAAGGAGAAGAAGAAGGAAAAACTTGGGATAGCTGCTGCTGTAGGCCAATCTAAATCCAGAATTCGTCAGGGCAGTCGAGTTTGAGAGCTTCTTTTGGCAAGATTTCGACGCTGAGGAGAAGAGCAAGTCGGATTCGAGCCAGATTTCAAGCTGAATCAGTTGAAAGATGGGAGGTGTAGGTGGAAGAGGAAGGAGAGAGAAGAAAAAGAGCAAGCTCGGATGGGTGAGGTCGTGACCGTAGGAGGAGCCTTTCTACCCAAGGTCTGTTCCTTCTCCTTCTGATGATCTTTGAAAAGGTGTCAAAGAAGGAGAGGAAAGATGTAAAGTACATGGAAATAGCAAAAAGCAGTGCTCATCAATTTCATATCAAACGCATTTTCAGGAACCTCCCCCTTCTTTCCTTCCTTCCCTATCGAAGTCTCTCTCTCTGGGTTATTCTCCCTTCTCTCTCCACTTGAATCAGATCTCCTGCTGCAGGGAAGAATCGTTGCTCGAAAATAATGCCCATCAAGTCCGATCAAATCACGTTTCTCTCGACGGAACTTAGGAGAAATGTTTTCCTTTTACGCTGTTACGCAGTTCTTCCCTGCCGTTCGATCCATCATACCTTGCCGAAATCGAATCTCGAGCCTTTTCTCTATGCACGACATTCAAGCTTCAAGACGTCTTCTACATAGTCTGGAAGCTTTTGCCAAAAGGGTTCTTGAAAAGGATCCAACAGAAAAGTTTGGAGAGTTATGTACGCCTTGGAGATGGGATCCTCTACCAAGAGTTGAAACCTCGAGGCCTTTCTTCCACCTTCCACTTCCTTCTGCTCAGCCTTTGAGGTTATCCCCAGGCTAGAAAAGACTAATCGGAACAAAAGTCACCGAGCTTGAGTCCCCAGAGCTTCGTCTGATCTGCAGCCAATATCAGACACGAGCGTTCAAGATCGAGCAAAACCGTCTATTGTTTGCAGTCTGTATTTACAGTGATATCATCACGTCCTTTTCTTGATTCCTCTCATACAAATCCACTGGCTTGCAGAGAATACAGCTCTCTATATCTGCCAGCTTCAGAGACTATGAGCTCCGAATGGGATCCATTTTCCAGAATTCTTCCGTTCTCGATGACTAGAATCTGATCAGCTTTTCTAGTGGTTGAAAATCGATGGGTGCTAGAGTGAGAAGAGCAAAAATGATCAGAATAGTGAAACTAGATCGCATTTGTCTGGCAAGGATCCGTCAGTCTACTTCTCGATCTCTTCACTCACGTATAAATCGTTGTCGAGCTTCTCCTTTCGACATCATCATCTGCTTCTTCACCTTCTATGCTCTCTCCCGTTCCTAGTGCACTCAATCTCTTGAAGAGATCAGCCGAGGCTGCTGGATCCAAAGAAGAATCCGGCTCGTCAAAGACATGAAGAGCAGCGTTGGCTCTTTTAGAGAAAGAGAGAGAAACACAAGATCAGCTGTCGAACTTGAGTCTCGCTGCCGGATTTGTTGAGAGAACAACTCACCGAATGAATGCTCTTGCTATCCCCAATCGCTGCATCTGACCACCAGAGAGTTGAACTGGTTGATTTACGTCTTGAGGCAAACCAAATTGATTCGAAGTTCTTCCAACGACGTTTGTAAATTCTCTGACTCGACCTCCCGCCATGAATCTCGATTCATCTTTCAAAGGTAGCTTCGAGACAAACTCCAAAGCACCTCCCGCCTTCAGTGCCGAGTCGATTGAAGATTGGGAAACATCTTTCGTGGAATGACCTTCGGCGACCAGTCTTGATCCAAGCGCGATGTTTTCCTTGATGGTGAAAGGGAATTTGGCTAGCTCTTGCGGTAGAATGGACATGTACTTGCGAAGTTCTTGAAGATCCCATGTCTTTATGTCTTCATCGTTGATCAAGATTTGACCGGAATCTGGATCATACAATCGTGCGATCAGACAAACCAAAGTAGACTTTCCTGCTCCATTGACACCTACCAAGGCACAATTCGAGCCAGCTTCGATGGTGAAAGAGACCGAGACCAGAGCAGGAGTTTTTGCGTTTGGATAGGTGAAAGTGACGTCCCTGGAAAGAATGACGAAAGAGAGAAAGTTCAGTTCCGTCATTTCACTCCCCTTCTCTGTGACGATACTTTTCAAAGACTCACCTGAACTCGATCTTCATTCCACTTTTACCTGCCTTCTCACCCAACTCTCTTCTCATCAGATCCCTTCTCCTGATCTCTTCTCCGTATTTTCTATAAGGAGGCAATACCTTGATTCTCGGTTCGAGAGTCATCGAGTCATAGAGACTCTGAATGTTGGCAAACGAGCTTGAGACTTGCTTTGTCTCCCGGAACGAAGCCCTCACCTTCCCAACCATCGAAGATGTAGTAGATTGAACGAGAGTAAGAGTTGCCAGAGACAACAGAGGAGTCTTGGTAGCACGTAGAGAGAAGAAGATGTAGATGAAACTGTCCAAAGCTTTTCCCAGAAGCTGCAGATTCTTTTGATGAGCATCATCTGGAGCCGTAGGACGGAGTGAAGTATCTCCTAATCTGTCCGAAGCTCTTTTGTATTCTTCTAGAACAAAAGGTCCCAAACCTAGTAGATGAACCTCTTTCCTCAAAGCTGCATTCTTTGCCGTCTTCGCCATTTCAGTCATGCGCTTAGCATCCTCAGATGTCAATCGCATCCTGTAATGTGGGCTTCGACTCGTCCAGAGGATCTCAAGGAGTGGTCTAGTTGCACATAAAAGGACTAGCAGTCTTGTGTTCTTCCCAAGTAGCGATCTTACTACCAGAGCTTGAGAAAAGAGATCGACGATTGAGGCGAATAAAGAAACCAATCGAGTCAAGATAGAGAATGGTCTGAAGGTAGTAATTCGATTTGCAGCTCTGAGTAAGTCTCGGGTATTCTCGTCTTCGTGGGTTGGAAGATCCAAGCTCAGATAGACTGCGATAGAAAGAAAGAAAGAAGAGGCAGAGAGCGAGATGAATCTTCATACGTCTATTGCTATTCGGAGAGGAACCGACCTCATCTGATAGTTTCCGAGACTGTCAGAAATCGGTAAACGGGCTGGTCCATAGAGTCACTTGCTCTGTCGACTGTCGAGAAAAGAAAGTGATACCTATAAAAGGGAGAAAGACTCACCTCTTAAAACCTCTGCTTCCAACTTCGAAGTCAATCTTCTATCCAGGATATCATCGTTCTCCTTGATAAAGCTTTCTAGAAGCTGAGTGAGAAACACCACGCCGACTGGAAAGGAGCGACGATCGTAAGAAGAGAAAGGGGTTCAGAAAGATCAGAAGAACCTAAAGGTCGCAGAAACTCAAAAATCTGACAACTCACCACTACAAAATGCAGTCGTAAACAGTGCTTTCCTGTTCACTATCTTCTTTTCTGCTGCATCAGAAGCCTGCAAAGATAGAGAAAGAGAGAGGGGATCAGGAATGGCCCAAGTATGATCAGAACACGAGGTGGAGAGGCGCAGCAACAGCTTGATGGAATGTCTTGATTCTTGCTGGAAGCTAAGCAGAAAGAAAGAATATGGGAAGCTTCAATCCTCGAAGGTAAATCAGTTGGAAGTCGGGAACTCACCGCCTTGATCAAGTCACTGTTCAATTTCAAAGATACGGATGGGACGAGATTCCGAGCAAATGTCCCTACCATGACCATTAGAGTTCTTTTCGGTGCAACAGCGATACTTTCAGCCAACAATTTCAAAGTATAAGGAGTTGTTCTTCTCAAAGATTCGACCTCCTGCTTGACTTTTCCGACGAGGTTCTTTGGATTCCATCCTCCTGAATCTTCTTCCTGTATCTCTTCCAAAGTGAAAGCTCCAATAGTCTTGGTTCTGATCGGAGGCTTGTCCCTGCTTTCTTGATTCAGAGGTTGAGCGCTGGAGTCAGAGTGCTCAGTGCCATTCATAATTTCGATGTTGAGGTTGGAAGTAAAGAGGGCGTCTTCTCGATTTTGCTAAACCACCATGCTGTGAATCGCCGAATTGATGCACCGAGCATTCTGTCAGAACTATAGAAAGAGAGAAAGATTGAAAAAGAAAGATGATCTATTTGGGTTCTGAAAAAGGGAGGGAGAAATTAAACTGTATTTATGGATTTTGAGGATGAAACGCAACTCGAGAGTCAAGGAGAAAGGGTAACGGATTTGACTAGACAGAATAAAGGGAACAACGTAGAGTGTAGAAAAAGAAAGGTAGTTCGATTGAAGAATATAAGTAAAGGAGAAGAAGGGGGACGAAGAAGGAGATCTATAGAAAGGGGAAGAACAGTTGTGGAACTTCTACGAGTACCTTGATTTCGACAAGCTCAAAGGTATGATAAAACTTGCATGATTCTTTAAAGTCCTTAAACCTTTGGACTTTCAGCTCCACCAACAACTTTTTCCTTCTTCTTATGACTATCCTTATGACTCTTTTTCGATTTCTTCTGAGCAGCTTCAGCCACCAATCTTTCCAATTCTCTTCTCTCGTCATCGCTTTCATCCGGTTTGACTTGCTGATAAATGGTTCCTAAGAAAGCCAAAGCTCTTGCTCTATTCAATTTCACTTGATCAGAAACTCCCTTTTCATTCAAGACTCTTTCGCAAACTTTTCTCAAGACTCCTGTGACTTCCCATCTGGTTCCTCGCCATGTTGCTAGTAGCATCTGTTTTAGAGAATAGAAGAAAGATAAAGAGAAAGAGAGAGAGAGAGAGGTAGAGGAGTAAAAAATGATGCCAAAGGTTTAGATTTGTAGATCCAAATCAGTGGTCTATCTCTCGAAACAAGCTTCGTTTCTCCCTTCATGAGCATCTCTTCAAATCTCTTTCAACTCACCTTTCCACTCATATCCTTTTCCATCTCCTTCAATTCCTCTTCATCAATATCACCCTTTTCCTGTCTTTTTTGCATATCCTCCATCGACATTTGAACATTGATAGCACTTCCCAAAAGACCCCAAGTTTCTTTCACCATTCCAGTCTTTTCCTTCAATTTACTAAAGAAACCACTCAAACCCAAGAAATTGCTTCGATTCGTCTTGATCCAAGTGGTGGATTTGGTCAGATAGACGTTTCCAATGACGTTTAACAATTCCACTCCAAAGGATTCTAACTTGAGATCTTCGGCTTCTTCCCTCATTTTCCTTTCGAAAATTTGCGTTTCTGGATCATCTTTGTCTCCTGGGTTTTTGGACTTTGGATAGTAGAAGGATGTTAAAGAGAGCAAGAGAGGGAGAGAGAAAGTGTTAAAAAGGAGAGTTTGGAAGTTCTGTTCACTGCTTCGAACAACTGCAGCTCAACATCATCGTCCAAAAGGGCACCTTCTCTGTCCAGTATTCTCATCAACAGATCTTTCATCAATCAAGCCCTTCAGATCCTATCAGTGTCCATTCTTCGATCCATTCTGTCTCTCCTCTTCATTTACCTTCTCCACAAGCCTACCCCTTTCCGAATGCCCCAAACTCACCTCTACAAAAGGTCTAATCCTCTCTATCAATTTCCTAGTCAGATCCTCTACTCTCTTTTCCTCTGATTCCTCCTTTTCCTTTTCAAAAGCTTCCAATTGAGCTTTCTGTTCAGGAGTCATTTGAGGTCTCTTTGATTTCTTGGCTGCTGCTTCCTGTTTGGATTTCTCTTCTGAATTGTGTAAAGCTACGCGAGAATCTGATTTCTCCACTCCAGGTTTCTCTCCAATAGTGGTTGATTCAGTAGCAGTTGCGGTTGGAGTAGTAGTTTCTTTCTTCTCAGCTTCTACAGTGGAAGGAGTAGCAGCAGCAGTAGGATTGTCATTCAAGTTTGCTTCCTTCATTTGTTTTTCCAATTCCTCCTTTTCTTCTTCCGTCATCATGATTTCGGAAGCTTTACCGAAATCCCTCAATAGAGAAACTTCTCCAATGTAATCTTGGAAACGTTCTCCACCGAATAATTGACCAAACATTTCAGTGGCTTCTTTGACTCCAACTTCATCCGTTGGTTTCCTGTTTCAGGGATTTCAAACAAAGAGATCATGTAAGTAAAGCTGATTAAAGACATTAGAAAGGTTATCGACCAGACTCACTTCTTTCCATGCTTGTCATAATCGGCTCTCAAGTTTGAATCGGATAGAACTCTGTAGGCTTCTCCTACCATTTTGAATTCCTCTCCATTCCCACCACGATCTGGATGTTTCAATAAGGCTTGTTTACGATAGGCTTTCTTTAGTTGAATGTCTGAATCCAGAATAGAGAGATAGAGAAAGTGAGCGGAATAAAAGATAGAAGAGTAAGAGAAAGTTGGGGTTCTTGTTACTGACCAGTAGCATCTCCCCTTACTCCCAACAGATCGTAATATTCCATGTCTGCGATTTTGGCTCCATCTCTTGAAATGTTTGCTGCTTGAGTTGGCTCAGCTGCAGCATCGGCTGCTGCTGGTGGTGCTGGAAGAGTGTCGGCCATTTGAGATATTGGTTGGTTGGTTGGAAGGATAAAGGTGGAGAGATGAAGAATTGCTGCGACTTCTCTTGACCTTGACACAGCCACAACGAATTCACTCGTTCGAGTATAATTGGATACTGAAAAAGAAAAGAAAGATAAGATAAATCAGATCAATAGCAAGACAAACAAAGTATAGCCCAGCCCAGTCAAGAAGTAGCTCTTGCCTCTCTCACCTTCTCAAGATTCAACGATGGATCCTTCCACTTCCACTTCCATCAATCCTCCCAAACCCAAACATCTAACTTTACACATTCCAAATTCATATCCAAGATCCATTCGTTCTCCAACTTCAAGATCCAACTCTCCATCTCCAGCTTCCACTCGAGCTCCAACTCCCATCCCCATCCTCCAATCTTGTTCACAAGACCAAGACGATGGGAAACTATTCAAACTAGACTTGTTCGCTCGTTTCCACGAGATTTTCAAGTCTAGAAAATGTCAAGCAGAGACTGCAAGGGATTTCTTAGCTAGGTGAGTAGAATTAAGATTCAGTCTTCTTTCTTCTTCTTCGTCAATCGTCACTGCATGCTCACTCATCTGACATGTCCCTATCGTCAACTTTTAGAGAACGTACATTCTTTAGTTGGGTCAGACTATCTCAGATATTGAGTGTCTTGTCAGGAGCTATCCTATTACGATTGAAGCCCAAGTCCATTCAAAGAGACAACGTCGATGGAAACTCGAGGTCGGAAACGACGACGATAGAAAGACGATCCAGACGGACACACAGAAAATCTCCTTTGAAAAGATATCTCATACGAAAGATCAATCAAGAAAGGGAAAAAAGCAAACAGACGAGGAAATCGCAAGATTGGAAGAAAATCGAACCTCAAAGTCGAATCCATCAATTTCATTTCACTTCTCCTCAAACAGTCATTGCTTCAATCGAGAATGGAAGTCATCAACTTATTTTATCCGAAAGTTCAAATGTCGAATCATCAGAGCTCAACTCCTTTGGATTACTCCATGAACCTCAGCCTTCAATTTCAATTTCAATCCCATCTGTAACTTCTTCAAATTCAAATCCAATTTCAATCTCTTCAAACCCTCTCTTGACGAATCAAAAGCTATCTCTATCGATTGGGATCTTCTTCTTCATCCTAGCTCTAAGTTCACTCTTGATCAGTTGGTTTGATTATTTGAAAATTGTCAAATACCTCGAATTGACTGATAGAGATGAAGTGGAAGGGACACGTCAACAACAGATCTCGAGTCCAAATTCTTCAAGTTCAGAGAATCAATCAGAAGAGAGGGAAAGAAGGTGTGATGCGATAGTAGCTGGCATGGCTAGATCTTCAAAGTGAGTTTCTCAAAGGACATTTCTTGATGTTTCAGAAATCAAGCATGGTTCCCTCCATCCCACAGCAAGATTTAAATACTGATTCTCTCATTTCGGTTTATTACATTGACAGATTGGTTCGAATAATGGAAGCTGCCTTATGTTTCTCGATTGGATCCCTAGCAATCCTTCTCTTGATCTTTCAGAAACTTTGATCAAAGGCCACTTATGCATGCATATTGTTCATGTCAATCTCTTCTAATGATCTTTCTTCTCTCAGAATCCGTATAACAAATTCCGTTCTCACATTCAAAGTTTGAGGTCTCAATTTCATGTTTCTTTTTGTTGTAATATTTCTCCTTGCATATTCTCGTTCTTTTTAATTCAAGAATGTCCCCCGCGAGTCTTTCGAAGTCTGAAAGCAAGATTTTTGTCTTTTAAGTTGTTTGGCTTTACAAGTACAGGTTTTGGGAATGAACACAAGAGACAAATAGAAAGAGAGAATGATATGATAAAGGAAGAGCAAGCGGATCTCTCAAAAGACTTTTCGAGGTCTATCCTCTTTGGAACCTATTGTTTGAAAGGCAGACGAAACAACGCGAAAGAAGAGTGTCAGTGACTGTATCGAAATCAAGATAAAGCAAGCTCAGAACATCACATCAAAAAAAAGGGGAAGCCAGCTTTTTGTTTCTTTTGAGACTCACGATTGACCACCCTCATTCTGTCTAGCTTTCCGAAGGTAGAACAAATCCGTCCTACTAGCCCCCAGATTGACAACCTTTGGACAACCGTCTCTATCCTTTTCCAATCTGGTACACTCAGTGCAATAATATGCGTCCTAAGAGGAAGAGGGTGAAAGAGAAAGTAGAAAAGTGAGAAGGGGCTGTCAGCTTCGAGCTTTCTGAAGAAGTCTTCACATGGAAGATGAGATTTCTCGCTCTTTTAGAACAGAAAGTGGTCAACATTTATCTTGGACCGAAGAATGGGAAAAGAAAGGAGCAAACGCAATAAAGAGTCGTCTATTTACTTCGTTACTCACTGAGATTCCAGCGTTTCCACAAACGATGCACCTCCCACCATAGGTACCAAAGTTACACTCTTCGCATATCCTGACTATCGTCGAGGGTCGGACGTATGAATCACAGATTGGACTATGAAAGATAGAAAGAGAGAAGTAGGGAAAGAGGAAACGGGTCAGTCAGTTGCCACACCTCTCTTTGGATTCGAGTGGTTCTCATCGAGACTCCATCTCGTTGACCTGAGGTCTCTCCCTCCGAGATGAGACCCAATAGATGAGATTGATCGTATCATCTCGTCAGGCATGGCTCTAGCAAGATGGCTGAAAGATACTGGCGAGTAGCTCGAGGCTGAGTTTTGTGGACAGAAGGATCTGATTGATGCTTCTTGTTGCTCCACTCTCTAATTCTAATGTATTGTCTACCTTTTAAGTTATCGCATTTACTAGGCTACTCTACTCTACTTACCATTTACCATCACACTTTTCGCAGAGTCTTCCGATTGCGATTCCTGGCAGCTTTCTGCAGAGGACAAGATCTGGATGATGTCTGATTGGGCAAAGAGAGATCAAAAGAGAGGTATGAGTATCAAGAATGGATTGATCTGATCTACCTTGTTCTATTCTATTCCAATGCATGCTGTTATTCCTTATAACTCACTTTGACATTTGTGATTGATTGTGTTGTTCAAGAAAGAAGAAGCTTCTCATGATCTCATCTTTCTCCCTCGATCTCCATCTCTATCATCTCATGGCTCCCAAATCGCAATCCAAGGGATCAAATCCGAGTATATCCAAGACTTCTCAACCCAAAAAGCAAACCGAAGAAGCCCAAGAAGATGGATTATCAGCCATCATTCTAACCGACAATTTCCATTCATCATCTTCATTTCAACCTTTAACTTCTCCATCAAATCCTTCTTGTCTATTACCTTTTCTAAATTCCACTCTTCTAGATTGGACTTTAGAATCTCTATCTCTAGCAAATGTAGAATCAGTCTTCATCCTAAGTAAAAATGGTTATAAAGAAATCAAATCTCACATCGGGAAGGAAAAGGTTAATCATTATGGTTTCAAAAGTATAGAAGTGATTCCCATTCCTGAATCTAGAAGTTTGGGCGATTCAATGAGAGAATTGGATTCTAAACAAATCATAAGGACTGATTTCATCCTTTGTCATGCTGATTGTGTTGGCAATATCGATTTGGAATCAGTGGTTAGGATTCATAAGGATAGAAGATTGAGGGAAAAGGATGCTATCATGACTGTTTGTTCAATGCCTCTTCCAAAAGGTAGTCTAAATAGGTCAGTACAGAGAAAAGAACGACGTGCTATTCAGCTTATGTTTTTTGGGAGCTTGGAAAGTAGAGCAGAAAGATTGAGAGTGAAGGCTTCTCTTCTCTCGTAGCTCTGCCTGCTTTTCTACAGTACTTGCCCTTCTCTTCCAATATTCCAATTCAACCCTTGAAAAAAAGTCTTTGACTGAATGCTCTCTTTCTAACACCCCTTCCCTGCTCCCTTTTGGATTCCCAGGTCTTCACCAAACGAGTCACTTCATTTCATTTCTCCCACAACTTCTCAACTTCTTCATTATGAAACCTCCTCCATTTCATCTCCTTACACTTTCAAGGGAAGCAACAACAACAAATCTTCGAAAGCAAAATTACCAATGGAACTCTTTTTGGCAGAAGAGAAAGATGGAGGAGTTTCAGAGATTGAGATCAGGAATGATTTGGTAGAGTCTGGATTTTACATTTGTAGTGTTGATGTGAGTTTTTGCGGAGGCTTTCTATTGTAAATTCCAACACTTTGATCTTGTATCAAGATGTCTTTCTTGACCTAGTGTCTCTCTCTCTTCTCCTTCTTTCCAACAGGTCCCTCCCTTATTCTCCGAAAACTTTGATTATCAAACTCTTTCGACTGACTTCATTCCTGGAATCTTGACTTCGGATCTCTTGGATTCAAAGATTTTCCTACACATTTCACCTTCTTCTGATGCTAGTGGTGGTCTTCATTCAGGTTGGGGATATTCCTCTAGAGTCAAGAATACCAAAAGTTACGATTTGATTTCGAAAGACGTCTTGTCTAGATGGACTTTCCCTTTGACTCCTGGAGCCAATTGTCCTGGTGGGATTGAATATTCAGTCAGGAATGGAACTAGATATGTTGGGAAAGGAGTTAGGCTGAGTAGGTGAGTAAGAAGAAAAGCACACCGCTGTTGGATCGTATACTCAAGATATGAACTCTCTTTTCTTATCCTATATGTTTCCTTTTTCAAAAGAACTTCAACATTCGGTCCTCTTACACTATTAGGACCTGAAAGTCAACTCTCTGACAATTCCAAAATCTCGAAATCAGTCTTGGGTTCAAACGTCTTCATCGGAACCAATTCCAAAATCTCTAATTCTTACCTTTGGTCGAATGTCAAAGTCGGAAACAATTGTTCGATAGAGAAAAGTATCATTGGAAGGAACGTCAACATTCTAAACGATGTGGTTATTGAAAAGGGGTGTTTAATAGCAGATGATTGTACGATAGGTCCAAACGTCACTCTGGAGAAATTTTCCAGAGTGGGGGAAGTTTCGGAAAAGGAAGCTAGGAAAGTCTTGTATGGGGACGAAGACGACGATGATGATGATGAAGAAAGTGAAGATGAAGGAGTCAAGAAGGCTAAAGACGAATCATCAAGATCGAAATTAGGTTCGGAATCGATAGGTTACCTTTGGTCTGCTTCTAATCTTTCAACTTCCACCGAAGAGGATTCAGATGAAGAAGAAGAGGATGAAGAAGAGGATACGACGAATCAAATCATTACAAGGTTAGGTTATTCAATGGCTGATCATTTGAAATTAACATCAACATCCACATCAAAATCCGAAGAAAATTCATCTTCCAACGAATCTCTATCTTCGATCGATTTCGATAGTGATTTAGATTCCGAAACATCAGAGGATGAAGAAGATGGTGGAAAAGAAGTATTATCAGCCGCAACTCTGGCTGGAGATTTATTATCTTCATATTTCAATTCTTCCAAATTGTTGGAATTCAAATCCGAAGCTCTTGCTTCTTTGAATAGAGCTTTGGAAGAAAATCATACCATTGATAATGCTGCTATCGAATTGAAAACTTTGAGAATGGCTTCAAACGTCCCTTTGAAAGAAGTTAGGAAAATCGTCATTGAATTCTTTTTGGAAAAGTTTTCTATTGAGGATCCGAAAAGTATTGGAGAGATTTTGGATAGATGGGGTGGTTTGATCGAAATTGTTTCTAGTGATGATCAGGTTGAAGCTTTGGGATTGGTTCAGGTGAGTTGTTTTGAATTTTCGTCTTGCCTTGACCGTGAACTTATTGGAAAAGTTCGCCGCCTGTTACTCATCAAATTCTCTTTCTCACCTTTCTCTTCGTATCACAGTCTTATTGCGCGATTCATGACAAGACTCATTCGAAACTCTTCGTACCTTTGTTAAAGAAATTCTATAATGATGATATAGTTTCGGATGATTCGATTCTATCTTGGTGGAAATCTCCAATCTCTAGAGATACTTCTAAGAACAATGGTGGAGAAAAAGTTTTGGAAATGAGGAAAAGCGCTGAAGGGGTTGTCAGACATGTATTGGAAAGTCAGGAGGAATCAGAAGATGAAGAGGATTCCGAGTGATGTAGAGAAAATCTCAACGGTTCGAATATCATTGTAATAATCGATCACTTCTTTTCATTTGCTCTTTTCTCTTGCACCGCTGATCTTCTTTGTGAATTGATCTCGATTAAACAACGGGAAGCACTTGAGTCAAATGAATTGATTCTGTCGTTGTAATACAAAAGGAGAAATTGAAACTCTGTCTTCCATCTCCATCTTGCCATCGAACTTTCAAACTGATTCTCTCGAAGGCCGACATCCCAAATACTACTATCACCAGCCAACCTAAACTGCCGAATAGTCAATCTTGGTCTCATGTTTCTTGGCTTCTTGCAGTTTACGAGCAGCCTTCATGAAATCCTCTGAATGTGGGATGGGAAACCAAAACGGAAAAAGATGGGTCAGAAAAGATGGAACCAAATGCAAGCAATTCGTTTGTCTCTTTAAAGCTGATGTTCATTTCCGAACGATGAACTCTCTTCCCGAACGTCTTTTCGTTCACTCCCATGCATCTAAACTCACCTTGAATACAATAATCTCTATCATCTCTAAGAGCAAACATACCAGCTTCAGTAGCCACGTTTCTCAAATCAGCACCATTGAAACCATCGCTCAATTTGACAATGGCTTCATAATCAATCTCATCCTTTTTGGCGATAGGTTTGGTATGAATCTTTAAAATCTCCAATCTGGATTGTTCATTTGGTAAAGGGATTTCAATCTTCCTATCGATTCTACCAGGTCTCATCAAAGCTGGATCCAAAGTATCTGGTCTATTGGTTGCCATGATGATTTTGGTTTTACCTAGATAATCGAAACCATCCATTTGATTCAATAATTCCATTAGAGTTCTTTGGATTTCTCTATCTGCTGATGTACCTTCTGAGAACCTTCTTCCTCCGATTGCGTCCTGGGAAAAGGTACGGGAGAAGGCAGGATTCGAAGAGAAGTACCAAGGTTACCAAGAGAAAGAAGAGCAAGTCTTTCTCAAGGAGACAGCTTGCGAAAGGGCATACATTTGAAATCCGTCACTCACGATTTCGTCCATGAAAATGATACAAGGTTCATGTTCCTTTGCATAAGCGAACATTTCTCTAACCAGCCTTGCAGATTCTCCAATGTACTTGTCAACAATGGCAGAAGAGACCACCTTTAAGAAATTCGTTTCCAAAGTTGCAGCCACTGCTCTTGCTAGAAGAGTCTTACCAGTTCCTGGTGGACCATAAAGTAAGACTCCCTTTGGAGGTTTGATTCCAACACGTAGAAAGAGTTCTGGATTGAGAAGTGGTAGTTCGATCACCTGGGAGGAGATGAAAAAAAAGGATAGAATAGAGAGACATTAGGCTTGCCATTTCGACCCTTTCTTGATTTCTGTAAACGCTCTTTTCTTGTCAAAAATTCATGTTCTATCTTTCCACGGATCTTTCTTATTCTCATCAAATCACCCCATCCTCAGCAACCTCCTCTTTCTATTCACTCACCTCTCTCAATTCTCGAATCTGTTCTCCCAACCCACCGATTCCAGCAAAGGTTGCACCAGCCGGATCCTCCATGGACATGTTATAGACCATTGGATCCACTTCTCTTGGTAATACTCTCATGATAGTCAGAGTGGTCATATCCAAAGACACTCTTACACCTTGCTTGAGCTTATGTTTTGGAACTGAGGATCTACATCCTACCACGTATCTTGGACCCGAAGAGGCTTTCACGATGACTAGAAGATGGGGGAAATAAGGTTTTAGAATATCAAAGGAGGTCAGATCAAGTAGGAAAGAGAGGGTGGGAAGATGAGCAAAGCTTATCATCATCATCATCGATCACTACTGTTGTGATGTGTGTACTGACATCTTTCCTCGTCTAACTGTTTCAAGACTTCACCAATGATCTGACCGACTGACTGTAGAGCTTTGATATCGTCTTCAGTCTTGTCGAAATCCTTTTCCAAATCTCTCAATCCAAACCTGACTGTGTGGGAGAAGTAAGAGGGAGGGAAGAGGAAAGGGAGGGAGAGATTACTTGTGAGCTATTGCTTTCGTTTCTGGGTTGAATCTCTCGATGTGGATTTCAATAGAAAGCTCTTATAAGCTACTCATTCATACATTCATTCCAGCTCTCAAAGAGCTGGAGGGGAAGGTGATACTTACGTTTCTTGAGACCTTCGGATAGATCTTGGTGATTCTTCAAAGCCTTTCTATAATTTGTGAGAGCTTGCTGTTTCCTTTCGTCTACCTGACCGTCTGCTTGCATCGTGACATCTGGATTGGTAGAGGAAGAAGCGACTGCTGCCGACATTGTAGATAGAGGAAGTCGTTAGAGGAAAGTAGTGGTGGAGAGGGAGATGACGAGGCCAACGAAGCTTGACCTTGTACACCCATCAACCACATAGATAGGCTGGATTCTCTTCCTTCATCTTTATCAATTCCAGTCTATAATTCTTCATCTTACGACTTTCTACAATCATTCAACTCAAACTAAAGGTGAGCATCGCCCCTAATCTCTACTCTCTACTCTCTCTCTGTTCACTCGTTCTTCTCGTTCTCCAATCATTCACTGACCTCTTATCATCCTTCTATCCCTCATTCCCAGTCGCACTACTCCTTCTAATCTAGCTCAAGTTTCTCTCTTCAAACCACTTTGGAAAAGATGGCCGAAAAGCCAATCAACTTCTCAGAGCACGTCCAGCTCACTGCTCTGGGCATCCAGCCAGATTCCATCTCTTTCGCAAACGTCACCTTGGAATCTGACAACTTCGTATGTGTGAGGGAATCTACTGGTGGTCAGAACTCGGTGGCAATCGTCGACCTCAACGATGCTAACAATGTGTGAGTGTTGGACAAGGATAGAAGAGATGATAGTTCGATAGCACATGGCAGGAAGGAAGGAAGGACGAACGAGAATAGTAGATGGTTAGGGAGCTACAAGCGAGCCGAGAGGTAGATAGAAAGCAATAGAACCATTTCAAAAGATCTGCTTGTTATTGTCAAATACCTGATTGGAGACCTAGAAGAGCGTCTGCCTCTGCAACTCTCTCGGAGCATTGGCCAGCAGCAAGCATTGATTCCACATCTTCCTACTCGCTCGCTGCTCTTCTCAATGCGAGGAGCAGACAGGTGATGAGTCTAGTGCGCAAGAGAGTCCTCAATCAGCGGGAAATGAGGGAACAATTGTCACTTGCAGTGCCTCTGACCTTTCTGACTGACCGATTTGCTCCTCCTCATCCTCCCTTCTCTTTCCCCACCCTTTCCTTCTCCACTACTATTCTACTCATCTGCGCAGCATGAGACGACCAATCACAGCAGATTCAGCTATCATGAATCCACATCAAAAGATCATAGCTCTCAAATCAGCTCGTCAGCTTCAAATCTTCAACATCGAAGCCAAAGCGAAGGTCAAGTCTCATCTCATGCACGAGGACGTCACTTTCTGGAAATGGATTTCAAACATCAGTCTAGGAATCGTGACAGAGACGGCAGTCTATCACTGGTCTATGGAAGGAGACGCTGCACCAGCAAAGGTCTTTGATAGACACGCCTCTCTAGTTGGAAGTCAAATCATCAATTACAGAGTCTCAGCAGATGAGAAATGGCTGGTCTTGGTAGGAATCTCTGGAAACACTTCTGGTCAACCGGGCGCTTTCAAGGTCAAGGGAGCTATGCAACTCTACAGCAAGGATCGAGGAGTCTCTCAACCAATCGAAGGTCATGCAGCTGCCTTTGCAGATCTCAAGACCGATTCGGCTCCAAACCCTTTCAAGCTCTTCACCTTTGCTGTCAGGACTGGAACTGGAGCCAAGCTTCACGTAGTAGAGATCGATCATCAACAAGGAAATCCAACCTTCACAAAGAAAGCTGTCGATGTCTTTTTCCCACCAGAAGCTACCAACGATTTCCCAGTGGCAATGCAAGTCTCAAAGAGATACGGGATCGTCTATCTAGTCACAAAGTACGGTTTCATTCATCTCTACGATTTGGAATCTGGTGCTTGTATCTACATGAACAGAATCTCTGGAGAGACAATCTTCGTCACTGCCGAACATGAAGCTTCTTCTGGTATCATTGGAATCAATAGGAAAGGTCAAGTCTTATCGGTCTCTGTGGATGAGAATACCGTCATTCCTTACATTCTCAGAACACTCAACAACAGTGATCTAGCTTTCAAGTTGGCTTCAAGAGGAGATTTACCTGGAGCAGACGATCTTTACATGCAGCAATTCCACTCTCTATTCTCGACTGCTCAATATGGTGAAGCTGCCAAGATCGCTGCCAACTCTCCAAGAGGAATTCTCAGAACCACTCAGACCATCGAACAGTTCAAACAGGTTCCAAATCAACCTGGAACTCTTTCTCCAATCTTGCAATACTTCGGTATCTTGCTCGAGAAAGGTTCCCTCAACAAGTACGAGTCTTTGGAATTGGCCAAGCCAGTCTTGGTCCAGAACAGAAAGCATTTGTTGGAGAAATGGTTGAAGGAAAACAAGATTGAATGTTCGGAAGAATTGGGAGACATTGTTAGACAACACGATATGAATCTAGCTCTGTCAGTCTATCTCAGAGCCAACGTTCCAAACAAGGTGGTAGCCTGCTTTGCGGAGACTGGTCAGTTCAACAAGATTGTTCTCTATGCCAAGAAAGTAGGTTACACTCCAGATTACGCTGCTCTTCTTCAACACATTGTCAGGATCAATCCGGAACAAGGAGCGGAATTCGCTTCTTCTTTGGTTCAAGATGAAGGTGGTACTCCTCTGGTCGATATCGAAAGAGTTACGGATATCTTCATGTCTCAAAACATGATTCAACAAGCCACTTCTTTCTTATTAGATGCTCTAAAGGAGAACAAACCTGAACAAGCTCATCTTCAAACCAGATTGTTGGAAATGAATCTGGTTAATGCTCCTCAAGTCGCAGATGCAATTCTGGGAAACGAAATGTTCACTCATTACGACAAGCCTAGAATCGCCAACCTGTGTGAGAAGGCAGGTCTTCTTCAAAGAGCTTTGGAACATTACGAAGATCCATCGGACATCAAGAGAGTAGTCGTCCACACCAACCTTCTCAACACTGAATGGTTGGTCAACTACTTTGGTCAATTGACTGTCGAACAATCCCTCGATTGTCTCAAGGAAATGCTCAAGGTCAACATTCGTCAAAACCTTCAAGTCGTAGTTCAAATCGCTACCAAGTATTCCGATCTGTTAGGTCCAGTCAAGCTCATCGAAATGTTCGAAAGTTTCAAGTCTTTCGAAGGTCTTTACTACTACCTCGGATCTGTTGTCAATCTTTCTACCGATTCAGAAGTTCACTTCAAGTACATCCAAGCTGCCACTCGTACCGGTCAAATCAGAGAAGTGGAGAGAATCTGTAGAGAATCCAACCATTACAATGCTGAAAAAGTCAAGAACTTCCTTAAGGAAGCCAAGCTCTCTGATCAATTGCCTTTGATCATTGTATGTGATCGTTTCGATTTCGTTCATGATCTAGTTCTCTACCTTTATCAGAACATGTTGATCAACTTCATCGAAGTCTACGTTCAAAGAGTCAACTCCTCGAGAACTCCTCAAGTTATCGGTGGTCTTTTGGATGTCGATTGTGATGAAGGAGTCATCAAGAACCTTTTGGCTTCAGTCACTGGTCCGATTCCAGTAGATGAGTTGGTGGAAGAAGTAGAGAAGAGAAACCGATTGAAACTCATCTTACCTTGGCTTCAATCCAAGATCGAATCTGGTTCTCAAGATCAACCTCTTTACAATGCAATGGCCAAAATCTCGATCGACTCAAACAACAATCCAGAAGCTTTCCTCAAAGACAACAACCTCTACGATCCAAAGGTAGTAGGAAAGTACTGTGAAAAGAGAGATCCTTATCTAGCTTATATCGCTTATGCCAAAGGTTTCTGCGATGAAGAATTGATCTCTATCACCAATGACAATTCAATGTTCAAACATCAAGCTAGATATTTGGTTATGCGTCGTCAATTGGATCTTTGGGCCACTGTTTTACAAGCTGACAATGTTCATAGAAGACAATTGGTTGATCAAGTTACTTCCACTGCAGTTCCAGAATCTACCAATCCAGATGATGTTTCAGTGACCGTCAAGGCTTTCATGGCAGCAGATTTACCTCATGAATTGATTGAACTTCTAGAAAAGATCATCTTGGAACCTTCTTCTTTCAGTGACAATAGATCTCTTCAGAACCTTTTGATGTTGACTGCTGTTAGAACCGACAAGGGTAAAGTCATGAACTACATTGAGAAATTGAATGGTTACGACGTTGGAGAGATTGCAAAGATTTCCATCGATCATGGTTTATACGAAGAAGCTTTCAAGATTTTCTCTAAAGCTGAACAACATACTGATGCTATGAACGTCATCGTTGAACATATCGTTTCTATCGACAGAGGTTATCAATACGCAAACAAGTTGAACAAACCCGAGATTTGGTCGAGATTGGGAAAAGCTCAATTGGATGGTTTGAGAATCAAGGATGCTATTGATTCTTATGTCAAGGCTGAAGATCCATCTAATTACGCTGAAGTCATTGAATTGGCTGAAAGAGCTGAAAAGGAAGAGGAATTGATTCGTTATCTTCAAATGGCTAGGAAGAAGAGCAGAGAACCAATGATCGATACCGAGTACGCCTTCTGTTTGGCCAAAGCTAACAGATTGGGAGATATGGAGGAGTTCCTTGGTAGTGAGTAAGATGAGACGGGCATACATTTTCGAAAGAAACCTCGATGAGATTCACTCGACTGACATCTTTCTCTGTCTTACTTTCTCCCCTCTCTCTTCTTAGTGACCAACGTTGCTGATATCCTCAGCGTCGGAGAGAAGTGTTTCAACGACGAGCTCTACGAAGCAGCCAAGCTTCTCTTCACCAGCGTCTCCAACTACGCTCGTTTGGCTACCACTCTCGTCTACCTCGGAGACTATCAATCCGCTGTCGAAGCTGCTCGCAAGGCTGGAAACACCAGCGTCTGGAAGCAAGTCCACGCTGCTTGTTTGAGCAAACGTGAATTCAAGCTCGCTCAAATTGCTGGTCTTGCCGTCATTCCTCACGCAGAAGAGCTTCCATCTCTGATCAGAGCCTATGAAGCTGACGGATTCTTCGACGAGCTTCTCACTCTTTTGGAAGCTGCTCTCGGTCTGGAAAGAGCTCACATGGGAGTCTTCACTCAAACCGGTATCGCTTTGGCCAAGTACAGACCAGAGAGATTGATGGAACATCTCAAACTTTATTGGTCTAGAAGTAATCTACCGCAACTCATCAAGGTGGCTGAAGCTTCTCACCTTTGGTCGGAATTGGTCTACCTCTACACCAAGTACGACGAAATGGACAATGCAGCTCTGGCTACCATGGAACACGCTGCTGACGCTTGGGATCACGATCAATTCAAAGCAATTCTACCAAAGGTAGCAAACGTCGAAATCTATTACAGAGCTCTCACTTTCTACCTAGAGCAACATCCACTTCTTCTCACTGATCTCTTGACTGTCTTAGCAGCTCGTATCGATCATGGAAGAGTCGTTAGAATGTTCAAGAGACAAGACAATGACAATGTTCCTCTCATCAAGAGCTACCTCATCTCGGTTCAACATCACAACATCGAAGCAGTCAACGATGCTTACAACGATTTGTTGATCGAAGAAGAAGATTTCGAAACTCTCAGAGCTTCGATTGACGGATTCGACAACTTCGATACCATTTCTTTGGCTTCGAGATTGGAGAAACATGAATTGTTGGAATTCAGAAGATTGGCTGCTCATCTTTACAAGAAGAATCAGAGATGGAACGAATCGATCGCTCTCTCCAAATCAGACAAGCTCTTCAAGGATGCAATTCAAACCGCTTCTATTTCTAACGAGTACGAAGTCGCTGAAGAATTATTGGGCTACTTCGTTGATATTGGAAATAAGGAATGCTTCGCTGCTGTTCTTTTCGCTTGTTACGATTTGGTTAGACCAGACGTGGTGGAGGAAGTCAGTTGGAGACATGCTCTCAACGATTTCACTATGCCTTACAAGCTTCAGAGTATGAGAGATACTCATGCCAAACTCAAACAGTTGGAGAAGGAGGTTAGGGAAAGAGCTGTCAAGGACAGTGCGAAAGAGAAGGAGGAGGAAGGTGAGTTCAATGATTTAGATCCGAAACTTGAAAGGCCTTTGATGATCAGTGTTCTGACTTTGGTATCTATTCTTTATTCTTCTCGTTTCAAAGACGCTCCAATCATTGGACCTGGAGGTCTTGGTGGACCTAAGCTGATCACTTCTGGAGCTACCGGGTGAGTATAGGATCTATCTTCTGTTGAGAGTCTTCTGGATCATTTACCTGATCCGACACTGACGATCTTATACTTTTCGTCTCTTCTTGAACCTCTCTCAATTGACAGAATGCAAATGCCAATGCAGACTGGATACGGAATGAACGGAATGGCTCCTCAAGCTACTGGAATGTACATGCAACCTCCAGTTGGAGGCATGTTCTAGGTGGGATCAATTAAAGGGAAGGTTATGATTGAGTGGTAGCGGTCGGTGGAAGCTCGAAGGCGAGAAAATCTGCAAGTCGAAGGATCACGAATAATAAACTAAAACTCCCCTTTCTCATTATGTCTCTCGACTTTTGATTTCTATCTTCTCTCTCTCAAAAAGTTGTTTCATATTTTGTTTTTATCTTTTAAATGTTACCTGAACCTGATTTTGATGATTGATGGACGTCGTCAGTAAGCTCTGCGCTCGCGAGCCTTCTCGATCGCTCGTTTGTAGTCTGACTCTCTTTGAACCTTTCAGTCATTGCAGTCGGTGAGCTGTTCTCGAGGCAGCATCGAAAGAGGAAGTTTGCAAGCTCAGCAAAAAGCAACAAAAGTCAGATCCGAACTGAAGCTGTCGAGACTGCTCGACGCGAGAAAATGAGAAAGTAAGCGTTTCTTCTGTTTCTACTACAACTGCTTGGAGCTTCAATCATCAGACTGGTTCTTCTTTTTTGATTCTTTCTTTTCCATCGATTCCTTATGCTTCATGTTGACTTAGTCCTCAAGTCTCCTGCTTCTAATCCGACTCAATTCTATTTTAGAGGTCTTCAGGTTCTGGCATCCCTCCAAAAGGGACTAGGAAAAGGGAAAAAGATAATTAAGGGAGAAAGATAATTGAGAGAAGTATATGTCGGTAACAGAAAGGTTTGCACTTGATCTTGAACATCTTCAGGGAACTCACATTTTTCGCCACTCTTCAAAATCTTGAAGTTCAACTTCTTCTCTGAGCAGACTCGAACCAGCTTTGCTCTTGCTTGATTCCAATCATTCTCAAATCCACCCAGATCCATGGCTGTACCGAACGCATCAAGAGGTTCCTGATCTAGAGATATCGTCTTGATGGTTCCTGGGAAAGAGGGATGATTGATCCACTCTGCAATTTTGATCTCTGGCAGTCTTCTTCCATAATTATCTGCGGAGCACAGATAGAAAGATGTAAAAACTGGCAACTTTAATCTGATAAAGGTTCTTTCCATATCGTCCAGACGCATGAAAGCTGAAACTGATAAGCGATCAAGAGCAATCATCTCTAAAGCTTGAAAATTGATTGAAACTGGACCTTTGAACCCCAGATCTCCATCGATTCCCCCCAAAAGACCAGCCACACAAAGGTGTTTGAGACTATGAGAAGAAGCTTTCAAACAGCCCAACCACGATAATTGAGGAAAACTTAAACCTCTCTCTCTCCAGGAAACGGTATGATGAATTTTGAGCTCGATTAGTCCTTGAGTGACGTAGAATAGAAACATTTGTATAATTGAATTCTCCACTCTATTTGCTCCAGGAGGATCCTTCCTATCCTCTTTCTTCTTGAAAGATAAGGCCAAATGAGTCACCTTTGATTTCCCAGTCAGTACTTCTCGATGACCTTCTAGAAATTTTCTGTCTTTGAGGCGAAGCTCAATTGTGATCTGAAGGTGAGTCAACTTCTCCAAGAAGATCATTAACCAACAGCAATTAGAAGCTGTAACAGGATGAACGGACGAAGTCCCCATCCTAGGGACTTTGAGATTTGAAAGACCTGACAAAGGTCGAGATTGAATCCCTCCATCGAGCTTTACAAATTGGAATACAGGCTCTCCAGATACCTCTAACCACTGTAGCTTAGGCATACAGTCAATCACAATTGAGTACATAGAAGCTTGCATCGTAATTGACACTACCTTGAGCTTACAGTCTTCAACTCCAGATGATAGGTTGCTTGCCCACTCTTTCTTGAGTGGTTCCATTGTTGGACGTTGCACGTTCAGCATCTTCTCGGCAAGTCTTGAAGCATCATTTTCGTCACTCTGTGTGCGAAGTACAAATCTCAATGAACGAGTGCCTGCAAATAGAGAAGGTAACTTGATTGTAGTTGGAACAACGCTAGCTGTTCCAAACTGATTGAGTGTCACATTTCTACGAAGAAGTGAAAGCCATAAAGGAGAAGCCTCATGAGAAGTCAAGCTAAGATTGAAGAGGATTGAGTCTCTGACCCTGTGATAGAAAAAGGCAAAGGAGCGAAAGAGAGTGAAGATGGGAAAGTCGAAGTTGGAAAGTCAGTGAGAAAGAGCAATAAGGGTGCCACACGCGATGCAGGAGATTGGTATGTATAGAAAAGGCACACATCAGTAAGGTAGAAGGGAGATAGAGAGCCAAGAGAGGTTGGGAAGGGATTGAGGAGTAGAAGTAGATTTCACTATTTACTCACTTTCTCATCGACTCCCTTTCTTCACCTTGCAATCCCTTTGGTAACTTGATGATTGCATCACCAATCAATTCGGAAACATCTTCTGGAAGATTTGTGAACATGTTTGCTGTCTTCGAGGTGCTTTGGTTATGAGCTGATTGAGTCTTTGGCGATGAAGAAAAGTTGCCTCGAATCTGAACTGATCGCGCTGACTTCAGGGCTCAAGCGCTCAAACCTCTGATAGCTCGCCTTGAGAGTCTCGATGAGATACTACTTTCTTTTGACCACGATACAGTCGAAAGAACGCAGAAAGATTTGCTTCTACATTACAAAAGGTACAGGGATTTACATTTGGAATCATTTTACTCTCTTCTCGAAGCCATGAAACGCGAGACTTTCTTAGGAGGTAAAGCCTGAGCTTCAGAAACAGTCGAAGGTTTTACTTTTGGTGGAACGTTCTTGTCAAGAGAAGTACTTTCTTTCTCTTCGATTCCCATCCTTTTTCTATTCTCTCGTCTATCTCTCACTTCGATCCTCTCCTTCATAATCTGTTGAAGCCTCTCATCTTCTCTCGACTCCTCTTCATCGCTTTCGTCCAACACGACAGCTCCCTTGAACTCGTCTTCTCTGTTGAAGTCTCTTGCTGGGAAGCGGACTGGAGGTAGAGATGGAATCACCATAGCTGGCTTTGGAAGCGTCGCTTCCTGAGGAGAAACATGAGAATGCTGCTTGGACGGGGGAGAAGAAGAATTGGTAGATGCTTTTGAGGAGCTGCTGATAGGACCAGCGTTCTCAGCGTTCATCAACAGATGAGCTAACTCGTGACCTGCTTGATCTGCTGCTGCGTCTGGATTCTCTTGAGATTGAGCCAGTCTCACTGCTCCACCAATCTTGCTACGAGAGCTGAGTAGATTGCTATCGTGAGGATTCGGAGCGTCTTGAGTAGTAGAGGAAGACGATGCTTCTCGAGCTAGAGACTCGGCTTTGAATCGAGAGACCTTTGACGATTTCGAGCTTGTTCGAAGGTTCTGATCTGGGATCGAAGCGTCCGGTGGCAGCGGTAGATTCTGAAAGAAGAGAACAGAGGAGAATCAAAGGTCAGAAAATGAAACTCCAATCTCTTCACACGCATTCATTCGAAAAGCAAAACTCACCAATTCATCCTCGTCCTCATCTTCGACCTCTTCTCCTCGTTGTCCCATCATTCTTTCCATCAATCCATTCGAGCTTCTCTGCCATTGTTCTCTCATCATGATATACTCTCTAGCTAATTCAGCGTTGTCGAAGTCTTCCACCATAGCTTCAAATGAAGGTTGAAGTGAAGCGATGTCCTCCGAGTCCCAACCTTCATCTTCATCGTCTTCATCTTCACTATCGAAATCTTCATCGAAGTCTTCATCTGAAAGACCACTTCGATTGATTTGCTGGAACTGTTGCTCATCCACATCATCCGAATCGCTCTCTCCTTCTTGATGAGTTCCAATTTCATCTACCTGTTCTTCGTCTTCTAGACTTCGACCAGAGAGGCTTGGAGTAGAGAAAGCTACTGTCTTTCCCTTTCCCTTTCCTTTAGAATTCGATGAAGGAGGAGCAAATCTGACTCTACCCTCTTCTGGTTCATCATCTTCCGTCGTTGGTCTAGCTAAGACTTCTCCGACTTCTTCTTGCTTGGTCTCAGAGCTTTCCGTTTCATTTCCAGCTCCTTCCTCCTGAGCTCGACGTTTAGCTTCCAACTTCTCTGCAAACGCCTTCGTCGGTCGAGCGTGAGGGACAGCAGGAGGCAAACCTTCTTTGGCTCTCTGTTTCTCGATGGGAACGTCAGCTTTGGAAGCCCTATCTAGAGCGGAGACCCCCTGAGAGACTCGAGGCGCTTGCGGAACTTGGGAGAGTGTAGGCTTGCTGTCTTGAGGAGAAGTAGAGAGTGGTGAAGCAGTTGTGCTCTCCTTCAGAGGCGAAGGTTTGAGGACTGGATTTGGTTGTGAAGTAGATGCAGCTGGATTGAGGAAGCCTCTCTTGAAAGCGCTGACTTTCTGTTGAGGTTTGATGACTGGAGTAGAGCCTTTCGAACTTCCAGGAACTCTTTCCATGACTTGATGACCGACTGCAGGTTTCTTTGGACCTTTAGATGTTGGGACAGAGGGGAGAGGAGCTTCGACAGCTAAAGGTTGATCTTCTCGTCTTGACGAGGAGGAAGCAGAGCTACCTAGATCCGAGACTACATTTGGACCTAATAGTTGGATGATACGAGCAGCTTCGTCGTCAACTCCTTCGTCTGCTCTCTCTCTTGGAACTCTTGGTCTATCTTCTTGAGGTGTGGAAGAAGTTGAAATCTGAGATTGAGGATTAGACAATTCTCGAGCTAAATCGTCTAGCTGCGAAGACTTTCCTTTGAGCGAAGAAGAAATCATCTCCTTCTTTGACTTGCTTTCGAATTCCCCTTCGCTCTCCACGACTGCTTCTCCTCTTCGAGCTTCTGGACTTTGAATCCGAACCGCCTTCTTCTTCTTCTTTCCATCTTTCCCATTTGGCAACTCTAGACTCCTGCTCATTCTTTCATCATTGTCTTGATCCTTGAGTTTTTGAAGATTTCCAGCAGCTCCGTCAAAATGAGATTCTATAGGATTGGATTTGAATTCAGCAGCCGGACTGCTCGGATTCAGACAGAGAAATCCTCGTTTGAAACCATTGTTTTGTTGAGCTTGAGGAGGAGTTTTGGAGACTTTGAGGACTGATTTACCAGGAGGAGGTCTTTCTGAGGATACTACTCGATTGATGTGAGGTCTTATCGAGTCTGGAGGTGAAGGAGTTCGAGGAGGAGTCGTTCTTGGGATATGAACTACTGATGTGATTTGAGAGGGGTCTGCATCTTCTTCCCGCTCTCCAATCTCTTGAGGAACCCCTTCTTCTTCAACTGATAAATCTTCATCGAGATTCGTCTCTAGCTGTTCATCTTCATCTTGATCTTCTGCCTCTTCTTCCTCTTTCTCGTATTTTCCTAAGATCTCGTCCAACCATTTCCTTTTCTCTTCCTTCGATTCGAATCTCTGTTTGGAACCTTGCTCCAGGGGAAGAACAAATCCGGGAGGTTTTCTTTCGCTAGAATTGGACGAAGAGATCGGACCAGAAGGACGGAGAGGAGGAGAGTCTGCTACTCTTTCGACTGGCTCGAAGAAAGGTAGTCCTTCTTCGTTCAAGATCTGCGAAGACGATAGTGAAGAGAATTTAACATCAGCTATGGTTCTGTAAGGAAACGAAACTCATTAGACATCAGACTCACCTGATGATCTTCATTCAAAACCAATCCATCTTCTCCGTGAGAAGCACCTCTGAGCTTCTCTTGGACAGAGTTACTGGCTTGCTGTAGAGCCTGAGCTCTGAGAGTCTGGATAAGGTCATTCAGAACTGCAAAAGATGTAAGATAGAAATAGGTCAGAGATATGTCTTAAACTCTCAACTGTGATTGCAAGATTGTGGAGCTACTTCTCTGACTCACCTTTTCTTCTCTTGACCAGCAGCTCTCTAGACTTTGCTATAGATGTCTTGCCTCTTTGGATCGAGTCTTCAGAATCGTTGTTCAGAGAAGCAGGAATGAAAGCTAGAGATCCACTAGCAAATGGCACCTGGAAGGAATGAAAGCAAAGATTACATCTCATGATCAACGTCCCAAGCTTTCTGATGAGATCTCTCCTTCTATTTCCCAGTTTCTCACTTTCGAGACATCAAAAGCGTTTATTTTACCTGAGCACTGCGCTTGGTAGAAGGATACTCACATGAACCTTGTCACCTTTCTCCAACTTTGCCCACTGATCCAACTTTTCTTCGACTTGCTTGAGATCCAATTGAGCCTTGTCCAACTTGTGTTTCAATTCGATGTGCGGATCTGGATTCGATTTCTGTTTCAAAGATCTGAAAGCTGCCAGCAGTTCTTGAGCCGTCTCTGTCGCTGTCGAAGGCTCCATCTAGTTTTGGGAAGAAGCGGAAAGAGAAACAAGAAATAATTTCTTAGAAACTCGGTCACACATTGTCAATCTCGACAATTCGACAGATTCGTCTCAAAGGGATGACAAAAATTGAGCATTATGAATAAAAGAAACTTTAAAAGTACAGGTGGTCAGGAAGACAAAGAAAAGATATAGAACAAGCACGAGAGATAGGAAATTTGAATAGGCTGGAAATGTTTAGACAGCTTGAGGCTTGGCTGGACCTTTGGATTTGGCCAAAGCTGCCTTTTTGCGCTTCTTGAGCATAGCTGATGAGTGGAGAAAAGATTCACAGAAGGAGAAGAGCGAGAGGTTAGCTTAGAATTGGATTTTGGCCCATCGAAAGATTCGACAACTCTTTTGTATCTTGTTTCAATGACTCACCTGAAGCAACAGCACTCCTAACATTATCCACAATCTCTCTACTCTGTTCAACGAATTCATGATCATCAAATCTTTCCTTTCTCTTCTGTCCTACGACTTGATCCTCCCCTTTAGAAGTTGAATTTGAAGTCGATTTCGAAGAGGAAGCGGCAGCATTTCGTTTAGCACCTGCAGCGCTACTTTCGGCTACCTTTTCTTCTCCCTCTTCTTCTCCAGAACCATTGGAGTTCTCATCCCTCTCCAATTCTTCTCCAGCATCTGCCAGACGAGTGGCTGCAGTCTCGAAATCGCTGCTGCTCTTTGGAGCTCTTCCCAGGATACGCTCTAGCTTTGCATACTTTTTGCGTTGCTTTTCATCTAGAGCCTTCTGACGAGCTTCGGCTCCTTCTAGATAAGCAGCGAGTCTGGGATTAAGATGAGAAATGAGGGAAAGGAGGGAATCTTGAGTCAGTTTACGAGTAGAAATAACCATCAATTCGCTACATGACACAGCGAGCTAGCGATCTCCAAGTCCCAGTCATGAACATGATATCTTCAGTATGCACATGACAAGAGCAAGCAAGAGCTGGGAAATCGTAAGGAAGGCTGGATGCAGAGATCGCAAATGCTGAGTCCATCTTCCCTCCTTCCTCTCCCTTACACCTGTCTGAATCTTTGTCTTCTCCAATAACATAACAGATACTCACTTCTTAGCTTCCTTCATTGTACTCAACCTCCTTCCATTGAGATCTCTGCAACTATCATTGTTGTCTTGATTCTTTCCCATCTTTCCACCCTGGGCTCTCAACATCGAACCGAAACCACCCTTTCCACCGACCAAGACATGATTGACAACCAGCGTCAAAGGTAGGTTGGATCCATCTGAATGGATAGATGACAATTGGTGGTTGAATGGGATTGAGGAACCAGATTGGGTGGTGATACGGAAAGAGTTGATGGATGATAGATTCAAGGCTTGGGTAAGGCCTTGAAGGATGTCCTCGATGGTCGTTTGAGATGGAAGGTTGAGATTGATTGTTTTTGGAAGTGGTGAAAAGGTTTGAAGATGGACGTTGATGCTGTGGAAAGAGAAGAGGAGGTTAGAGTTAGTTTGGACGGATTGGAGATGATGACCGAGCAGTCTGTTGTAACTCACCTTTGTTGAGCAGCTGGTGTCTCTTGAAACATTGAAGAACTGACTGGAATTGAAGCAACGACTGACATGATGATGAAGGATGAAAGTGAGAAGAGGAGGTGATGGTTCGAGGTCAAGATTGCAGAGCCAAAGCAGCCGCTCACAGTCCACAGAGAAGGTCGAAGCGCACAGGTGGCGAAAATCAAGACAACCAGAAATCAAGCATTCAGCACCGAGAAAATAGGAGAAAGCATTTTGATTGCAATTAAAATGGAGTGCAGAGTGTGACTTGCAAAGAGCGGCTCCATAGAGACGGAACCAAAAAAGAGAACTGCCAAACAGAAAACGGCTTCGATGGGAGCCAGAGATACCAAAAAATACCGTGAACTTTGTGAGGATTGAACTCACGACCTTTTCCGATCCAAAACGTGTGATAGAAACGCGCTAACCACTGCGCCAAAAGTCCAATCCCATAGTCGAAGATGGATTGATGTCCGGATTCTCTCCAGTATCGATTCTGGTCGCTTTTCGGCCGAGCGTAGATCATCTGGATTTATTCTTATCTTTTACAAACATTTTCTTGCTAGAACTCGTCTGTGGCGCTTTCAATTTCGTCTTGATCTCTCAACCAGAGCCTCGGGAAGTCAGATTGGGGAGCCTCTGGGCAGCTCGGCTCACACCTTTCTTCTGACTCAAGTTCTCCATTCTCAAGATCGGTATCCTTCTCCCCAGGAGTCTACAGCTCTGATCAGACAACCAAAGTTTTCAACACTTTCACCCAACGCTCAAGACTAGTAGAGCAAAGAAGTCGTATTAAAGAAGCGAACAGAAATAAATAAATACAATAAAGAACGATACTACAACTTGGCTTTCGCAACCTGCTCTTCAGCCCAATTCCACCACTCTTCCTGCATCTTCTTATCACCAGTGACTTTTTGAGGTGTTCCAATTCTAGCCCAAGCCGTGAGATATTGACCTCCTAGCTTGGGAGCGTCCTCTGAGCAATTTGCGTAGAGCTGAGTGTAGGCTCCTAGTTCGACTGGGTAGAAGAAAAGAGGTGCCATGATGTATTTGAAGAAAATATTGTTTCTGGTGATCTCTGAACGGAGGGTACCAGGATGACAAGACGTGCTGAGAAAAGAAAGGTTGAAAAGGATCGCAAGTTAGCGTGAGGTAACCAAAGAGCAAAATTCCTTCTCTACCATCTCCATTTTGAGACTCACAAGACGATACCTTGACTTCCATATCTATCCTGCCAAGCTTTGGCATCCAAGATGTTTGCAAGCTTGCTATGGCCATACATCTTGTTACTCCAAATGCTAGAGAAGTACTTGACGATACCTTTTTCCAATTCCGGATCATTCTTGTCGAATCCTCCAGACCAAGAATGGAGTTCACTAGAAGTGATACAGACTCTGACGGGATTCTTCTCTTTGCTAGCCTTTGCCGTCTCCAACAAGGTAGGGATCAACAGCTTGATGAGAAGGTGATGACCGACTGCGTTCGTACCGAGCTGAATGTCCAATCCATCTGAGGTCTTGTCCTTTCGACCGAGACCCATGACTCCAGCAGAGGCGAAAAGATAGTCGAGTCTGGTAGAAGCTCTGATAGAGAGAGAGAGGGAGAGAGAAAAGCCGAAGGAGAAAAAGAGAGAGGCTCCACTCAGTATTCATCTCTTGGGAGGTTCTCTCTCTCTCGGGCTAAAACTTGACTCACTTTGAGAATTCTTCGACGGAATCCTTGATGCTCTTGAAGCTTCCGAGATCACACCTGATGAATTGAACGGTACCGCTCCCACCCTTCTCTTTGATTTGAGCTCTCAATTGTTCGATTGCAGCTTCCGCTTTGGCCGGAGTTCTGGAGAACATGAAGACTTGAGAGCCTGCAAATTTGATGAAAAATTATTCGGAGTCTTAGCAAGCTGAAGAAGAGTGCTGAAGAATACAGGTATAGATTGAACTAACCTTTGAGCATGAGCTGAAGGACTGTCTCACGTCCGATCCCGACGTTTCCACCAGTGACGATGGAAACTTTCCCTTCGAGAGAGGGCATGTCAGATGGGAACCATTTAGGCTTTGGTCTGTTAGGATGGAAGGCAAGGGCGTCAGAAGCTGGTCTCTGATCTTCCAACCGGATTGAACGCGCGAGACTTACGGAAAGAGGACGTCCATGATTCTATTTGGATTTGAGATGTGATATGAGGAGAAAGATAGGGAGGGAAGTGTCGAAAAGAGGTCCTCTTTAAGTAGTTCTCTTATTCGGTGCGACGGCGTTAACGAGATCCTTTTCCCCGGATTGAATCTCTTCCCTCTGCGTCCCAGACTTTTTTGATTTGAATTGAGTTTCTCGAAGCTGCTGCGTATTTGAGTGGACGTGGAGCTCGAGAGCTCGTCCGACTTCGCAGTTAGGAAGGACGACACTCGTTCTTATGTGCTTTGCGAAGCCTTGAGGGACGAGAGTCGATTCCTCAAGCTAGCTTTGTCCGAAGATTTGGACTTCTCAAATTCGAACTGATTGTTCAAAGAAAGAGAGAGAGAGAGGCTGGCTGTCCCACTCAATGTATAGAGCTATCTTCTCTTCGAGGTGGCTGAAAGAGATGTTGAATACAAACAGAGGTCACCATCTTCCACCTTGATAAGAATCCTCATCCTTCTCCCATCTTCCACCCTGATAAGAATCGATCTCCTTCTCCGAAAACAGCGAAGAGTGACTTCTAACTTTGACTTTTGCCAAATTCTTCTTCCTTCCCAGATCCTTCTTTCGTTCCTTTTCCAACCTTCTTTCTTCCAATTTCTCGACCAATCGTTTTCTCTTTTCTTCACGGAACTCATCTTCATATTGAGTCAGCTCCCTGGATTTCAATTGATTTGTTTTCGATGAAGAAGTTGACGATCTAGAGCTATCCCTCGAGATCCTAGAAGAGACTCTGAAAGGTTTCCCGACGATCAGTCCCATTTGATGAACGACCTTTAACTTTTCGGAAGATTCTAAAGAGGTGAAATCGAATTCCGATTTGATAGATTTGAATAAGGAAGTTGGAATTGGAAAGCCTAAACTTGGATCTGGATCTGAAGTGTTGTCGGTTGGATTTGACTCAGCTCTCAAGTTGAATGGGATGGAGTATTCTTGAGATTTGTTAGGGTTCGCCTTATTCAATTCAATCTTTGACAAAACCTCCTGTCTAATCTCGTTCCTAATCAACTCCACAGTTTCTCTAATACTTTCATCGCCAAATTTCTGTTGTTCATCCTCGACATTTCTCTCATCGAAAGCATCCTCTCTTTCCAAAGAAGGATTTTTTTCCAAATCCAAAACTCCAACCATTTGAGCTACTTCCAAAACCTTCAAACATTCTCTATAATCTCTGAAGTCCAACCAAAAAGTTTTCAAAACCAAATTGAAGAATGGAATCGAACTTGACATGATCAAAGATTCTACTGAATGACTTTTGACTATTTCATACAGAGTGATTGATGATTCTGGCGAATTGAATTTGGTCTTGAAGGCTTGAAAGAGATGAATCAAGATTGGAGAAAAGTAAGAAGTTTGAATCCCACAAGGTGTAAAAGTCTCTTGATTGGGATTGGATGAATCTCGATCGAGTCCATCATTCTCTTTTGATGTTCTCAAGACTCTTTCGGAGAACCAATCCCAAACTTGATTTAAATCCTTTATGGAATCGATTTCATCTTTGATCTCTGCCAGATTCTTCTCGAATTCCACTCTTCTCGTCGCTTCTTGAGCATCTTTTTCTACTGAAAGTCCACTAGTTCTCGAAAAAGATTTTTCGTGCACTTCTTGATCTTCCTCGTCTATCGATTGAGGTCTTCTTTGAATTTGAATTTGATTCTGAAATCTGTTCAATCGATTTCGATTGCGGAAACCTTGTAAACTTTCATTGCCAGCTATAGGATTCAGATAATGACTTCCAATACTAGCTTCTTGATTCCTACCTCTCTTTCCTTGATCTGATTTCGAATCTTCAGAATAACGAACGTTCCGAAGTATTTCATCCAAAGTTTCATTAACAGATTTGGTTTTTATTTCCTTGTCATCATCAGAACTTCTAAACCTTTGTCCAATCTCCTCTTCTTTTGCCTGACTTTCACCACCTAGATTCCTATCTAGATAATCCAATTCTTCATTCTTCAAATTTCCATCCTTTTTTGAAAACCTAGAACTATTCCTGAAATCCAGATCCAACTTGCCATTTCCTTTTCCTTTCAATCCTTCGACCAATTGAATTGCATTTCCTATCTCACCATTCAATTTCCTCCTATCATCATCAATCACAGTTTCTTGGTCATTGATTAAGTCGAAGACTTTTCTGAATCTATCTGCTTCAGGTTCAGTCAAAGGAGCTCTGTATTGATTTGATTTCCTACCATTACCACTACTTGTCATCTCATTGGAATGATTTCCTATTCTTTCCTTCTCATTTCTTCTCCTTCTCAGGATTTCAGTTCTTTGAGATTGATTTGAAAAAGACGGGAATTGATTCTGATAAAAGGTTGAATCTGGAGAAAATAAAACTTGTCTTGAAACTTGAGTACTTGGTGGAGAAGGAGAGGATATCGGAGGATCACTGGATGGGTTCGGATCGGAATGGTGATTTTCAGGATTGAAGAATGAATCTGAACTGAATAGATCCCAATCAGAATCAGAAGGAGGAATGGAGGATTGAGAATCTGGTTCGTCTGAAAGTGGATCGAGCTGTGTCTGTTTCTGCTTTCCTTTGAGCTTGGATGAAGTAAATGATGATGGGAATGAATCCTCATGAGACTTGTAATTTGAATCTCCTGATTGAGAAACTGCTTCATCTGATACTGAATTGGAATTTGAGCTGCTAGAGTAAAGACATCTCCCATTGACACTTTCCAAGATTGTTCTACTGCCGCTCTTACTCCTCGAGCTGCTGCTTCTACTACTTCTGCTGCTTCTACTACCTGCACCTGTGCTCTGCTTGAGGATGCAGCTCCAACATTGACTAGAGACCAAGGCTCTATTCATCTCGAATTGGACTGGATAGGTGATTGAAGCAAGAAGTCGAATGCAAAGTCAAAAAGCAAGAAGAAACACTTTTGAGAAGCTCATTCGCACTCGAGTCTCTATTCGACAGAAGCAATGTTTTCATTTCGCAATACAGAAAAGAAGAAGAGAATATATAGAAGAAAATGTGCCCAACTCTGTGAACAAATAGCCCACTTCTCAAAGGAAAGATCTCAAAGATCTCCTCGAGCCATTCGTTGTCTGAGAAGGTAGCTTTGAGCAATTTCCCAATCCCAAACATCTATCAGAGATTCTTTATAAGTAATCCAAGCTTCATCTTCCCTTCTTTGCTTACGAAACTACCTCCTAAGAGGCTAACGGTTCACAGGAAGGAAAGATGAAGGACAAGGACCAAATCAGAGATTGAATGAAAGGGATTGGAAGAAGGTCTTTTTGTTCTCCCGCCATGTAAAAATTGGTGACAACTATGGTGAAAGAGTTGACAACAGAGTGTTAGGCGGTGTTCAAGAGGGGATGGAGGAGTAGGAGTAGAACTTAGAAGAAAAAGACTTGAGAAGAAAAGAGAAGTTGGAGAAGCAAAGGAGAGATTTGTTATCTTCTTTGGTCTAGATTTGAGATTAGTTCACAGAGTAGGTTGAGTTGAATGGAATATGTATTAGATAGATTGCGTTTTGGGAAAGAGTGGATTAAAGAAGAAGAGGAAGAAGAAGATTTGGAAGAAATCGAAGGCTGGAAATTGCTTCGGTGGTCTGTCTCGGCATTTTCGATCATCCTGGAGCTCTGTGGATCCTTCTTTGACGTTTCCAGAGGATTGCCTTTCTATATCTCGATCCAAAAAAGAGCAAACACAAAGAGAAGGAAGTCGATTGAAGAAGCCAAGTGTCGAGTGACATCTTCAACCAGCAGAGCTCGTCCACTTCTTCCCTCTCTACCACCAACCACTCAATCTTCATCTTCTCTTCTTCTTCTCTCTTCTAAGATTGGTCAAGATAGAATAGAATCCCTTCAAGAATCAATCTTGGCATTCATCAAGGCTTTGCTTTTATGCCATCTCCTTCAGCAGCAACAGCCAACGAACCAGAATCATCCTCATCATCCTCTCGATCAGCAGCTATCACTCAGAATAAGAACAAGACTAGATCCAGATCTCCATCTCCAGACTCTTATTCAAATTCAAATTCTACTTCTACTTCAAATTCCACTGCCACTGCCACTCTACAAAGTCAACAAAGCTCAGCGACGATTTCTGGGAATTCAAGTAGAAACGATTCTCCCTCGCATTCCAGCACCACTCATTCAGTAGCAGCAGTCGATCCATCTCTGCAACAAAACAAGAACAAGAGAGCAAGAACCGATAGTCCAGCTCCATCTTCTTTGGTCTCTAATCAACAATCAACAAACCAAGTTTCTGATAACAACAAGACTTCTATAGTCTTTCCCACTCTTCCTCCCTCTTCTTCTTCTTCTTCTTCTACCTCTCCTTCTACTTTTTGGTTAAAGAACACTTTTGTTCCTCAATCATCTACAATTGAATTCCCCACTATAGGTCAATCAATCTCAAACTTCAATAGACCTTCATTCACTCTATCCAACAATCTATCCTCATCGGAAATGTCTTTGGATCCACCAATCTCCAATCCCTCATCTTCCACTCAACAACCTCCATCTTATCAAAACGGTTCTTCAGAATCATCCTCGATTCCAATCAAGAATCCAACAGTTCCAAAATCTCAACTCCCAGCTGGTTCGGATCAATTGGCTCAGATTGGACCTTTGAAGAACAAATCTCTAGTCGAGGGAGAGACTTGGTATATTCTACCTAGAAGATGGTATCAGTTGTGGGCTACTAAATGTAGTAGTAGCGGTCAAGATGACCCTTCTTCTAAACCAACAGAATCGGAAGGTGAAGGTTTGGGAGAGGATGAATTGGATTTGGAATTGGGTCCTATCAAATCCATCGATTTGTTGGCTCCTGGAGCTTCCTTGGAGGAACAAGTTATACCTCTAAAGATGCCATTGGTCATGGGAAGTGACATCGAAGCCGTTCCAAAGGAAGCTTATGAATTGTTGGAATCTTGGTGAGTGGACAGGTGTGATGAGCATTTGGGTGGGGAAGAGAGAGAGAGATAGAGATCAATCAAGCGAAGAGCTCAGGAAGGAGTGAGAGATTTTTCGTAGCTTGCATGAGAGATTCAACATCTTTATCTTTTGATCGGTCTCAATAAATCTGCGCAGCCAATGAAGAGTAGCATACATCCCGCCACCGACTTCTGAATCGACTCTAACCTTCTCTCCTCTATCCTTTCTTCTATCTTCTCCTTCCCATCAGGTATGGAGTCGAAGGTCCTTTCTTCCCTCGTACAGTGATCTCTCGTAACGGAGATCTTCGTATCGAACTGTATCCTCCAAGATTCACTTTCATCAGAATCATCACTGGCGGTGAACCAGCCGAGAAAGCATTGCCACTTCCTACGACTTTATCGATTCTATCGACATACTCCGAGCTGATCAGATTGGCAAAGAACTCCTTCGGTTATTCTAGAATCCTTCCAAGCAAAGGTTTCAGAATGACTCGTATCCCAGAGGAGGTAGCAAAACACATTAAATCTCCCGAATTCGTTGCTCGACCGGGCGTCGTTTACGATTGGGAATTGATCGATTCTTCGAAGGAAGAGGCTACTCTGAATGATTTACAACTAGATCTACCTCATCAAGTTCTAGCTTTGGAAGCAGGAACTTGCAGCAGGGATTCCACTGGTTTCCCACTGGATTTGAAAAGTCATCCAAAGATCAAAGTGGCAAAGGATTTCCCTTTCGCTAGACCACTAGGTACAGATAGCTTTAGTGCTTTGGAAAACAACAAACAAATCAACAACACCTCTTCGAACTTCAACAACACCTTCAGCAACAACAATTCTTACAGTTCTGGCTACGCTACTAGATCAAGCACTTTTTACGAAAGATCTTTGAACAAGACAAATGGAGTGACTGGTTTGCAGAATTTGGGTAACACTTGTTTCATGAATTCTGCTCTGCAATGTTTATCCAATACTCCACAGTTACAGAATTACTTTTTGGAAGGTGCTTATAAGAAGGAATTGAATGCAGACAATCCTTTGGGAATGGGTGGTCTACTAGCAGATTCTTTTGGAAATCTTTTACAAAAGTTGTGGTCCTCTTATGGTGGTTCTCATACGCCAAGAGAATTCAAATCGATGTTGGGAAAGTTTGCACCTCAATTCTTGGGTTATTCTCAACAAGATACTCAAGAGCTTCTAGCTTTCTTACTGGATGGTTTACATGAAGATTTGAATAGAATCCTAAAAAAACCTTACGTAGAGCTTCCAGATTGGGAAGGTGGAGATGAAAAGAAAATGGTTGAATTTGCAAGAACTCAATGGGATCTTTACAAACAGAGAAACGATTCAGTCATTGTCGATTTATTCCAAGGTCAATATAAATCCACCTTGGTTTGTCCAGTCTGTGGCAACGTTTCCGTCAAGTTTGATCCTTTCATGTATCTCACTCTTCCCATTCCAAACAAGAGAAAGAAGAGACTCATGGTTCATTTCCTCTCTTTGGATTTGACCAAATCAATCACAAAGGTAATCGTTCAACTCAACGAAGACGATTCTATCGCCAAGCTCAAATCAAAGGTCTTGGAAACTGTCGGTCTACCTTTCGAGAAAGATTCGGATCTCAAAAGACTAGTCATTGCAGACGTTTGGGATCATGGTATCTATAGTTTGATGAATGATTACGAACCCATCGATACGATCAAGACTACCGATTACATCTATGCTTATCAATTAGATTCAAACTTCAACACTCCAAAATTGAACTTCAAAGCCAACCGCACGTATTTCAGAAGCGTCGAAGAAGCCGAGGCTGAGATCCCAAGACCAAGTGAAGACGATGATGTCGCTTTGGTACCGGTCCTCAGTGCTGTCGAGGGTGAAGGTTACTATCCAAAAGATAAAAACTTTGGTATTCCATTCTTCGTCGAAGTTCCAGTTTCCAAGTTCGATGATTTGAAAGCAATCGAAGAAATCGTCATGAGAGGTTATGGTAGATTCACAAACAAGAAGACGGAATTGGAAACCTTTACTTACGATAGGCCCAAGTTCTTCTCGGATTTGACAGCTAATCAACAAGGAGTCCTTCCAAATCAGAATGAAGCCAATGGGAATGGAAATGGAGTCGGAGTAGATGAAGCCGTCGTAGTTGGAAATTCCGATCTCGATTTGAAGTCAAGTTCGAATTCGAATGAAGGATCTTGGGAGATGGTCGAGGGTGAGAACACTCAAATTCAACCTGTTTCGTTGGTTCAATCTGATCTACCCAAAGATTCAATCACCTCGATCAGACATGAAGACGACCATACCATCGTGGAAACTTCAGATGTCGATCCTGAACCGGTTCAACTTCTACCATCTTATTCAAGTCAATCTGATTCGAACCAAGAAACATTGAATGGAGTCTCTCGTTCTCTGCAGGAGAAAGTCAGAATGTTGAAACCTCAAACCGAAGGAACAGAAGTTCAAACTCAACCTTCTGATCAAGTTTCTTATGCTGCTCTTCCAGTACCTTTTACTATGCACATCAAGGTCAGATCTCCAGAAAAGCCTATGGTTGCTCAGAACGACTCCACTGAAGAACTTGCATCCAGATTAGAGAGGTTGAAGTCTCAAATGGAAGAATTCGAGAAAGCTCAACAACTGAAGAAACAATCTGAATCGATCACAACAGAAGACGCAGCGACTGCTTCAGAATCCAACCAGGAGAATCAGAAGGAGAAGGAAAAGGAAAAGGAAAAGGAAAAGGAAGCCGAAGAAGCAGACGACCTCAAGAAGCCTTTCCCATTACTTTACAATGGTTCAGGTATACTCGTCAAATGGAAAACTGCAGCCAAAGAGTACTTCTTCGATGATCTCGAGAACGCAAACGGCAAAGGATGCTGGGGTCCTATTGAAGGCGAAGTCAAAGATCCAGCAATCATCAAAGAAGAGGAAGAATTCAAATCGTCTTTCAAATCGGATAGGAATAAGAAAGCCTTGACTTTGGAAGATTGTTTGAATGAATTTACAAAGGAAGAAAAGTTGGGTGAAGATGATCCTTGGTATTGTCCAAAGTGTAAAGAATTCAGACAAGCTACAAAGAAGTTCGATCTTTGGAAAGTTCCAGATATCTTGGTTGTTCATCTAAAGAGATTCTCGGGTGGAAACAGAAGAAACAAATTGGATGATAATATCGATTTCCCAATTAAAGGTTTGGATTTGACCGAAAGAGTAGTTGGAACTAAGATCTATCAAGATTTGGAAGTTTCAGGTGAATTACCTCCAAAGAGTGTAAAGGTGAATGAGAATGGTGGAATGGAAGGAATCGAAGTCGATGACAATGATGAAGCCGTCGCTAGTGATCAACCGATTTACGATTTATATGCAGTCGATAATCATTATGGAGGTCTTGGAGGTGGTCATTACACTGCTTATGCTAAGAATTCAAAAGACAAGAACTGGTATTCTTTCGATGATTCTAGTACTAACAAAGTCACTGATGTCAATACTATCAAGGTGAGTTGTCATCTCTCTTGGTCTATTGACTTTGCAGAACCCTCGACTGATCAAAAACTCCTCCCTCTCTCGATTTCCAGACTCCTGCTGCTTATCTTCTCTTCTACTGTCGTCGTACTACGAGAGAGATTGGTGGCAAGACTCGTGAAGTCATTGCTTCGGTCGCGGCTGCTCAAGAAGTCTCGGAGGATGCTACCATGAACACCAACGAATCGACATCTTCCAACGTCGCTTCAACTTCAACCTCTCTACTTCCTACTCAAGAGGAATCCTATCAAAGTTACTCGAATCTTTCGAATCATAACTTGAGAGGTTCTGGAGGTGGATTCATCACTGCTTCGGATCACTTGAAAGAAGCTTTCCATCGTAGAGCGGGAATCAATGAA
Source organism: Golubevia pallescens (assembly GCA_001599655.1). Classification (NCBI taxonomy): domain Eukaryota; kingdom Fungi; phylum Basidiomycota; class Exobasidiomycetes; order Golubeviales; family Golubeviaceae; genus Golubevia; species Golubevia pallescens. The sequence goes on from BCHO01000001.1 coordinate 1,077,681, forward strand.
GACTACGATAGAGAAGATACACCAAATTCAGATGACCAAAACGATTGGAGAGGTCCAAGCAATTATCCAGTTCATAGTTCGAATTCTTGGGATCGTGGTTTCGATAATCAAAGAACTCCAAATGATTCAGTTGAAGGAACTCCATCCAATTCTCCTCTTCCAGGCTCGGATGAGACTTTTAGCAACGTCAATTATTATCAAGATGGTGGAGATTTCAGAGAGTTCGGTAATGGTTATCGTGAACATTATCAAGGAGATGTTGGAGATTACCATCAATCAGATTCGACTTATGCAAATTATGCTTTGCAAGATCAAAGTGTTCAAGGTTTAAACGCTCCTCCTCCAGCTCCAGATCATCAATATTCTCAGACCTCTTTCGATAACACTATCATGAGTGAAACGTTGGGAAATGATCCAATGCAAGTAGATCCTCTTCACAAATTCTAAAATCTCTTTGTCTAACTTTTGGTCTAAGGTTCTCTTCTTTTGTTCTCCCTTCTTTTTCATATTTTGTCACGTCGTCACTCTACGCATTCAATGTTATGATTCCCTTCCTCACTCAAAGAACAGCATCTTTACTTCGTGGTTCTCTTTCAAAGCACCTTTCGTTATCAGATGATTCTTTTCCTCTCTCTCTCTTTTTTCTTGTCCCTTTCAAGATACATAAGTACATTTCTAGATCATAATTCAAAACCTGAGTTTTCATTGGCCCTTTTGTTGATTGTCCGAATTCTTACTGGTTTCGAAGAAAAGAGGTGGAGATATCGAAGAACTTTTTCTGACTTCTGCTTTGACTTTGAACTAACTCACCTCTTCAACAACTCAAGCCACCAGAGGCCATGGCCAACCACAACGAAAGGGTTCAACCCAACATTGACAACGTCCCAGTCGAGGTAGCCGAACAAGTGGCTGAAAGTGTCAGGCAATGGGCAAAGATTGACGATCGTCGCAGAGCAGAACGAAAAAAGTAGGTTCTCACTTGCCTCGCCAAAGACCTCAGCACGCATCAGTGCAACTCTGACCTTTGAGCTGATTTCTGAAATCTAATACTCTTTGATCATCCTCAGGCTAAGGGACTCGACGCTGAGTGCCTTGTCAAGAAGCTCAAGGGCCTCTCGAAGAATCTTCTTCGATCTTCTAATCCAGCATCTCACCATTCATATTGGGCATATTCCGACGATGTTTCAACTCTTCAACGATAGACCAGAACTAGGATCACTCGTCAAGACTCTCAGACTAGTCGCCCTGAGCGCTTCAAATTTGAACAAATTGAGGGGCCAGGTACCCGAAGTCGAAGTTATGCTGAAAATGATTGACTCACTCTTTCCGAAATTCAAACAACTCGAAACTCTAGTCTCGGATTTTGCAGGTTGGCCTGTATTTCCATTCGTGGAGCAAGTTCAAGGCAAACAGATGCCGCTATCGTTTCTCTCAAACTCTCTCACTCGACTTCATCTTTTCAGCTCTAAAGAAAAAAAGACACATTTCCGCAAAGAAAGCGACCTGGCTTCTTTGTTTCACTCCACTTCGCGAAGCAATTCTAGATGGTGTCTCTTTTACCGTGAAGGATGGCGACTATCTCTCAGGTGGGTGAAAAATGGAAGGCGATCTGAACTCTGAAGAAGAAGGACAGAAGAGGCTTAATAATCGTTCTCTCTCCATTCATTCTCCTCCACAGAGCACCAGTCGGTTCTAAAAGGACTCTCTAAGGTTCAGAATCTAGCAATCCGAGCCCACTTCATCAACGGAGAAGATTCTAAGGACAAGTGGGCAAGACCTTGGGAAGACGACAGAGAATGGAAAGCCGAAACGCGAATGGGAGAAGTCTTGTGGAACTTCTTTCAAATGACAAAGAACCTCAATTCCCTAGAAGTTTCTGTAGAAAGCAAGGAAAGGGGACCAGGTTCAGTCTATGCCAATTTCCTCTTCTCTTTGGACGCAAGCTTTCATTCTTTGAAACATTTGAGAATCTTCGGTGGCTTTCCTTCGAAACCTAATCAACCAACCATCGACTTTGCAGTATTTAGAAACTTGAAAATCTTAATTTTGAATTATCAATCTCTGAATGCTATTTCTCAAAGAGATGATTGTCATCTACCTTCAAGCTTGGAAGTCATCGGTTTCGACGTTTATCTTATTGACGAACGAATGCCTGCCTTGCTCCAGTTTGCAGAAGAGCTGCTGCTGAAGGACATTCTTTCGAAAAGGCTCAAAAGTATTCCTCGACTCAAGATGATCACCCATCCTCTCTCGCCTGTGACCACAGAGTATAAAAGGATCACTAATACAAACAATAGTGCTTATAGTAGAAACAAGGCTAGCCTGACTGCCTTATCGGTTATCAGAAGTGGGGAAGTGGAACTGAGGGGTGTGGAACCCAGAGAAATCGGTGAGAGAGAGAAAAGAAAGAGAAAGAAAGAGAGACTTCTATTTCGAAGTTCAATTTGAGGCCTATCAGTCGCTGAATTTCCCCTTTCTCTTCCCAATTCTCTTCCTACAGTTGGCGATAAATCCAAAGGCGAAATTGTCTTTCGGTCCATACCTTGCTCTCTCCATTCCTAACCTGATAATGCCTCAAGGAGTAAGCTCAAATGTTTAGAAGATGCGTCACTTTCTGTCGCTCTTTCGAACACGCGAACGGAATTATCTTCTTTGCCCTATTTATCAATGTATAGCCAATCAATTTTAATTTATTCGCATAGATTTGTTAAAATGATCTCAGTTCGATTTTCCAAAGAGTGTTCGAGCGAGATTCTCGAAGTCAAAACTTTGTTCTCCTCCCAACCAACAGTCCAACACATCAACACTTTGCAAACCTCAATCTCGATCAATTGAATATCCCAATTCACTGAGCATGTCATCTTCAGCCAACCCATCTTCAACGAAAGAGAGACACTACGCCCATCTCGCTGCAAGGTTGGACAATCTGAGTAGAAACTTTCAAAACACTCAGGCTCATCTCAACCTCATGGCAGATCAGGCAAAATACGTTAGGAAATTGGGAGCAAGTCAGGCGGCTTTGTGAGTAACGACATATCATCTATCACTCCTATCATCCAACAAGCACACAAACATCACGATTGTTGGATGGATCATGAGCTCATCCTCATTCTCGCACTATCTCTTTCTCTCTCGTTGCTAAGATTCATGGCTGCTTTGAATCAGGTCGATAAGGATGCAAATGCTGCTGACATGGCAGACGAGGATCCAGATCAGAGTAGACAGTGAAGGGAATCCTGCTATCATCCACAGAATGGATCCTCCTCTGGCTTCTTAGGGATGGAGGAGCAAAGGGACGCGTTTGGAAGCCTGGATTCATAGGATCAGTAGAGTTAGAATGAAGAACGACATTCATTGCATTGGGCAGGAAGTGTAGAGAGCCGAGAAGAGAGATAGAGAGAAGCAGGGCTAGATGATAAGAGACAAGAGTCTACTCTCTCTAGAAGGTTATCGAGCAAGTTCAGTATGCTATGTTTAGGGTTTATTTAAACATTAACTTCCGATTCAAGTCTTTCCTGATACCATCGTTCACGCAGCAAGTCAGTTGAGTCAAACAAATTCTTCAATCATTCTTTCTCTCTTCCTTTCTTCTTTGATACTCGGATGTTTCAAAGCTACAAGGCTACAAATCTCGATTCAAATACGTGTCTTTCAAACTAGATCAAATTTCGAAACCCTACAAATGTGGAGAATCGTGTCAACTTAGTTCCAGAGATTGTCAATCTCCATCCGATGTCTCTCGTCCTTCCTTTTTTCCAATTCTTTCAGATGTATTCAGGTCGTTCTTTCCATCAACAATTTGTATTATTAGCAATTTCACAAAGAAGAAAGTATCTAAACAAAGGCGAAAAGAGGAATCCCGAGACTGATTAGATCGAGCATCAACAAAAAAAGGTATATGGAAGCGTGAAGCGAATTTTGGGAGATGATTAAGCATTCATGGAGGGTATATGTAGACGATTGAGATAATCTAGGACCTATGACGAATTAAATGGAAATAATAAAAACTGAACTAAAAAGTGGGAGAAACCTCGTCTCTTGAGATGGTCATGAAAGAAAAGGTTTTCCTTCATTGTTAACCAGTAGAAGAACCACCATTACTTCTACTTCTTCTACTTTTCCTCTCTTCTTTCAATTTCTTGGATCTCTCTTTTCTCTCTTTTCTATCTTGTTTTCTAGATTCCTTCTTGTCAGCTCTACGATCGGCAGCCGTGGGTCTTCTAGTCATCATTTGTTCAACATGAGCTGGAGTTGGAGTTGGAGAAGTGGCTTCGGCTCCATTCCCACTTGAAATTGGAGTTGGAGCTGGCACAGTAGTGGCAGTATTCGAGGGAGTTGAAGTAGAGATTGGAGCAGCAGCAGCAGTTGGATTTGGAGCTGGGGAATTTCCGACTTCTTGATAAGCAGGAAGAGCAGTCCCTTCAGAGACTTCTCTTTGAACTGGAGGATTTGCAACTTGAACTTGATTCTGGTTCTGATTCAAATTTCTTTGACTCATTTCCAAAGAAGTGGAAGATTTCCTTTCCTTTTTAGAAGCTCTTCTTTCAGCTTTTCTCTCCCTAGAGATCCGTTTGGCTTCCAATCTCGATTGACTTCTTTGAGCCTTGTACTCGTATCTAGCTTTTGTGGCCTCGTTTTTGGATCTATGAAAAATGAAGGAAAAGGTTGACAATTAGTAAAAAGGCAAAAGATGAAAGGAAAGTCGATAATAGAACTTACGACTGAGCTTTAGCCCTTTCAGCTTCTGGAGATTCGACGTCGTTGAAGCATGAGCAGTTACAACAGAGACCTCCTTTCCTGACCAAGGATAGACAAAGTAGACCTCCTAGAATCTCGTTTAACTTTGGCATCCTTTTGTTGAAGAGAGAAAAGATCTGAGGTTGTGATAGTGGGTTGCGTGAGACAAAATCGACGATTAACTTTTTCCACATCACCATCTCACAATTCTCGATATCTCAACCTCAAACTATCAAGAATGTCGTTACCATATGCAGCAGATGCTGAAATCTCCTTGTCACCTTCAGAATTAGACGTGCTTCGAGGACAATACGAGAGGGAATTGGCTTCGGGTCATGCAACGACTCAGACCAAATTCAATTACGCTTGGGGTTTGGTAAAGAGTAAAAGGAGAGACGAAATGTCTACTGGCGTCAATCTATTGACTGGTGAGTCACAACAAGATGCAATCGAGATTAGATGCAAGTGAAAGCTGAGAGATAGAGATAGAGATGATGCGGATTGCAAGCTGTGCTGCTGTGGCTATCAAAGTAGATAGACAGACTACCTCTCTTACAGTAACAGCACCCAGAGTTATTCTGGAATGATATATCGAGGAAGAAACAATCCCGATCCGCAAACCTCATCGACCCAGCTCGTCGAAGGAGAGAAGAGAGCTTAAGCTGATCCATTCCACGATTTCCTTCCTTCCAACCACTTCTCTTGCATTCAGAAATCTATCGTCTAGATCCTCCGCGTAGACGTGAATGTCTCTATTATCTATCTTTGGGTCATTACAAGATGGGAAACTTTGAAGAAGCGAGGAGGTTCAATGGTGAGTCCCTTCTGAAGATTCATCATCTTGGTCTGGTCGCAACCCATCTCGAACATCCATTTGGAATCACTACTCAATTCAACCTCACTAGCTCAAACTTCAAAAGAGGACTGCTCTACTAACACGTCCTGGAGAATCTCATTTGAACTTTCGATCGGAAGAGCGAAAAAAAGTAGTAGTCGTAGACATCAAATCCAGAAACCTCAACAATCGAGAAGAATGATTCCAACTCTTAGCCTTCTGACAAAGTTGAGCAGTGATTTGGACCTTAGCATTCCTACACACCAAAACCTTTAAAGCTGCAAGCTCCAAATTCTCCGAGAGTGAAATTGATATTCGAGACGTACTTGATTGCGATAGAGAAAGCTAACTCTGACCTTTTCTGACTGTCTCTTTTTTCTTCTTTTTCTCCATTCTCTTCTCTTCCACCTTCATCTCGCTTCACTGATGCTTTCCTTCATATAGCTCTTCTGATCGACAGAGAGCCGAATAATCTTCAAGCTCAGTCGCTTGGACAATTGATCGAAAAGGGAGTGGCAAGAGGTAAGTGAATGCTTTGTGAATTCGTCTCGAAGAAGGTTTTTTCACTTTTAGAGGTGAAATTGGTTGATCTCGTACTATTTCTATCTGTGAAAAGTTTACTGATCAAGCTACATCGTTTCCATCTTCTTAACTCGTCCTCGTCCTCGATTCCTAACATCTTAAAACATTTCTCCCTTTCGTCCTTTCTCTAATACTTCAACTTTGAAATCCTTCAATCTTTATACGTGAATGCTTCATTCTCATTCTTCAAGAGGGATACATTGGAATGGCTTTGATGGGTGGAGCGGCAGCTGTTGGTACCGTCTTGTTGGCTGGTCTCTTGAGAAGAGGTAGAAAGTGATCTCTTGAGTAAAAAGAATTTCTATTGACTAATATCAAAGATTGACTAATTCCTCTGTTCTCCTTTTCGGATGTATTGTACATGTAAATTCTCAGCTCACTTTTTGCTATCCTTCCTTTCTGCGTCTGTCTTGACTCTTGAAGAAGCTCGAGCCAAAGCTCTGGTATGACGTATGGCGTTTGATGTTATGTAAGAGACTTTCAGATCTCAGATCCCAGATCTCGGATCTCAGAAGGCAAAGACTCTGATGTAATATGGAAGCATATTGAAAGGAATTGATACGTTCGCGTTCTCGAGCTCTCTTTCAGAACTTCTCCTGCATCGATAAGAGCTTGCACTTGAGTCTCTTTGAGAGAATCTGCTTCCACACAAGTTCGTACAAGTAGATGGCTCGTATAGATGAACGGCTTCCAGTGATTCCACTGTGCTGGTTTGGTGAAGAAGTGAAGATCTTGTGAAAGAAGAAGAAGAAGAATTTGAGGCCGAGAGAAGCAAGTTTATCCAGTGCACGCTCGCGGACGTCGTCATTAATTTAACCGAAATCGTCGTAGGGCAGATGCGCTGAGGCCTCTGATTGGAGATTGGGAGCATATTAATCATCCCAATCGAGTCCAAGGGAAGAAGAAGAAAGACGTTGCAGAAGAAGCAAGAGGAGAGAGAAAGGGGGCAGATTGCGATGACGGCGACGAGCGAGTTTGACTCGTCTTTCCTTTCCCAAGACACTCTTTCTTTTCCACACCACATTGCCCCTCCCACACCTGCTTTCTTCTCCAGCATCGGGATCTTCTTCTGATCCAGTCCCTTGGGTCTCGGAGCACATGCTTCTTCGGCTCTTCGAAGAAGAACGATCAACTCCTTGAGGCTCTCTCGTCATGGTTTCTTTTTCTTTCCAAATTCCCCTTTTCTCCTTCATCCCGTCCTTCCTACTCTTCTCTATCTCTGCATACTTGTTCTTTCCTTCAAGGTACTCCTTCTCACAGTCTCGCTGGTAAGACCTCAAGACAGCCAGCTTCGGAACTTAACTTCCTGCGCGAGGTCAGCCTTCTTCAAGACCCACCCATTTCTCTCCATCTCGAGGTCAAACGAAGGTTGCTGACAAGTCAAGAATTCATCTCAGGAGTGAGCAGATACTTTACAGCTCTTCAACTCTTTCATCTCACCCTTTTTCATCGAAGCTTCAATCTCCATTCCCCTCCCTCTACGCTCGTGAGAAGGGGTTCAGGATAGGAGAATTCCTCTCCGGATGGTGGAGAGTAGTAGAAACGAAAGGACGTTGAGAGCTCGGTCATCAACTTCTTCTTCTTTGCCAGTCCCTCAAGGTAGCTCCACACTTCCGAGTGAAGATCGAGACAGAAGGCGAAGAGCATACACCTGTGTCAACGATCAACGGAGATCCCAACATCCTCCTCTTCCAAGTGTTCAAGAGCTACTTCAGAATGCTGATAGAGTCTCAGTTTATAGGCATCTAGATGGAAGCTCGAGAGCGGATAGTGAAGGACATCATGGTCTCGGAAGAAGAACAGGTAAGGTCAGAGTGCAGATCAAACGAGCAACGAGAGATTCCCGATCCAAACTGAATCGAAGAAAAGCTCACTCCCCTTCCAATCCGAACTCACCTCACCTCTCTCGTCTTCTCTCCTTTGAACTACTTCCGACAGCAGATTCACTCAATGACTTTCAATCCAGATCTTCGAATCAGAGACGAAGACTCTCACTTCCTCAACCTCCTTTGACCAATCCTTATTCTAGTGCTCCAAGACGGCCACCTCTGATATCTTCAAACTCTGATTCGATAGCAGATGTTCTTCATCCAGTCGGGGTAGTCGTTCCTGCTTCTCGTAGTTCTCCTACTCTTCAGCTTGAAAGCGCCAGTTTTCAAGGTAATCACCTCTCTGATGAAGCCTCAAGTCCTAGTGAAATTGTAGAAGGAAGAGAGGCTCTCGATGCCAGTGGATCAGCCTCTGAATCCGGTCCAGTAGCTTCCGGGAGTCGTTTGGTTAGATCCTCGGACAGGAAACGGGTGAAAACAGTGTCTTCAGCGCAGGGACCTGGATCTGAAGAAGTGGTTGAGCCAGAGTTGGACAAGGATCTCTTGCTAGATCCGTTGATGGAGCCTAGGTGAGTTCAATTTGGGGAAATGGATGAATTTTGGCTTCTAAGGAGTTGATGCTGAAGTGGATGGAGGTGAAGAGTGGTTGCAGAATTGGAGAAGAGAGGCGAGGGGGGCAAGGAGTCGACTTACAGACTGAGTCAGTCTGGGTCTGACCAAGCTCGGCCCTCAAGAAGGTCAGAAAACCAATCGAATGTTTTGGAATCTAATCTATACAGCTAACGGAGGCTTTCGTGCTTTGATTCCGCTCTCACTTGGCTCTGCAGAACTTGGGAGCTCCTGATCAGACAGACACCAAAGACTGGTAGAGCATCATCTTCAGGTGGAAAGGACAAGAGACCATTAGATCCTCTCCCCATTGTTCAGTTGAAGATTCGGAATAGTAAAGGAATTTTCGATCCGGAAGACTTGTGAGTTCGTTCGAATTCTGGCTTACTTTGGGACGCATACAGCCATCTCTTGAGCGGTTGAGATTGAGATCTTGTCAGATTGTTGACTATAAGACATCTCTCTACTCTCCCATCCAAAGAGCTCATTCCAGCCCTAATTTGATCATGCGAGCCAGTCTCAGATCCTCGAAAGATTCTTCAGAGAGCGATCATTTCAAGAATTCTCCAGGAGACGACCAATCTGCGAGAACAATGGAAGGCAAGAACTTTGCTTCTGCTCACGTCTGTCGAGATATCGACAACTCCAAGGCCTGCTTCTTCATCTTTCCTGATCTCACTGTCAAAGTAGAGGGTGAATTTGTTCTCTGCTTCTCATTGCTTCGACTTGGAAAACCAGAGTGAGTTTTTTCAAGATCTTGAGCTCTTTCCAGTCTCTCGCCAGTATTCTTTGCTCTTTTTATGCTGACTCCGACTCTGTTTGTTCAACTTCTTTCCGTTTCGTACTCTTTTCAAGAGCTTCTCTTGCCTCTTCGAGCTCTAGTAACGCCGGTGAAGTTGTAAAGGAAATTCTTTCGGATCCTTTCACTGTCTATTCCGCCAAAAAATACCCTGGAATGACTGAATCTTCTCAACTAGTGAAACTTTTGGCCTCTCAAAACATCAATGTTCCAGTCCGAAACGACGTAAGAAGGGGAAGAGAATGAGGACTCGTTCTTACTTCCACTCTTGCTGCCTCTGCTTCTCGTCGAAAGCTGCTAGACTTCTCTTCCGCGCTTTCTTCTTTGTTCTAAATCATTCGCAAGCAAACGCTGAGCAACCATACCCGTCCCACTCTGTTGTGCTCAAAGGTTCTCTCATCTACAATAGATACCACATCCTATCCCATTTTCCACAGACACACCTTTGCTCTGTAAACGCATCTGTATCATAAATAGCCTGCTGCTCATCTGCTTTGAAATCTTCGTTTGCTCTTTACTTCACAAGCATAGCGTCTTGTGTTCTCTGACAATTCCGCCGCTTTGATAGCTTCGTTCACTGCCGTCGACACCGGTTTGGAAGACGACATGCCACTTGACTTCAAAATACACGATAAACTAAAGATGAAAAGCAGTGCGTAGATGTTACAATTAACTGGACAAGATAAGCAAAAAGAGCAGGGGTGAAAGAAGCAATAAATGATAAGGTAACAAGAGAAGGCAACAAGCTAAGAAAAATGCAAAGCGACTAATAAAGAGTACAACACGAACGAGAGTAGGAGAAAACATAACAGCTAGTACAGCAAGTGACATCGAGTCAGAGTGGGAAGCTCAAGAAGGTGGCAGATACGAGAAGTGGAGATGTAGATGAGAATGTGAGTCAGAGAGGAAAAGGGAAAAGATTGATAGGAAGTCGAAAAGATGATGGGAACAGGCAAAGTCGTCGCTTGAGCGTCTGTTGCGAGAAGCACAATAAGCCTTGAGTCTTAGAGAGAGCCTTCGAAAGCCTTCGATCGAAAGTTTGGTTGCTGTGATTAGACGAAATATCAAAAGCTCTACTCTTCGAGCTGAGCTGGAGGTAAAAGAAGTCCAACCCCTTGTTGAGCGAGATGATGAGTCAAGGTGGTGATGTCTGTCGAGGAAAAGTACGAGCGAAAAGTGAAGTAGAGAACTCGAAGTGTATCAGGTGGTGTTGTCGAATCAAGACTGAAGCAATTGACGTCTGAACTCACGAGGCGCGACGAATTCGACGCTCAGAACTACCTGAAAGGGGGCTGTGATTACAGTCGCCAATGTTGGAGAAGATTCAGGAGTGTCGGTTCCAGCTCTGAACGAAAAGGAGATCGAGAGGACGGAGATGAAGCAGTGCTTCGTGTCAGCGAAGTCTCTTTCGCTCTGCTGTTTACGATAGCAAACGAACACTCACAAAGGGATCCTCATCAGAGTGACTTGCAATCGATACCTTCCCCGGGCTCGGACCGAGACTTCGGGAAAGAGGAATAAGCATCGAAGAGCACTGTCTGGAGTATAGAGCTGTTGAGGACTAGCGACGAGGGTTCCGTAGAGCATTCGTAGTGGTCCACTTGGAGTCTCGGGTGCAGATCTTTGAGATTCGCCGCTACTTCTAGATCGCGAAGAGCCACCAGAGGTTCTTCTACTTGCTCTTCTAGCCAAAGAGGCTCTACGAGATGGTGGAGTTGGATTCGAGCCAGAGGTGTTGGTGTTGGTGGGCGAGCTGGAAGGAGTGCTGACGGGAGAGAGAAGATCGGCTGCTTGACCCGTGTCTGTGAGCAGAGCAACATGGCAAACGAGATGAGATAGTTCATCGAGCCTGTAAGAATGCAAAGGGAAAGTTTGGATTGAAGGTTAGGTGAATAGATTGGAGACGAAGGGAAAGGCTTTCGTCGATCACTCACGCTGGAATCTCATTGCCATTTGAGTCGGTGACGACCAGCTCGACCACAAGAGGAGGAGCTAGAGCCAATCTTGCCAGTAAGTTTGTTCCAAAGGCAGAACCAGTAGTAGGACTTTGAATGACTCTCAGAATGTACCTTCTACCGAGCATGAGTGGAAAGAAACTTGCGTCAGTAAAGGAGCTTTTGCGCATTGAGATTGACTCTGTCGACTCACCTACTATTCAGCTCTTCAACTGAAAGTCTGCTTCCGCTAGCTCTCCCGGTTTCCAGTCTGTCTTGAGCTCTTTTTTCGCTATCTCTACTCGAAGAGGGAGGGAGGCTCTCTCTCTCGAGTGCAGCTTTTGAAGATTCAGCGATCCCTACGTCTGATCCAGTTCTTCTTCTCTTCGATCCAGACGAGACGCTTCTAGCCTGCTGATCGACAGTAGAAGGTCTCCTTCCTGAAGCAGAAGTAGTACCCGGTTCCGACATCCTACGACCCGGGCTTGAGGTTAAGAGAGAATCTGAAGGAGCCTTGAGTTTGGAAGTCGAACGTCTGCGAGAAGAAGGTGAAGGTGAAGGAGGCGAAGAAGGAGAGGCTCTTTCAAGAGTCTCCAGACCTTTTTGAGGAGGTCTTATCCTTGTTCCCCTATCCTGGGCCTCATTTTCTAGTGGCAATGACGCCCTTGAAGAGCCGATTCCTAGACCTATTGAATCTGTGCGAGGAGGCATAAGCGTGCTTTCCTTTTCCTTTTCGCCTCCCCTATTTTCTTCTTGCCCTCTCTTCCGCCTCGGAGCCATCTCCTTTTACGAGGAGAGCTCCCTCCTTTCCTATATTGAAGGTTCGACTCTTTCTGCTCGCTTTGAGTCAGATCTGCTTCGAACAAGAGAATCTGAAACACTTGTGCCGGAATTCCAGACGTAGAGAAATCTGCTCCCTTTCCAAACCTTTGGCAGGATCTGAGCCAAGTCTGTCCTCCTATAGTAGAGCTGTTTGAAGAGATATAAAGAGAAAAAAGAGCAGAAATCAGTAAATTGTCGGTTCTTCAGAAGTGCAGTGCTGCTCGAGCCGGTCTGGACTAGAAGAAAATCAAAGCTCTCACCTGTGCGCCTCTTCTACTTCGTTACTGCGAGAAATGAATCTCTTTTCGAACCAATTAGAGCCGACTTGATTTGAAGGACTATGATACAGTCAAGGAAGAAATTGATATGACTTGAAGAACCCAGAGGAAGAGAAGAAAACCAGAGGCAAGGGTATACGAGTGAGGTCAGACTCTTCCCTCGAAAGTGGTAGCAAGAAGAGCAGAGGAGAAGAAAGTGAAGAGGGAAAAAGAGAAGAAAGGAAGAAGTAGTATCAAAGAGGAAAGATTGAACAAAGACTTTGAATAGTTCTCATCTCTTTCGACCCTCTTGACGACGTCGAAGAGAAAAAAAAAAAGTGAAACCAAAGTGAAACCACTGTTTTGGTTCTTCTCGGCCATGTGGACCCCAAATTCTTGATGGTTTCTCTTCCCTGAGAAAAGTGTCGGAGTTTGATTGCATCTGCCCCTGGAACAAAACAAACAAACACATCTTTTGTGCGCAGAGAAATAAAGCGTTTTCTTTTCGGATTGAAGAGAGCTTGGAGAAGAAGAGAAAAAGAGAAAGCCTTGTGGATAGGGTTTCTGTCAAAGTCAAACGCCACACTCCCCAGGACGCTAATCTTGTTAACTTGTTTCACCTTTGCAAAATTGCATCGCAAAGTGTCTAAACCCCTGACAAAGCGTCACAGATATTCATGAGGTTGATTACCTACTCGATGAATGGCATGTACTAGAGCAACAGACAGAAGAAAGATCTGATTGGACACTTCATTAATTTTCAGGAGACGTTTACAGTAATACAAAAGAAACTTCAGCAAGAGATACATAGAGAGCTATGCGTACGTATGCAAGCAAAGAGGAGACGATGTGGCAAAGAGACCGAGAAACGAGAGAGGGGAAGAGAGGAAAGCGTAGTATGAAAGGTGACTGGGTGCCCTTGCTTTATATAAACCCAATTGATGCAAAGATGATATTTTGATGATCGATCAGGAAAGACCGAGAGTTGGTATGTTACTTTTGATGCTGTCTAGATGGTCAACTTGCGCTGCTAGAAGAGAGATCTATAGACGAGAGAGAGAGAGAAGAAAAGCTCTACCATTGAGTTCTTTGAATAGCGTTGACCTTTGGATCCTTTCCTAGAGCAGCAGTGTAAGCGGCTTGAAGATCCAAATGGAAGAAAGGAGTGAGATCCGCTCCCCAGATGATCGGAACGCTGATTTCACTTGGAGCAGAAGTGACTGGCTCATCCCTTCTGATTTCGGCAGAAGACTTTCCAGATCCAGTGTCGGTTCCAGAGTTGGAATGAGAACCAGGTTGTTGCTTCTTGTCCAATTGAGGAACAGAGAAAGTAATGTCGTCGAAGGCTGGAGGTTTGGAATTGTCGTTGTTGGAGTTGTTGTTGGAGTTACCGACTTCAGCGTTTGGACGAGCTGCCAAACCACTTTCTAGATCCGAAATGTATCGTTGACCACCATTAGAGACACCAGCTGCTGCTCCTCTCCTTTCGGCTTCGACTCTTTCTCTCTCCTCCTTCTCCTTTGGATCAGCTGAGCCCTCAGCTGGGAAAGCAGAAGCGATCTCGGTCAATTGATGTAGAGCATTTCCAGTTCCGAATCCACCAGCTAAAAGACCTCTTCTGATCCAAGGAGATAGAATGTTTGAGAAGTGGAACTCGACTACTCCGGCTGCATATCTCTCGACGACATTCCTTACGTCCACCAAAGTCTGAATGGAAGTGGTATCGACGTTGGAGACACTTGAGAAGTCAAAGACTAGAGCTTTCAATAGAGGTCTTGGATCCTCCGAGTTCTGCTTGTCCATCCAACTATCGACGTGCTTTCTACCTCTGATCTTGCTCCAAGCCTTTGTCAGATGTGGGTTGACTGGACCAGGGTCGTTCCAAGGTCTATCTCCTAGAGTCTTGTATCTGTTTGATTTTCCAGGTCTGGTTTCCGATTTGACCTTGGCAGTGATGACATCGGCGATGTGAGAAGCGTTCGGATAGGTGAAAGCTTCTTCGAACCTGAAGATGAGGATTCCAGCGGCAGGAGCGTCGACGTGGATTGAAGGATCTCTTAGACCGTCCTTGTCATCCAATGGAACGAAGACGTCTCTGTGTTCTAGAGGTCCAGTTGGGTTTCCATGACTGTCTGAACCGTTTCCATGAGCGACCTTGACCAAACCCAACCATCTTCCTCTTGGTAGAGCGATACGGACCAGAAGGAGAGCAGCAGAGGCAGCGACGGAGAAGTAGACACCAGTCTCGACACTGTCAAAGACGGTAGCCAAGACGGCTCCGAACCAGATGAGAAGTTCGAAAGGTGAGACCAACCAGAACTTGTAGAGTTGACGTGGGGAAGCGATGAGATCTCCGACTGCGTGAATGATGACGGCTGAAAGAGCTGCGTTTGGAATCCAGTAGAAAGTTCCAGTGAGAGCAAAGATGGCGATGAGGACGATGATGGCAGTGATCCATCCGGCCAGGGGAGTTCTAACACCTGATTTGGATTTGATGGCAGAACGAGACTGTAGAGGGTAGAAGTGAAGAGAGAAGTGTGTAAGTAGCTGTTGACAAGGAGAACGTATCAAGTTGGGACCATCAAGATCGAGTTAGGGATCTTCAAAGAATACTCACGAAAGAACCAGTAGCAGCATAAGCACCGAAAGTTGGACCAACGAGATTGGTGACTCCAATGGCGATCAATTCTTGGTTTGGATCGATCTTGTAGTTGTTCAACCTACCGAAAGACTTGGAGATGGCAATGTGTTCCAAAAGCAAGACGATGACCGAGACTGGAATTTGACCTGCCATGTCGCTTAGAAGAGTTGGGTTGATGTCGGGTTGACCAATGTGCTTGAAACCAGAGGGGACGTCCTTGAGGATAGAGATTGGATACTTGTTCTTTGGATATTGACCACACCAAACTCTACTTGCGATGGTCAGGACGATAATGACAAAAGCGTTTCTCAAAACCGAAGCGAAGAAGGCAGTCCTGACGAGTCTTGGATATCTTTTTGGCAACCAATTGAAGAAGGATCTAGAGAGGTATAAGAAGGCCAAAGCAGATAGACCGAAAGCAGCATCGATGGTAGTGTTTGGCAATTGTTTGAGAGAGTTGATGATGACTGTGTAAGTTGGAACTCCATTGGTAGTGACCTTCAAACCCATCAATTTAGGAACTTGACCAGCAGCGATGGAGATGGCACTTCCAGTCATGAAACCAGAAACAGCCGGGGCTGGAATCAATTCGACCAACCAACCCAATCTGAGTAAACCGATTCCCAAAGTGACCACACCACAGATGAAAGCCAAAGCGGATGCGATGACCTCGTTCGAGTAGACGTCCTTTCCAACCTTGTCGATGACTGCTTGGACTACGTTTCCGGTTTGAAGAGACATGACTGCGACTGGACCGATGGTGACATCCTTTGAGGTGGCGAATAGAGCATAGATGATGACTCCGACGAAAGAAGAGTAGAGACCGAATTCAGGTTTGAGAAGAGCCAAAGAAGCGTAGGACATGGATTGAGGAACCAAGACCAAACCGACAGTGATACCAGCGATCAAATCTCCGAGGAACCATTGAAGATTGTAAGATCCGATCCATTTGGTGAATGGGAACATCCCATCGAAGTAGTTGTAGACCTGGAGAGAGCGAAAGTGGGAAGAGTCGAGTTTCGGATGTAAGGAATGAGAATTTTTCGCAGACGAGGCCAAGAAGAAGAAGTCTTGCTTCCATCGATCCCTCTACTCCAGACTTTTCTATCGGAATGTGAGAGACACTTGAAATAGCTTTGAATGCAATGAAATATTTCCTTTGCACTCATCTGCTCGAGATGCCGAGAAGGAGGATCTGCCTTGTGCTCCACCCAACTTTTGCCATCCAACTCCACTCTACTCACTTTGCTACCAGGATTAGCGACTAGATCCTTGACCCAATCCTTACTGCTGACGATTGGAACACCCAAACGATTTGCTTCCATGCTATCATAACCAATCAACCAATTCCAACTACCTTGAGCCTTGTCTTTGAAGGTTTGAGGACCCCTCTCTGGTGACTCTGCTGGATGAGGAGTAGTCATCTTTCTTTTGATGGCGAGGGGGAAAGAAAGAGAAAAAGAGTTGGGTTTGGACTTTGGAAATGTGAAAACCTTGCTCTATTTATCTCTTTTGCAGTTGAGTTTCAAGGGATTGAACCAGAGAGTGATGGGATGGTGAATCTCGAGAAGGTTGTCGGAATTTTTCCAGTTCAAAAAGGCAACGAAGTACTTGGACCTGGATTTGGATCATCGTAAGCCCGTCCAACGTCCATTGCTAATTTGAGGCTCGAAATGAGTGAGATGTCGTGATGGACAATCATGTCGTGATTGACGATCGCCACCAAATCGTTCGCCTCGTTCCATTCGATCGATCCCCCTCTTCGTGCGCCACCGACTAACCTTCCTTATTCTATTCTCCTCAAAAGAATGGAAAGTAAGTCAGAAAGTAACTCAATGACAAAGTGGAAGCAACCAACCTTGCAGCAGATCTCGCAATCTTCATCCAAGTCCCGATGCTTGACGCGATTCATTTTCTGAGTTGTGTCACCACATCTCACCTACTGTAAGATCTTACCTCAGGCCCATCCCGATCCCGTCTGACAACCAAATTCCAGATCTTCAAAAATTGTGAAAGGTTTGAATCGATTCCCGCATCCTCAGAAACGAGCAGACAGGCAAGATTTAGGCTGGAGGTAGAAGGGCAAGGGAACCCTATCCGGGGTACGATTCGAAGAGAAATGTAGGTAAAGTAACAAAGAGAGAAAGGAAGCTCAAAACGAGAATTAAAATGGAAAGACGAGAAGAGAAATGCAATCGACGACGACGAAGAAGAGAAAGTTGGGGGAGGGGGAATGATGTTTTGAAGGAATAGACAAACGACGAAAGAGATAGATATGAGATGATTGAAAAAAAATGTTCTGGATTGTGCGAGAGAGAAAAGAAGTTTTGCAGACAGTTTTTGTGGGGTGGGGAGAGAGGGAGTTGACCGAAACAATTACATGAGAGAGCGAAAAAGACTTATTGTTTGTGATTTTGACCTGTTTTTCTTGGGTTTTTTGGCTTTTCAGGATTGAGCTTGGAGAATGACTATAGTGACAAAAGAATGATATTGTGTTTGAGAGAGGCTTTGAGTCTGTAAAAAAAGCTTTTGATGAAGTCTGTAGAAGAGAATCAAAGAAAATCAAGGTCAGCGACGAAGCAACGACTATCTCTCTTCTCATGTCTCTCGTCATTCGAAAGTACTCACTTGAATTGATCTTAGGAGTTCCTAGAAATGCTACGAGAGAAAAGAGCGACGAATTCAACTTCTAACCGATCAAATCATACTCGGATCCACTTTCATAAAATTCACTAGCAGGTGAATCATAACCAGTTGGAAAGGAGCTAGTGACAGGAGTGGTAGTAGGAGTTGAATTCCAACTTTTATATCCGTCTTGAATACCATTTGGTTTCCAAGAAGATCCAACAGTGAAATTGGATTTGTAAGGATTGGATTTATTGCTAGAAGAAGGACCACCATAATCCGATTCAGCTTCCGATTCTTCAATCTGTTGTTTATTTGCTTTTGAGGAATTCTGATTCGAACTAGTAGGAGCAGTGACAGTGACCGAAGGAGTAGTATTTGAGGAGTTTCTAGAGAAATTACTTCTGCCTCTCGTAGGAGAATTTGCAACTATCGTATCGGTTGAAGGATCTCTTCTACTATTGGTACCATTACCAATCCCATTCGTAAAGTTGTAATCTCTATTGAGATGGATTTGATTCGAAGCTCGATCTTCTTCCTCTTCTTCTTCTCCATCATCTTCATCGTCTTCTTCATTTCCTCCATTACTAGATCCCAAACTCGGAGAGATCGAATTCGATCTACCTCTTGTCAAATCCTCTTCCTCCTCCTCATCCTCCTTCTTTCCATCATCAAACGTTGGAGTAGAACTTCTCTTGATACTCTCTGCATCGTTGATGGATTGTCTAGCATTCGAAAGTCTAAAGATTCTCTCTTCAGAAGGAGTTCTAGAAGTCGGTGGAGCAGAGCTACTTCTAGGAGAAAGTAGAGTAGAATTGTTAGACTTCTCCGTGATGTTGGTATTGAGGGATTTAGGAGTAGGTCTGATCAGATCCGTTCTTGAAGTCTCTCTCAAGTTCTCCTTGCTAGCTTCTCTACTGATTGATCTTGAACTTTGAGGACTATTGCTACTGGATCCAGTACCAGGTAGAGGTGGAGGAGGAGTAGTCAAACCGAATCTAGCAATGATAGAAGAATTATTGACCATATTCTTATTCTTTGAAATGGGAGATGATTTGTTATGACTGAATTTCAAGAGATTCTTTCTTTCTCTTTCTCTCTCCCTTTCTCTTTCCAATCTCAAATGTTGAGCCGCAGAGATCCTGATATCGTCCGAACTGGTGAGATCGTTATCTTTGAAAGAACTGGAGGAGTTCATAGTTGAAGAAGAGAGGGATTTGAGAGTTGGAGTACTATCTGCCGAACCTCTTCTATAAAGTGAAGGTGGAGAAAGATAACTTGAAGAAGAAGAGTTGGAATTGTTCCTCGAATAGTTGGTAGAAGTTGAATCTGAAGAATAACCAGTCTTACAATAACCGACATCGATTCTTCCATCCCCATTGTCATCATTGATCCTGGGAGCATCAGTGTTTCCACAACTGTCTCTAAACAGTAAAGCTTTCTCCTTTCTAACCTTTCTGAAGATACTATCATCTGGATTTTCACAATCTCTACATTCAATCCTTTCCTTTGGATCTTCACAATCCTGATGTTTCTCACATGCAGACATTGATTTCCATTTAGCTTCCAACAGGTTCATCTCCATCTTTAGATTTCTCAATTCCTCTACGTCATCCAGACTCAATCTATTCGAGATTGGACAAGACTTCCTATCGTAATCGACTGGTGAATGAGTTCTAGCTTCTTGAGGTGGAGCGTTTGAGAACCTAACGTGTCCTCTACCTCTACTACTGATGATCGACGGTCCACTTGAACATTCCCTTTCCGAAGATGAATCTCTGGCGTGAGAAGTTGAGCCATGATAAGATTGAGCTGGAGTTCTTCTTTTGAAACATGGTCTGAGAGGTTGTTTTGGTCTGGATCTAGTTGGTGAAGAAGCTCTTCTACCTCTTGAATTGTTTCTGACCAGAACCGGTGAAGAAGGTGGAGTTGATCCAGGTGAAGAAGTCCCATCGTCGTTTGCTTTGATTGAAGAGGTTGACGTCGATGATGGATCTCTGTTTCTTTCGTTCTTGGTCTTTCTGATCAGAGAGTTGGTAGGAGTGAGATCTGAATTCGAGGTAGAGTGTGACAGACCTTTGAAAGTCGAGGATGGTGAAGGATCTCTGAGAGTCTCTAGACTTTCTTCCAAAGCAGTGACTACCGGTGAAGATGAATTCGGATTTGAATTTGAGTCTTGATCGTTGTTGGTTTCGCCTACACTCAGACATTCGGATAGAGGACTTGGATTTGCAGGAATCGTATCACTTGGACTGATGCTCCTTTGAGGATGAGGAAGTGGAGGGGGGAACTCTTGTCCCCAATCAGGTTGCTCTCTATCGAAATTTGCAGCATGAATTGAGGGAGCTACTTCCTCTACCAGTCTAGGGTTGTCCAAACGTCTATCTGATTCCTCGGTAGGTGAGGAAGGAGAGCCTTTAGTCAAAGGTTCAGATGGGATTCCTTCTCCTCCACCCTCTTCCAGCAATTCCGCAATCCTCCCCTTTTGATGTTGAGCTTGTTGAGTTCTCTTGTTCAATCTACCGGAATGAATCCTAGCATGAGAAGAGGATAAACCATGACCACCATGTCTTGGAGAGAAGTGAGACAGATGGAAATGAGCCAAACCACTTGCAGTTCCTGTATGATGGTTTTGAATGGCTCCTAAACCTCCTAATCTTCTCCTACTACCGTGTAAATCATGATGATGATGATTACTACCATTACTACTTCCATTTGATTCCTTTTCTTCTAGATCTGAATCCAGAATTGAAGCTGCAACTCCAGTTCTTTGATCATCACTCACGCTTCCACTCCCACTACAAAAACTACTACTACTTTCCTCTTCATCTATTTCAGAAACCGTTTCCAATTCAGGTTCATGATTGTTATGATAATTCGAACCATAATCGTCTAGATCTAGATCTTCTACGTCTGCCAAATCACCGGATCTTTTACCAATGTAGGAATTGAAACTTGACATTGAACCCAAACTTGATGGGGAATCGAGTTCTGAATCTGCTATCGAAGGTGAAGCTGGAACACTGACGGTTGAACTGTCTGTTGATTTCGAATTCCTTGAAGAAGAGTTCCATGATGGAGAAGAAGAATAGAGATTGTTTGGAGTTGGAGTAGAGACTGAAGTCTGATTGGAATGATGATGGGTGAAGTAGTTTGATGATGGAATGTTGACTGCCAGAGATGAAGTTGGAGTTGGACCGTCGTTATAGATTGAGTCTTGTATATCATCTTCTTCTGCTCCTTCAGAGCCATTCAGATCTTCAGAGGCTGTGGTTGAAGAGGTTGAAGCGCCTTTGGGGTTGCTAGACATCGAGAGGGGCACCATTAGATGAGAAGAAGACATGGCAGCCAGACTTGAGTGGTGGTTGGTGTTAAATCGAAAGAGATTAGAGTTGAATTTGAAGTAGTTGAAATAGAAGCAGGATTAGAAGAAGTAGAAGTAGAAAGAGAGAGAGAGAGAAGGAGGAGCGGGACTGGCTGGGTTCGATGGCAATCTTTCTTTACAAGTTGCTAAAGAATGAGATGCTCTTTTGAATTCGTTGAAGTTGGACTGGATTGGATTTGCTCCATTGGATAACCAACTTCTGTTTTCTCCAATGTCCTATCTGGTTGTTGTGTGCAAAGAGAAGAAGATGATGATTTCGATGCAGATGGTTGGCCAAATCGAATCGAAACCCTCTGTCACTCGACCACCTTGATTGACATGGGCCCCTATTGCCCCTCGCCCTCAATCAAACTTCAGCCCTCCTTTCCTTCCAAATGCTCTTTTCCTTTACCAGCAATCTCATGGGCAAGTAAAAGCAGCTCGCAGAGCGTACAAGTACATAGCAGAGGTTGAAGTGTCTTCTCTCTATCTCTCTCTTTCTGCCTTTGCCGTCATACCTCGACGACGCCGCTCCTGCTCTTGCTCTTTTTGACCTCCTAACGATTCACTCATCCTGTGCTCAAATGCTTCAAGATTCGTATCTTTCAGGTCGCTGAACCGCTGGTCGGAGATTTCTTCAAGCTCGGTGCAGAGGACACTTCGGTGGTGGGTTGAGGTTGGAATTGATAGGGCTTCTCGAAGCTTTAAATGGAAAAGAAGTCCACCATCTGAAGCTTGTATACTTCTTGAGTACATTTGAGATTCATCTCACTCCAATCCCAAGACAGAAATGTATCAAGACCGAGAGGCTCTGGATTTGATTGGATTCTGGATACATACAAAGATTGAAATTGAAGCAAGTAAATTGAAAAAGGGTATTATTCAAAGAAGGAATGACGAAGGCGAAAAGAAGGAGACGAAACGAAGACATGATTACAGCTGCTGCTTGCTGCTACAGCTCAGCGAAGAAGAAATCGGTAGAGATGGGTATTGGAGCTGGTTGAAGGTCTGTAGGAACATCAATCTGATTGGAATCAAGATTTGAGTAGAAGAAGAAAAGAGAAAGCAGGATCAAAAGAGAAAGAGAACGGAACAAAGGCTTTCGCATCAGTATAATTCTCATCTCTCAAAAATCGGCTCATGACTTTCACCACTCACCTTTTCACCTCCCAAATCCAACAACTTGATCTTTACTCCAATATCTGTCAAAATCTGAATGTATTCAGCAGTTTCTCTAGTACTAACAATAGCACCTCCAACTTTATTACCATTGGTCAATTCCGAATCCAAATTTCCATTCATCCCAAGATCTTCTGAATCTTGTTGTTCAGCTCTAAGCATACTCAAACCATCTGTCCATTCAGCATATTGAGAAGGGTCCAAAGCTATCAGATCTGCCAAACTGACATCTGGAGCTCTCAACAAAGAGAAACCCAAGTTCGAAGAAGAAGCTCCATCAACAGCAGCAGATGAAGAGATAGAAGTGTGTAAAGAAATATCACTGACTAATCTCAAATCTATCTTTTCTGGTAAATCGTCTAAACCTCCTCTAATTGTAGTCCTTTCTGATGCATCCTTGTAACATAGATGTCTCTTGTTTGGAGATAATCGATAGAATCTCCAGAGTTTAGTATTTGTAGGATTCGAATTGGTGAAGGAATTGTTTGAATTCGAACTGGTCAAACCACTTGAACCACCTAATTTACCACCTTTAAGAGTTCCAGTTGTTGAACTGAAGCCAGATTTTCCATAACCTCCTACGTTGCTGTTATGATTTCCGTTTCCGAAATTCGAACTCGAAGCAGCAGCATTGATGACACTTTGAGGATTCCTAAACCAAGCTCCTTCCAACAAACAACCAATTCTTTGTTGTCTAACGAATTCGAAACTTTCCTTATACAATTTCCCTCTCAAATTCCTAATGGAAGCTTTCGAAGCGAAATCGTCTTCAATTTCCAATTCTCTCATTTGTCTATCTCTAACGTTTCTATAATCACTTTCCAATAAATCCCTTTCCACATCGAACCAAGTTTTGGAAGATTCTCCTCTTAAAGCTTCTCTGATTTGACTTCGAACTAGAGCTGAAACTCTGGAGAAATCGGATAAAGCAGCACCTGAATCCGACCACATTCGGAGAAAGAATCTTAAGGCTAGATTGTGAACTTTTGGAAGAAAGAATAGGAATGGTAGGAATGAAGTAGAAGTTGTATATCCAGCATCAATTCCCCAATAATCAGTTAGGATTTCAGTCACTTCTAAGGAAGCTCTTCCGATCGGACATCGTCTTTCTGGAGATCGATTGATTTGTTCGAGAACGAGCTGAGAGAAAATGATAGGATATTGCCTGGAGTCGTCAGCATAGAGTCATTTTGAGTGATTCTCTTTCTTCTTCGATTTTCGGAACTCACCTTGGCATAAGCTTCTGGATCACTCTTGACATAACTCTCCAAACATTCCAAACCTAACCAACCAGTCCTAGAAAACTCCTTACTAACTTTTTCGGTCTCGAAACCTAATTTCCTCCATTTGAATTTACTTGCAGCTGAATCACCATTACCATTCTGATCTCCATCTGTTGTTATAACCAAATCTTCAGGAGTTGGAGAATCCGAAACTCTAGCTTGTAACCAAATATAACTAAGAGCACTAACATGTTTCCTTTCAGTAGGAGTAACATTAGTATTTAATCTATTCTTATAAACTCTAATGACATTATTTTGATATTCTAAAATGCATTTGATTAAATCATCTCCATTATTTGAATCCATCATTCTTGCAACTGCTCTCGAAACTCCTAATTTTTCCAATTCTGAATTGAATTCATCAAATAAGGTTAGAGTTGAATGTCTCATTAAGGAATTGATCAAAGATAAGGAATAGAGACATAAAGTAGTATCTGCACTTCCTAATCTTTGAACTAGAACTGGTAAAAAAGTTGGTTCTTGAGAAATGTGTCTCCAGATTCGATCGAAACCATAGGCTCTGACTTGTCTGACCCCTCCTCCGCTTCCAGAGGAAATGTTTGGATCTTCAGATTCGTCTTGAGATTTAAAAGCACCTGAAACTACTAACATTTGAAGAATCGCAGTTGCTGGTCTACAGACATTGATCCTTTCCAAAGTGGCCAAGAGTCTCACAATCTTTCAAGACGAGAGAATCCAAGTCATATGAGAAAGATGAGAAAGAAACGTCAATCTCAAAATCAAGAGTATATCCTAGATAAAATGTATCATACTCACCTTGCTAATAAAGTCACCTCCCAATTCCTCCCAACCTTCAGTTCCACCTTCCATCAAATTCTGAACACTACTCAGAGCATAAGCCAAAGTGTTTCCACTGATCCCATTGCCATTAGGACCCATTGGAGCATTACTTCTCCAAGTATCTCCATTTCCAATCCCTCCTCCACCTCCAATGTTGGAAGTGACAATCAAAGATTTCAATTCAGTCAAACCACCTCTTCTAACGAATTCGGTGGAGAAGGCTCTTTCTCTAATCAATCTTTGTAAGGTATAGGTTGCTAATTTCAAGACTTTCTCATCTCGAGAAGATAATTTGTCTACCATTTCTACCGCTTCGATTGTGGGAGAAGAACAGAGTCTGTGGGGAAAAGTGGTTGGGGGAAGAGAGAGAGATAGAAGTGAGAGATAAGAGAACGGACTTCGATCGCTTGGTTCGAAAAGACATGCAGCGACATTTGTGTTTCGAGGAGAAAAAGAAGGCAAAGAAAAGATAATAAAAGTCGTCCTTGGATTTCTATCTTATGAATCTCTGGAGATTGGCGTCTAGAGAATGAGTCCATCTCTCCTTGCTAAAGATTCCTCTAACTCTCTCTGACCATTTTTCCGTATTTCGATCTCGATCCTATTCCAAATCAAAAGGATCTAAAGAAGATTCAACAGTCTCCAATGTCTGTCGATACTCACTTGAAGCTCTTTCCATCTCTAATCTTTCTCTCCATATTCCCATCATCCACCAATTCCTCCGTCTCCTCGTCTCTGAGGGCAAAGAGTGCCGGAGGTTCCTGTACACCCAAATGAGAATTTGCACAAAGTTGTCTAATGACGTCTGATACGGGTAGACTAGGATCTATCAAAGCTTTGATGGTTGCAGATCTATAGGAGACCAGATTGATCTGAGTGGTTGGAGCTCCTGCCATTCCTGGATTGCGACTTGAAGATTGACTGGATTGATGTTGAGGATAAGAGGAAGGATATTGAGAAAAGGGAGGATCTGAATCATGATGGAAAGTTGAAGATAGAGTTGAAGTGTGAGATTGAGATTGAGGTTGAGATGTGGAAGTGGAAGTGGAGGGATTGGATCTTGAGTTGTATGAATTGTTGATATTATTATTCATTGTGGATCTGCTGTTATTGTGACTGTGACTGTGATTATTGACGTTGTCGCTGTTTTGATGGATTTCTTCCAGATTGATGGCTGGTACTGGAACTCTAGTGCTCGATCCAATTCGATTGGCTGACGATGAAGACGAGGATGTCATGGAATGGAAATCAAATCTACTGAACTGATTATTCTTACAGTCAATTGCTTGATTTCCAGATTGAAGATGGATTGGAATTAGGATGGAGGAGTTGGATAGAGTCGCTTTCTCTCGCCTTCTTCCCACCGTCACTATCAGTAGATTCTGACTCTCTTTCTCTTAACTTGAACGAATCATGAGTGAAGCGCCACCCGACAAGTCAGCGATTGCCAGAGCAATTGAAGCAAGATTGAAACCATCCACAGATCCAACCTCTTCTTCAGATTCCAATCCCAATCTCAACCATGCAGCAATCGAAAGAAGACAAAGAGAGACCAAACTCTTACTAGCAAAGATAGTAGACACTCAAATCAGAAGGGACAACAATTATCAAGCAGCAGCAAAATGTCTACAACATTTGAAAACCATCATTTCAAACATCCACGATCATCCAAATGAAGAAAAGTATAGATTCTTGAAACCCACCAACGCTGTCCTCTCTCAACAGTTATTAAACATTTCGGGTGGAAGAGAATTTCTGATGGAAATCGGTTTCAGAATTAGAAGAAAGGATTTCACTGAAGCTTGGGTAATGGCTGAAGGGACTGGTTTGAGTCCTTTGGGATTGGAAAAGATTGGATTGGCAAAAGAGGTACTGGAAGGCAAAATGATCGTAACCGAAACCCTTGCGGAGAGAGAGACTAGAATGAAAAAGGAGGAAGCTGATTTCGAAAAGGGTAGAAAGGTGAGTATCTCATGAATCAGGGAGATGGAAGATGGATAGCGCAGGTGGAGATGGATTGAGTCATGAGTGTACTATCTTTCCATCATTTCCGCCACTCATTCTCTTCCTTCTTTCCTTCCTTCTTTCTTCAATCGGAAAAATAGGCTAGAGCATTGGAAGAGTTCAATGAAGATCGTGAACGTAGAGCTCAAAAGGATTCAGCTGCCCGTAGAGCCAGAGCTTCTGCTTCAGCTTCCAATCCTAACGATTTAGATTCAAACAAAACTCCCTCTCTTAATCTACATCAAGATACTTCAAATAAGAGAGTCAAAACCGAACCTGAACCAGAGATTAATCAGGGTCAAGGTTCTGGATTGTTACCTAGTGGAAATGCAGCAAGTGGAAGAAGATTGGGAGGAGATCTCGAACAAAGTCATACTCAAGTAAGTTTGACTGGAACTGGAGACGAGGTTGAGATGAATACAAGTGACGATGATGAAGGAGGTGGAGATCATGAGGAAGAAGAAGAAGATGAAGATGAAGATAATCAAGATGAAGAGTCCAAACCAAAGGAAAAGGTTTGGGGAAAGGGTCAAAGACTTGGAGGTGATTAAATCCATTCAGGAGCCTTCTAAAAAGATATCTTTTCGCGGAAGAATACTCAATAAATCTTTCTCGTCAAAACATCAACCTTTCTTGCAATCTTTTGAAGTAAAAACTCTTCTCGAGATCTTCGACTTCGTAACAAAGATTCATCATTACTATCTCGTAAATAGAGACTGTTCATACTTTTCATCTCTCAACTTCGCTTCTTTCAATACAATTCATGTTCATAAAACAAATCCAAAACTTCACACATGTTAGCTTTTCTCTTTCAATTGCTTTGAGTACCCCCCCCCCCCCCTTCTTTTCTTCTCTCAACTCTTCGACTGATTCAAATTGAGATTCGTTGTTCACATTCACAAATCACACTCCTACAATCCCCAATTTGTACTTTTAAGTTCGTCACCAATACAACTTTGAATGCTTTGAATAATAAAGAATAACACTATGCAGCGCTTCGTGAGGTTCGAGTCTCTCACTTAACAGCTTTTCTCGAACTTTTGGATCTTTGATTCTGATTCTAGACTTCTTCTCATCAGAGTTCTGGATGAAACCGTGAGCGGAATGACCTCAAAGCATTAGCTGTTGTGAGAAAAAGAGGTCTCCGCTAACTGCACTTGAGAGAATCCAACCAGATGCAAAACAGCTCCCTTCCCCCTTTTGCTTGCAGCATCAGAAGAATTATGATCGAAAGAACTATGTAATCTTGAGCCAGTAGAGAAGCGCAGTTTCATTTTCAACATTCTGGAAGAGGAAGACATCTCACTCACGCTTTCGAGAAACTGATTCAGTCTCCCTGTCAAGATCTAGCCCATCCGTACCTGAGTCTCAGTACAAGAGTACAGAAGTAGAGACCTAGATCTATAGATCTACTTCCAGAAAATTGAATCTGAGTAGCCTTCTATTTCAAGTGCATTATCTGCTTTCGAATGAAGTTTGCTTGAGGGAGAGTCTTTGAGAAAGGTATAAAAAGCGAAAGCTCTAAGTCATCATTTTCTCGGCCCTCACCATCTTTCTCTCTCTACCTCCCCACTTCAATACCTCCTTCAATCTCTCCTCTTCCTCATCATGAAGTTCTCCTACGTCGTCTTCATCTCTCTCTCGATTGCTCTCTCCAGCGTCACCGCTGCAGATGAACCTCAAATTCAACCTCCAACTCCAGCATCGGATGGGAACATCGTTGCTCCAGACCCAAATCTCTTCATGACAGACTTCGCTGCCATAGAAGCAACTGCCAATCAAGTTGATCAAACCTCAAGTGTCGATCCAACAGCTCGTCCAGACCAAAAACCAGCAGCTACTGAAGTTACAGCTATCGATGGGGAGCTTACGGACGCTGGGACTGCTTCTTCCAAGAAGAGATCAACTTCAGCTCAAGGTCTAGAGACCCGCTTCAACAAAGGGAACATTGTCAATCTTAAGTCTGAAGAACGTGGTATCAATGACTACATCAAAGTCTTTGATGCTTCAATTTCTCCCAAAGATGCCAGTATCCAAGGGACTGCTTATCTCACTTACAAGCTGGTTTCGAACTCTACTACCTACAACACTGGTTTGAACGAGTGTCTATCATTCTGTGACTCTGTCACCGGATGTAGATTCGCCAACTTATACTACGAGTTTAATAACGCTTTGTACGACTGGGTCTTTTCTGAGAAGTCCAACCTGGCTTGTGCTCTCTATGGAGACGTTCATACAGCTGCAGAGAAAACGTGAGTAGATACGAATCAACAGCATTCTCGCTTTCGACTCGTCACTAAGCCTCGTAACTTCTCTCTCTTTCTCTCTATTCAGCAACTTCGGTGGTCAACAGCTGGAACCTCTTCCACACGATCTTACCTACATCACTCGTTCGACTGGTTGGGCCAAAGAAGCACCATTTACTCCTCAAACCCCAGCTGGATACGCTTTCTCATTCGGTCCAATAAACCAAGCCGTGAGCCAAGGCTCTTCTCTTGCCTTCGTTACTCTTTCCAACTACGATGTCGCGGCTTGTGCCAACATTTGCAACGAAAGAGCAGCCGATCCAGTCTTGGGAACTTGTCAATCGTTCAACATTTGGAGAACTTTGGTCGATAGGTGAGTCTTACCAAACGAATCCTCGCTGCACACCGCTCGGACAGCTCGTACTTATCAATTTTCTGTTTTCTCTCTCTCTCCATCCTCTTTCAGGCTTCCAACGACTTACGTCTGTCAACTATACGCTGCTCCAGTCGAAGTCTCAAGAGCAACTTACTCTGGGGCTGGTAACCAAGAAGTGACTCTTTCCAGAGGATACAATAGAATCAATTCCATCCCTTACGGCAGGAACCTGAACTCTTACGATTGGCTAACGACTGGAACCTACTCTGGATTCTCAGGTGGAGGATATTACAGTCATTTGGGAGCTCCTACCTTCTACAACGGTTACATTGCATTAGAACGCTTATACTACAATCCTTCAGCTCCCCTTCGCCCAGGATCCTTCTCAAACCGAAATGTTTTGAGCACCATCCCCGGTAAACGCTACATTCTCCAATTCTGGTATTCACAGTACGAAGAAACGGTAAGTTGTTGATTTCGAACGGGAAAGTGAGGGAACTTCTGCAGAGGCTTTCATGAATAACTGACTCAAAACACTTCCCATTGTTCTCTCTCCCCCTCTTTTTTTTCTTCCAACTCATAGGCAGGAAACGACTTGGTCATCAAATGGAATGGAGCCACAGTCTACAACACTCGTAACCAAGGCCTTGCCAACTACGCACTTAAGCCTGTCACTGTCTCTGTGATCGCTCAAGGAAACGATCGCTTCGAGGTTGGACCAGGAGCCATGCTTGGTTATCAGTATCTCTCCGATTTTGCTCTGTATCTTTCTTCATAGGACGCTCCTTTCACTCAATGGTTGCTTCGTTTCCTCTCCTTCTTGGTCAAACTTGTCGTCACCCTGGTTTCACGTCACCGTCGATTCTCTCTCTTGTCACTGTCAAAATCTCCAATGCGAAATATTACAAACTAAATTCGGTATCCTTTTTCTTTACTAAGCGGCACTTTTTGAGCAAAGTATGATCCATTGAACCATCCCCTTCTCATCATGTCGACAATAGTGGAAAGCCACTAGAAATCTCGCCTTCGTTTCTGCCCTTTCGCTCTGTTTCGACGCTCTGCTTAGTCCGAACTAGAAGTAGAGCTGACTTGAAGATCAAATGTCCAGGTCGTCCGGAAGCGTTGCACTCAGGAAGGGACTGGACGGTTGACGCGCTTCCAGACTGGTTTGGAGTCGAGAGTCGCGAGTCGAGCTGTTGGCTAGCCAGGCTTGGTCGTATCTAGATGATTCAAATCGAACGATTCACAGCGAAACTGTAGGTATCTTACGACTTCACTGATCAGAACTAGAGCTAGAAATGTGGTGCGATGTCGCTCAGCCCGGTTCGAAGACGAGCTTCGAAAGGTATAAAAGGACGACGAGAGCCCACACTTTCTCTCTCATCAACACAAATCATCTTCTCAATCTTCCTTCTTCTTCACCATCAAATAAAAATCTTCGATAGAACTTCTAAATCTTACAACCCTCTCAAACCTCTAAAGCACAACTCCATACAACGCTCACCTCACCAAAATGGTTCAAATCTTCAGCTTCTCAACTTTCATCTCAATCACTCTTCTCACTCTAACTTCACTACCTTCGATCTCAGCTCTGTGCGCAACTGTTGATCAATCAAAGGACCAAGTCGGCAGTGCAACTGGGATGGATATGGGACCTCACATGAACATAAAGATGGGAAACAAGTTGGCTGCAGACCAAGATGGAAAGGGAAACTCGATGGAAATGGGTTACGACTCAGTCAGAATGTTCCAAGGAAACAAGTACCCTTCTTTGGAGGAACTTTTGAATCCAACACCTGAACAGCTGGAAAAGACTCTTCAGGATGAAGCAGAGAGAGAAAAGGAGGTTGGAGAGCACTTCGAGAGTCCTTTCACTAAATAGATAGACGGAGGAGTTGGAGCTTGTTCTTACTGTATACTAACTAGTTCTGATGTGCTATCTAATTCTCATCCTTAAGGACAACTTTCGACTTCGTGAGACGGCAGCGAGTGACGCTCCACTTTACTTGTGTGAAAGATCGCTTCGCGAGATTGATCTCTCTCGCTTTCCATTCGTCAGACATGCAAGCTAAGAAAGATCGGAAGGTTTGTCTATAGATTCGTTTCAGTTATTAAAGGGACATTTGAAGGTGGATGATGAACTTTTTACATGTTTTAGAGGGTGACAGAGAGATCGTTCAGATCATTTACCTTCTTTCCAGAACTGGTAGAGCTGTTGAACTAAAGGTTCGAAGGTTTCCTCGAAGGAATGGTACTTGAGTCCGAGCTAGAGAAGAGAGAGACGTGAGGAGAGGTTGAGGGGTAGAAGTATGAGAAGAGATCAGCCAAAGAACACGCGCACTGACCCATCCTTCTTTCGTCGATACTCACTTCTTTGATCGACTTTGTATTGTCAGCCCTGTAGATTCCCTCTTCGTTGAACCCATAAATTCCCTTCTCACCTACTCCAGTTCCCAACTCTTTGGCGATTTGAGGATATTTTTCATGGACTAGATCCTTCAACTGTTGGCTACTGAACGTGCCTGCGTTCACAATAAATCTACCCGTAACGCCTTTCTCCATTGCTAAGACATGAGCCTCTGCGACCTGTTAAGATTGAAGAAGGCGAGAGAGGTTCAGAGGCAATGACCCAGGAGACAAGCATAGTTCGACTCACATCTCTCGTGTCGACGTAATCGTGGAACTCTTGAGCGAGACCCTTTGGATCACTCAAGATAGTCCAAATGGCCTTGTTTGATTCGTTGAGATCTGAAAGCTTCTCGAGGTGATGAATGACGGTAGAGAAAACCGCTGGTGGATTGATCGAAGCGAGCTTGATTCCTGAACCACTCTTCTCAATAAGTTCATAAGCCTTCTTCTCAGCCAATGCCTTGGAGGCACAGTAAGCGTATGCTGAATTTCCAGATGCGACAGCTGTCTCATAGGTGGCTGGGTTCCAATCCTGGAAAGTAGACATTGGAAGAGCGGTGAGATGAGGGAGTGAGACGCGATTCAACGAAAAAGCTTCTTCTCAGACTCGACTCACCTTCTCGGTATAGGTTTTGAAATTACGAGGAAATCCGTCACCTAGACCGAAGACAGCAGCCATGGATGAAGTCAAAGTCAAAGTCTTGACAGTTCCCGTCTTGATGGTAGCATTGATCACATTCTCCGTGCCGAGGATGGCGGGCTGCCCAGCAAAAAAGAGAAAAAGAGGCGACCGAAAAAGAAGGGCGATCGAAAGAAGAGCGGTGAGATGGGAAAGTGAAACGCCTTCTCAAATGGCTTCTTCTAAGACTCAACTCACCTTGAGCAGACCTTCCGGTTCGTCAGAGAAGTTGAAAGGACTAGCAACGTGTTGGACATGTTCTACTCCTTTTAAAGCTTCAGTGAAGTCTCCAGTGACTAGATCTGGAACGACAGCAAAAGTAAGAGAGCCATCCTTGACGTATTTGGCGAAGTCTGGTAAAGCCTTGAAATCTTCTGCCTTCTTTTCAGATCTGACGGTACCTCTGATTTTGTATCCCTTTTGTAAGAGGTTTAAAGCGACAAAACTTGCGACGAAGCCAGTAATACCAGTTATGAGGATAGGAGAGGAAGCGATTGGCATTTTTGAAAGTTGAGTGAGATTGAGTGTCTTGAGATAGGGGGAGAAGAGGATGAGGGGAAGAGAAGAAAGTCTTCAATTTCTGCCACCTTTTATAGACACTCAACCCAAGCATGAGCCAAGAGAGCGAAACGGGTAGAACGAAATCGTCTCTCTATCTCCTTGACGATTGGAGGTCTTTCCACTCTCTGAAGAGGAGCGAGCGGGACTCTCTACCAAAAATACCCTCGTGCTCGCCTCCTTTTCGCAACTTTTGTAAACTGAAAGGTCTCAAAGGAAGAGGTTGTCCGCACCTCGATCACGAGCTCGGTGTTAACAGACGTTCAGTTCCGAATGTCTGGCAACTTTCATCCGCTGTATTCAGACCCAAGGAAGAGTAGAATCTCACTTCTGATTCGTCTATATTCGCTCGATGTTTCGATTACATGACTGTTTGGGTTGATTGACGTAGAATGATTGCAAGATAAGCTTGAGAGGAGAGAGAGTGGAAGGAGATACCGATTGAGATTCGCTTTTCTCGAGAAGAAAGAGAATGAAGAGACGAAGGAACCCCCTTTGATATTCGAGATCCAGCTCTATGATAGATCCTTACAGAGCAGATTTCGAAGAAAAAAAGAGGCAGAAACTGAAGGGATTGAAGAAGACATTGGGAAACGTTTACTTCTTCATCCTTTGCCTCTCCGAACGCTGACGTTTTCGAAGTTTGCGGTATCTGAGAAAGGGAGAACAGAGACGGGAAAAGAAAGAGAGAAGATCAAGTCAAAAATGTCAGTATGGGGTTTTTTCCAGTGTCTTGATAGAGATTTCTTTCTCAAATGTTCCTAGACATCATTTGTCCTTCTTGGACGACATCGTGCCTTTAAGTCTCCATACTGAAAGATTTCGAGATGCACAGTCAATTGGGAAAGCCTCATCCATCGTCTTGTAATCCAACATCAACGTAAATCGATCTGGCATCCAATTTCTCATGAGCCATGCAAATCTTCCATCTTCCATCTCCCTTCCTCCTCTTCCTCTCTTTTCAAACTCACTTATGTTTTCTCATCTTAGTCTTTCTCTTTCTCTTTACACTATCCATCCTGACTCCTTCTTTCTCATCCCCATCCAACATTTCCAATTCATTCCCAGCCAAAAGAATCCAACCATTTTCTTCAGCTTCTTTACTCAATTGATCAAAGCTCATAATTTTGCCCTCATTCAATTCGACTTTCAATCCCTCTTTACCAATCTCAGTATCTTTCAAAATGTCTCTAATAGCTTTCAAATTGATACCTTTTCTTTCCAAACTTTTATCATTCATAGCAGCAGAGTCCATCAAAGAGACTAATCTATCCCATTGTAAAGCTTGAGGTAAAGAAGATTGAATCAAAGCATGAGATAACATTAAAGATGGATCATCATCTGTTAAATAGATTGAACTTTTTGGTGTTAATTTCTTATTATGATTGGAATTAGAGGATAGAGGAATAGGAGGAGGAGGAGGTTGATAAGCTCTTGTATGTTCTGCCAAAAAAGTGGCAACTCCTCTACTCCATTCAGGTCTTGGACCATTTGGTTCTCCCAAAACTACCAAATCAGATTCAGAACCTAAAGAAGAAGCTAAAGTTGGATCTTCCCCTCTTTCGATTGCTAAAGAGATTGCTCTTTTTCTATCCTTTTCCTCTGCTTGCTCTGAATGTAATGATCTAGAGGCAGATCTAACGATTGGTGAAGAAGGAGAAGTAGAATTTGATGAGAATGATGATAATGATGATTTATTACGACCTGCAGATCTAATTGAAGAAGTGGATTCAGTTGCTAGAGAATCCAAGAGAATTGAAAACCTTTGAGGAGAGATTCTTGAAGCTTTGGTTCTCCAATGAGGGATATTGGAATGATAATCGTCTGATAGAATGTTTCGATTGTTGAATTTCCTTGGTAAAGCATCCAATTCCAATAAAGGTCTACCGGCAGAGAAGAAGGATTGCCAAACGAGTTGAGGGAGAGCAGTCGGTGGAGGAGAAGCAGAAGGAGAAGAGGATGAAGAGATAGAGGAAGAGGAAGAAGAAGAAGAAGATCTATTACGTGGATTGAAGGAATAAGAATCGTTTGATCTTGGTCTCAATGAAGAAGAAGAGGATCTTGAAGATGGATTGTTCGAGTGACTCTGCTTATCCTTGTTAGGGGATGAACAGGTGGAAGTAGAAGTAGAAGTCGATGATGGATTGGTGCTTGCTGATGTTGTTGCATTGCTTCTTGTTGGTGCAGTCAATCTCAAGATCGCTCGAGCTTGCGTTCGAGATCTCATTACTTGGTAGACTGAGTTTAAGAGATGGAAGCTGTGAGGTGAGGGAGAAGGAGAGAGAAACAAGAGCTCTTCCTTCTTTGCTTGTCACTATCACCTTCTTCAATCCACTTGCTGCACACGGGTCAAGCCATGTCATTGACAGTTGAAGATGCGCTTGCACCTACTCTTCAGAATGTTTTGGATCAGAAATCTCTCAAATGGATCTTCTGTGGTGGCAAAGGAGGAGTAGGAAAGACTTCCACTTCTTGCGCTTTGGCTACTCAACTCTCCTACGTAAGGGAGTCCGTCCTACTCATCTCTACTGATCCTGCTCATAACCTTTCAGACGCTTTTGGTCAGAAATTTGGAAAGGAAGCTACCAAGGTCAATGGGTTCAGCAATCTCAGCGCAATGGAAATCGATCCTACCAGTTCCATTCAGGAAATGATTGAACAATGTGAGTATGCAAACAGTAGGGCGCTCGGACAGAGTTGAGTAGAGTAGAGACAGTAGATAGACAGATGTTTGGATCACCAAAGACGTCTGTATGGAGGGAAACGTTGGAGATTCGACTCGATGAGCAGTGGCAGACGACAGCCTTCTAACCTCCACCGAGTAACAGCCATTCTTGTTCCAATCTAGCTTTCATCCTGGCTTTGGTAGCGAAAGAAAGTATCTCTTTCGTAGTTCATCGAACCTCTATGACCTGCAGAGAAGGAAACAGAACGATAAATTGACCACCTCTCATCGATCCTTCCCTTCACTCTTCTCTTCTCTTCTCCTCCCACTCGCAGCCGAATCCCAAGGAGGAGCTATGGGATCAATGATGCAAGATTTAGCCTTTGCGATCCCAGGAGTAGACGAAGCCATGGGTTTCGCAGAAATCATGAAACATGTCAAATCAATGGAATATTCAGTCATAGTCTTTGACACGGCTCCTACTGGACATACCTTGAGATTCCTAAGTTTCCCAACGGTTTTGGAAAAGGCTTTGAGTAAATTTGGTACTTTGGGAAGAAGTTTCGGTCCAATGATTAATCAAATGACAAACATGATGGGAGGTGGGGGTGGAGCTAATCAACAGGAGGATATGTTTGCTAAATTGGATAGTATGAAGGAAATCATTACAGAGGTTAATACTCAGTTTAAGGATCCTGTGAGTAGCTTGACTTCTTTTTGTTCTTCTTGCTCTTTGGGAGCTTAGCGACTGTGAAAAACGTTTCTTGTTCTGGTACTGATCTTTACTTCTTCTCGTCGACAATTCTTTACTCTCGGCTTCTTTT
Organism: Golubevia pallescens; assembly: GCA_001599655.1. NCBI lineage: Eukaryota > Fungi > Basidiomycota > Exobasidiomycetes > Golubeviales > Golubeviaceae > Golubevia > Golubevia pallescens. The sequence continues at coordinate 1,113,739 of BCHO01000001.1, forward strand.
CTATCTCTCTCTCTTTCTCATTTGAACTTGTCTTCTCATCAAAAGGAACGTACCACTTTCGTTTGTGTCATGATTGCTGAATTCCTATCTCTCTACGAAACTGAAAGATTGGTTCAAGAACTCACAAATTACGAAATCGACACTCACGTCATTGTCTGTAATCAACTATTATACCCAAAGAAAGGTAAGAGACAAAGAGTCTCAAGATGACATCTCGGAAAAAGAGATCTAGTTTTGAAGTAGAGAATGAGAAGCTTGGATTTTCTAACCTCTTATAATATCCTCGACCTTTCTCTCACTTGTTTCTCGCAGGTTCCAATTGCGATCATTGCAGAGTCAGAAAGGCCATGCAAGACAAGTATTTGGGAGAAATGATGGAACTTTATTCAGAAGATTTCCATATTGTCAGAATGCCTCTTTTGACTGAAGAGATTAGAGGGACTGAAAAGATCAAGAACTTCTCTGTGAGTTTGAGGTTTGGCTTCTCTCCTCTTTTGCTTGGGCTTTGTCGAGGATGAGATCTTCCCCGCATTTACTCATGACTAACAATTTACTTTTTTTTTGATCTTTTGGTTTCTTCAAAACAGAAATACCTAGTGGAACCATTTCAACCTCCAACAGAGTAGAGTCACTCGGAGAAAAGTAGTCTTTCTTTCTTGCGATGTACTTGTACAAGTATAGACAATAAAAGGAAATTTCCATGTTTTTCTGTCGTCTTCCAGAAGACATGTTTGATGCTTTTCAATGTGTCATCGAGTCAGGAGTAGGTCAAGTTGTGTCGAGGTTTCAACTCTTGGTAGAAGATTCCATCTCCAAGGCCTACTCTCGAATCTTTTCTGTTGCATCCTTCTCAAGCCTTGTTCCGTTCCATCTGAGAAGGACTCTAATTAGTCTTTTCGAGCCTGAAGATAAGCTCAGAGACTGAGCAGAAGGAAGTGGAAGGTGAAAGAAAGGCCTCGACTATCGTGGAAAGGCGTGGAAGGTTCGAGCGCCCGTTCGACGAGCTTCTCGTCCTTTCGCTCAGTTTCTACCTTCTACTCCGCAAATCGCATATAAAGACAAGCATCTCGGAAAAAAAAAAAAACAGTCAACCAAACCAAACCAATCTTCTTCTCTTCCAAACCTCCAACCTACTCAACTCAATTCAATCATGTCTCTCTTCATCATTCCAGCCTCATTCGAGCAATCCCACCCATCTCAAGGATGTCCTCTCTTCAACGACTTCCAACCATCTCATCACTCCTACTCTCGAGCTCCAGACTTCTTCGATCTAATGCGGAGAGGGAACTCCCACTCTTCTCTATCTCACTCTCAAGCCTTGGCTGCTCATCAAGCAAGACTTCACTCTCAACTTGAAGCCCAACGCAGAGCTGCCCTCGCAAGAGCTAGAAGAGAAGAGTTGGAGAAAGCCCACATCCAACAATTGAGATTAGTTCAAGCTCAGCAAGCTCAAATCGAAGCTCAAAGACGTCATCGTCAAGAACAAGAGGAGATCCAACGTTACCAACTTTTCGTCCAACATCAGAGAAAGTTGGCTCAAGAGGAGTATCTCCGTAGAGTCAGACTTCAAAAAGCTCAAGTGGAAAGACAAAGACGCCTTCAACTTCAACGTCAACAACAGCGTGAGCAGTTGAAACTCAAGACTGCTTCTCAAGATCCTCTTCTGTTGGCTCTAGAGGAACTCTTCGGTGAAGCTTTCTTCGGATCTTCAAACGAAGTCAATCAAATTAACAAAGGGAAGGAGCCGGTCAGAGAAGAAAAGCCAGTCGAAGGTGAGTTGGAACCTCGAAAAGAAACTCGCGCAACAGTTTCGACTCTGGACAAAGCTCGGGATTCTGACTCTCTTCCGACTCTTTCTCCATCTCTGCCATCAGCATCGTCACCTTCAACTTCTCATACTTCACCAGCAACCGTCTCGGAAAAGGTAGAAACATCTCAACCTGAGTCATCGACTTCATCAACTTCTCAACCTCAAGCTTCTCGTCAACTGGTCTTCACTCATCCATTCCCATCAAAAGAAGCGTCCTCCTCTATCCAAACGGATCAAGTCTCTATCTCAGTAGATGAAAAGGCAGGAAAAGTCGATGTCTCAGGTCTTTGGAATAATGAACAAGAGGCCACGTCTTCCCCTTCAAGACCAGCTTCTCCTACTCTTTCTCAACACTCTTCAACTTCTTCGAATAAACGTAAAGCTCACGTCAACGACGTAGACGAGGATGGAAATGAGTTGGAATCGGAGGAGTGGGATATGGCTGTCGATGCAGTTGAGGACGAGAAGAAGGTATCATCTTCAACTTCCACTTCTCGTAGCTTCAGTCTTCCAGAAGGTTTCAAAGCTGCGAATCTAAAGGCCGAGATTCAAGACGATGGACTCAAGATTTATGTTGAAGGTCAATAACGGACTAGGTATCAGTCTCGTGTTGGAAATTGTAGAAAAAATTGAGCGTGTTCCTTCTGCTTTGCTTTCTCTGTCTTGTTGTAAAGAATCAATAATCATTTTACGAAATTCATGCATTTGTAAATCAAAACTTATAGCATCCAAGGCTGATCGACTGCTCGCTGAGACTCTCATCGATCGCAAATCTCTAGAGAGAACAATGCAGTGATGAGGAAGGAGAGTTTATTAGTGATTGGATTGTTTGAAACTAGTATTATGAACATTGGAGAGAATTACAGAGATTTCTGGTTTTGGTTTTTGTGGCGCTGCTAGAATACAAGTGTGTTTCGAAAGATTCTTTTGAAGTTTTTGTGTGATTTACGTTTGAGGTTTGTTGCTTTTGATTCTTGGATTTTGACCAATTCTCTTCACTTCTCCCACTCCTCCTACCATCGACCAGCTCCTCTCTAATCTATCGTCCGACCGATTTGACGCTACTCAGTCCAAGTCAAACTCTTCTCCCCATCCACCAGGAGGAGTTTGATCGACAGCCGAAGTACCAATTCCACTTCCACCTTCTCTTTCTTGATTTCCTTGTCCCGAAGGAGCTCCAACAGCTCTATTTTCAGCAGCTCTAAGCATTCTCTCTCTTCTTCTTTCTGGAGTATCATCGCTTTGTTCATAGTGATCTTGAGAAGGATTAGAAGCAGTAGGAACTGGAGCTGAGGTTGAAGTACGAGGATTGGAAGAAGTAGAATTTGGAAGTGGACGAATGGGACGACCTTGAAACATACTGTGACTCGTTGACGGACCCATTGGAATTGGTATTTCTTGAGGTGGTCCTTGAGGTTGCAAAAGAGATTGTAGAAGGTTTGGGAAGGAATTTGGGAATTGACCTGCTGGGAATGGTCCGAGAAGAAAGGATCCATTGATGGATCTCGTCGTCGTCGAAGAAGAAGGAGTTTGATTTGATGATGAATTTCCAACTCCACCTGCTGTTGCTTGCTGATGTAATCCTTCATGATTTTGTTGTTGTTGGGCTTGTTGATCCTCTTCTCTCTTGCTTTCAGCTTCTTCAGCAGATTTCAGCTTGGTTCTACAAATGGGACAAGATCCATTCTCTTTCAACCAAGGAATCAAACAATCTTCGTGGAATAAATGTGAACAAGGTAAACTGACTAATAGATTTGAAGGTTTATTGACTGTTTCTTCTTCCTTTTGTTTTCCATTCCCGTTGAATTTCGGCACCTCTTCTGGTGGATCGTCTTCTTCATCCACCCAATCGTCACTACTCGTCTCTTGAGAAATCTCCTTTTCATCAGAATGAGAAGTATGAGGTCCTTTCGAAGATTGAATTGGATCGGAGATAGTTGGACCGTCCTTCTTGAAATCATCGACTAGAAGATTAGTGTCTTCAACCAAAGCATCGAAACAAATTGGACAATCCACATTCTTCTTTCCTTGAATCTTCGAGATTTCGTCCTTTTTGATTCTTTCCAATTTATTGATCTCTTCATCCGAAGCTCTTGGGGTTGAATTTTGACCTGCAGTCTGTTCAAAAAGTCTACTAATGATATCATCTAGGTTTGAATCTCCAATTGCAAAGTCTCCTAGATTTAGATTTCCATTTCCTCCCATGAGTAGATTCATAAGGCCTCCGCCGATTTCAATTCCATTCCCGGCAGCAGCTCCTCTGTTTCCTGATCCTCGAGTTGTAGGAGTAGTTCCCATCAGTTGAGAAATGATGGCTGAAATGTCGTTCAATTGAGCTTGATTTCCTCCCATATTTGGAGGATTGTTGGATGAAGGATGATTGTCATGATTGAAGTTTCTGCCGTCTCCTGCTCCACCTGCTCCTCCCATTCCATCATCGTGGACATGATTATCTGAAGACGAGGGTTGGTTTGGATTGTTGCCGAAAGAGGACGATAGGAAACTGGGAAGAAGGGGAAGGGAGATAAGGTAAGGTAAGGACAAGGAGAAGGCGAGAGAGATAGATTCTCTTTTTCCGGATTTCGGAGCACAGAACGAAGCTATCCAATGTCTCGATGTGAGAGCCGTAGAACAGAACAACTGAGAATTGGAAGCGCAGGGAGCATCAAGTCTCAATCGAGCTTATCTCAAAAGGCTCCACTTAACCTCTCCCCTCCCTTTTCCCCTAGCATCCTCTAGTGCTAGCAGTGAGAGCTCACCTGTTCAGAGTGGGTATATTTTGTCTGCCACTTGCATCTCTAAGACCTTGACCAGTGCCAGTAGCGATTGAAGATGAAGTCGATCCAGATCCAGAACCAGAACCACCAAAGCTCCAAGCTACGTTCATTCCATTTCCGATTCTAGTCTGACCAGCAGCAGGAGTTCCACCTTGTCCTGCTTGATTGACAGCCCCACTCAATAGACCAGAGAGAAGGTTGGACAGAGTCATTCCTCCATTTGGTCCTTGTCCTTGATTGAGACGAGCTGGGAATTGACCTGGAACTTGATCTTCTGGATCCTCATCTTCTTGATCTTCTTCTGCTTGTGGATGAGGAGTGTCTGCCTCGAGCTGGTTGAGAGATGAGAATAGAAAGTCAGTAAAAGTGTCGTGTGGATGGAAGATTAGAGATAGAAAAGTAGATGGATGTGATACTCACAATCTCGACGAATGAGCCACGACATCTTTCGCAGATTAATTCGCTATCCCCTAATAGATTGACATCCCTTGTGCATTCATGACAGAATCCTCTCGTCACCATCTTTGATGTTGAGGTGATGGAACAGAGGAAGTGGTTTGGTGATAAGCAAGCTTTGTGATTCTTCTTTGTCTCTTTCTTCTCCTTCTACTCCACGCATCGAATCCATTCAATCCAATCAAAGCAAGTCGATAGTCGATCTGATTCCCTTTTGGGTTTCAATCGCTCATCTTGAACGACATCAGACGAACACCTTAACGACAAATCCCATTCAAACCAAGAGATAATAGAAGAGTCTCAGTAGAAGCACTCAGCCATCCACTCGGTACTCAGCTTGCCTCTACTCGTCTTTGATTCAAACCTTCGACGACTTTTTTCAACTCAAAACTTCCACAATGTCGACTCCAAGTCCTCGTCCAGCTCCAGTTGGCCCCGCTTTGCCTAGACCCAAAGCAAACGTCAGGCCATCTTCGTCATTCTCTACTCATTCTCCAAGACCGGTCATCCCTATTCCTCCTCCTGGTCTCCATCAACCAATCCATCAACACAATCCTTATCAATATCAATTCCATCAACCAATGATGGCTCATCGTCCTCCGGTTCCGCCTCAGTTTCATCCTCCTTATCCTCAACATCAGTCTCAGCCTCCTTTCATTCAGCCTCCTTACTATCAAGTTCCTCCGAATGGCTTTCCAATTCAACATTATCAACCTCCTCATCCGAATCAAGTACATCAATATCATGTCATGCCTCCATCTCCTCGTCCGATCATCATGTCGAACCCTAATCCTTACATTCATTGGCAACCTCCTCCAATGCTCTCACCACCAAATACTCAAATGACTCCTTCTTTTCCTTCGACTTCCCTCAATACTACTCCGGAACCAACTCCGAACCCTCAAATCTCAAGCACGAGAGCTTCATCGACGAGCGGAAAGCCTTCAGTCGAACCTTCAGTCAATGGGTCTACTTCGAAGTCGAAGAACGGAATCACTGAAAAGTCTACCGAAAGTGCATCGGTCTCGATCAAAGGGAAAGAAACTAAAGGGTTGGTCGAAGACAAGAAGAAGGAGAAGGAGAAGGAGAAAGGAGAGAAGAAAATGGATCTCTACGCTTCGATTTACGTCGTGAGTATCATACTTCTTCTTTCCGATTTCTCACGCATCTCTTTTGTGCTTCGCTGACATGTCTCTGCGTCTGTATCTCGAACTACCCATCTTTACAGCCTGCTTGGCTTCTGGAAGTCAATCAAGACGAGGCTTTCTTTCAAGTGCCTCATCAAGCGCCAGAACCATTTGACAATCTGAACTATGCTTCGAAATTCTTAACAAAACATATCCTAGAAGACTCAGAACAGATCGAAGCCGAAGCAGAAAGTGAAGACGAAGAAAATTATAGTACAAGTAGAAATCAACAATCGAATCAGAATCAAGATGCAAATGTAAATGAAAAAGAAAACTCTAATTTCGCTTCTCCAAAGGTCACCGACAAAAACAAAACATCAGAAAATACAAACCAAATACAAATACAAGTTCAAGATTCGGAAACGGGTTCATCTGGTTTCTCGGGAATTCTCAAAAATAATAATGTAAATAAAGAAGTCGTCAAAAAACAAAAAGTCAAAAATACGAAACTCAAAAAGGAAAACTTCTCGGATGATAGGGATTTCGATCCGACTCTGGTTCCATCATCTTCGATCTCATCATCATCTCAATCAGAAGTAGAAGAAGAAGAAGAAGCTGGGGGCGAAAATGGATGGTCTAGGATGTCCAATCAAAGTTCCTTCTTACAAGCTTCAAGAGGTAGTAAAGTAGATTGGGGAGGTACTTCTTCCATCGGAGCCATTGCTCAAGGTATAAGAGGTTCAAGTGGTCAAAGTACACCTGCTATCGCTGAAGAATCTTCTTCGATTTCCATGCAAATCGAAAGTCTCCCATCCAACGATTCACTCGGACCTCCTCCTTCAACTGCTGCTAATGATCTACCAATCGATCCAAATCGTTTCCCTCCATTGGAACCTTCGACTTATACCGAGAGGTTCGAGAAGCTTCTGAATTTAGAGATAGAATCCAGAATCTTTGACTTATCGAAGCAATCTCTTTTCGAGGTCAGTTTGAAACCTTATGATCCTAAAGATCAAAGTTTAGGTTTATGGACCTTGGATCTTCCGGGCATCAGAGAGGATAGACCACATTTATCCCCAAACGATAGAGTAGAATTGAGAGCTCTGGCTTCCATCAGTAAATCTTGGTTGAAATTGAGCTTCGATGCTCACATCACTTCTGTGAGAGCATTGGAAGGTAAAATCGTTTTGGAATGTAAAGAATTGGAAGGTTCTTTGAAGAATTACTATCCAAAAGTCGAAAATGCTAAATTCAACGTCATCTTCCATCCAAGGTTGAAGAATGAGCTGGATGCTATAGAAAGTTTGAAGATCTTGGAATCTGCTTTGAAAAGAAATCATAGAGTAGGAAGTGTCTTAAAAAGGTGGTTATTTCCTTCAGAGGAGCATTCTCTAATTGAAGATAATGAGGAGAAACTTTGGGAAGGTGAGATCAAGTGTTTCGATGAGAGGCTCAACGAAGAACAAAGAGGTGCTGTCGAAAAGATCTCGAGTCGGAAACATCGGATCCCTTATCTCATTTCTGGTCCTCCAGGTAAGTAGTTTGAGACCTTTGGAGTGAATGTGTGCCTCTCTTTGGCGACTCTAACATCCTCTTCGCAAATCTCTCGTGTGTCAACAGGAACCGGAAAGACCAAGACTGTTGTCGAAGCTACACTCCAAATTCTACTTCGTCAACCTCAATCAACAGTCCTTCTGGTCGCTCCCTCAAACACTGCAGCCGACACTCTAGCACTGAGACTTTCAGACAACCTGAAGCAAGGAGACATGATCAGAATCAACGATCCGTCGAGAACATTCGCTGAGGTCCCAGAGATGTTGATGCTCTATTGTTCAATCGATGAAGAGAAGTCAACGTTCTGTCTACCGGATTTCAACGATCTCATGAAAGCTAGAGTCATTGTGACTACGACGTTCGATGCTTCTCTACTCGTCAAGGCTAGAGTCACGAATTCAGATCTAGCAAGATTGAACACTGCAGTCTCACCAGCCATCAAACCGAAGCTGTCTTCAAGAGGAAATGAATCCAATAGAGAAGAGGGAAACGAAGGAGTTCCACATCATTTCAATTTCGCTATCATTGACGAAGTAGCTCAAGGAATGGAAGCCGAATTGAGCTCAGTCTTAGCAGTGATCTTACCTTCTAGATATTCAGATAGAAAATCAGATCCAGTCCTCGTGCTGTGTGGAGATTCAGCTCAATTGGGACCTAGGATTCAATCTCATGAAGCTAGATCAAATGGTTTAGACATTTCGATTCTCGAAAGGCTCTGGGAAAGACCGGTTTATAAATCGGCTATGCAGAGACTCAGACAAGGCAGAAGGAAGTTTACTCTGAAGTCTTTGAACGGAGACGCAAATCGAATTCAGGAAATCATTGGGAAGGAGAAAATCTGTGCTCAATTGGTTCAGAATTACAGAGCAACACATCCTGCTCTTCTCATGGTCGCTTCAAGTCTCTTCTACAATGACACTTTGAGACCTGCCGATCTGAGAAGCAGTGAATTGAGAAACTGGAGCGGTTTACCAATGAAAGGCTTCCCTTTGGTCTTCGAAGGAGTAGAAGGTGAAGAGAAGTGGGTCGATGAAGGAGTCAGCTGGCATAGTGAGTAAATCGATCTAACCAGCATTTTTGTGTTCGAGATCTGATGAGATTTTCTCTTTCCTCCACTCTCATCTCGCAGATCCAGCTGAAGTCAAGAAAGTAGTCGAACTGATCCAAAGTCTCACTGGAATCTATAGAGATCCAGACGAACTAACGACTAGAAACGAGCATCAATGGGTGTCACCAAAGGACATCGCAGTCATCTCACCTTATCGAGAGCAAGTCTGGAGATTACGTTTAGCTTTGAGAAAAAGAGGTCTTTCGGCAGTGTCAGTTGGAAATATTGAAGTTTTTCAAGGTGCCGAACATTTAGTAACAATCATCAGTACGGTCAGAAGTAGGGAGAGATTCTTGAAAGATGACATGAAGAACAATTTAGGATTGATGTTCGAAAGGAAAAGATTCTGTGTAGCAACGACTAGAGCTAAAGAACTACTAATAGTTGTTGGAAATGGAAATCTACTCAAGAATGATCCTTATTGGAAAACATTCTTGGAACTGGTCATTAGAAAGAGATCATTCACTGGCCCCAAGATCGATGGAATAGATCCTTTATCAGCTTCAGACGTCTCGGCTTTGGAAGTCCTTTATGCAGATGAGATGAACTTTGGTGAAGATGGAAAGGAGATTTCGGAATTGGAAAGAGAGGAAGAGAAAGCTCAACAGACTGCGGGAAGAGTCATTGCTTCTGCGATGCAGGATCTGGAAGGAGAATGGTAGTACTCTCGTTGTAGCTTATCTTGGATTTGAATTCGAACGAAGAGTTTTCGAGTCATGATCAAGGTGCAACGTCTTGAGATTGACTTTCCGTCATTCAAAAATGGATTTGAGGTGTTTTTGCGGATTGTCTTGAGAGTCGCCACGGAGGGAGAGGGGGATCGAGGTCCGGCTCTGCTCGTTGTCGAGATTTTGGAACCTGCTAGATCTTTCGAGTCCTTGAGGTATTTTTGCGGACGAGTCTATAGGGGAGTGAATCGAGGTGGAACTGATCTGTCTCCGACTGACTTGGGTGTCGTGTGAGTCAGTGGGCAGCTATAAAAGAGGGGAGACTTTCTCAACTTTTTCTTCTCCTTCTACCACTCACTACTCAAATCAACCTTTTCAAACAAACCAACCTCTAAACACTGCCCATCTTCACCAACAAGCTCACCAACTCTCAACAATGGCCTGCCAATGCTCCACCTCTTGCTGTGCTCAGTCTAACAAGGCTTGCACTTGCTCTCCAGACTCTTGTTCGTGTCAAGACTGCAAGAACCAAGCCAAGGTTCCATCTTGTTGTTCAAACGAATCAGGAGGATGTAAATGTCAAGCAAGTGGATCTTGTCAGTGTGCTGGCGGATGCCAACAAGGCTGTACTTCTTGCCCTGCAAAGCATTAAGTCTTCTAGTCTGATCGAAAAGCATGTACTTCAGGCATCAGGTGAGTTGAACTAATGTCAAAATAGCGAAAGAAGTAAGATACAGAGAGAGCTTTTAATCTTCAAATTCCGTTGTGATGCTCATCCGCTCGCCCTTCTCTCCCTTCTTTTCCCCTCTTGACCTCCATCTTTTTCCATCTCATGTCTCCACACTTCGAACTCAGAGTCCAAAACTATGATCTCCCTGTGCCAGACGCTGTTGCTGTACTAGCTCCATGATCCGACGTCGAAGACTCTCTTTTCTCAGATCGTAGCTCCCTTTGTTTTAAACTGAATCCTCTTTATTCAGTTCTGTTTCATCAATGTAGTAGTCTCACTTTGTCAATGTTACAATTCAATGATCCAAAAGTCTTGGTGTGTTACTGTTTCACGTCGATTTTGGGGATTTTGAAGACCTCATCGAGGCGACGCTCCTCATCCCAAAACCATCACCACCTTCATCCTTAAGCTTCATCTTGCAGAGGGATCTCTTCGCAAAGATGGAGCGCAAGAAAGTCTACCAAACCTATGGCGGCAAGAACAGCAGAACCATCAGCAGCGACAATGGCAATGGCAGATCCAACAGCAGCAGCAAAGGTTGGACAGATTCACTCGCTAATGGCTTACTCTTTGGAGATGGTCCTTCTTCGACTTCCTCTCAATCTTCCAACCCAGCTTCATCTTCATCTTCATCCAATGCAGCAACCTCTTCGCCACTAGTTACCTCGAGCTCAAACAAATCCAAGCTCAAGTTTCTCTCCGCCAAAAGAACCTCTCCTCGAACCAAACCTTCACACTCTGAAACCATGCTCAGCCAAGTAGACAAAGCAGGAGACTCTGATCTAACCCCTGATCCGGAAGATCTCGAAATAAAGAGAAAGAAGAAACAGCAAGGTATGAAGAAATCATCCAACACCAAGAACAAGTCAGGTCAAGCTTCAGATTCAGATGCAGATTCGAAAACAGAATCTGACTCGGATACCCCATACACGGTCAAGAAGAATGGTCAGAATTCAACACCAAAGAAGCAACGGAAGTTGAAGAAAGGAGAGAAAGGAGAAGACGAGGAAGAGCAAGAGGGGGAGAGTGGAAAGGTGAAAAAGAAGTCAGGTCTACAGATTCCAAGTCCCATAAAAGTACATACAAGTAAGGTAAAGGAAACCAAGGAAACCAAAGAGAAAGGGAAAGGAAAAGGAAAAGGAAAAGATAAAGAGAAAGAAAATGGACAGAAAGACGAGAAGAACTCTGAGAAGGAGAAGGATAGTGGAAAGAAGATGGGATTGAGCCTTCCTGATAAGGTTCGTCAGCAGGACGTCGAGATAGTCAAACCAGAAGAGCTCAAGCAGATGCTTGGAGAGATCACAGTTGCTACTGCCAACAAGATCAAGAAGTGAGTGAAGGGAAGGCAGACGGTTCGAAAGTCGAGACCAGATCTCAGAGCCAGATCTCACCTCCCTCTTGCTTCCATCCTTTTATCACCTCTCCTCACCACAGTTCTGAACGTAAGACTTTCCCTAGAAAAGCCGAACGTGAGTCTGATGAACGTCGTTTTCGCGTTATTCCCTTCCCTTGTTCTGATCTCGAACCTTTCCACCTTCTCTCTTTCCCCAGTCCTCGAGACGTGTCCTTTCTGCGATGGAGAGATGCCAAAATCCTCATCTGCTGAGCTTCTCACGATGATGCAGATCTGGTTGGACAAGTTTCATTCTCCAAGACCTCCTAGACCTACAGACACTCTCACTGCCTGTGCTAGACATCGAGACGAACGAGAAATCATACCTCAAGGAATCAAGAAGGGTTGGCCTCAATCACTGGACTTCGTAGCACTTCGAGAAAAGATCCTGGATCCAAGTCAGCCATATCTCGAGAGAATGTCGGAAAGAGTTCGGGATCCAAAGTCTAGTTCTTGGTATAACGAGATCTTGGAAGTGAGAGCTAGACTCGGAAGGAAAGCTTTGGGAACGGGAATGACGAGCGCTAGTATGGAAGATGAGCAAGCTGGCTAGTGAGTATAATCTAACGAGAAATTCGAACCAAGTTTTCGAATCCTTTTGTCTTCGCGTATCGAAAGACTGACACCTCTGTCTTTGATCTCATTCTTCTGTCTCTTCAGCTTTGGAGAACAAGGCTACGAATGCTTCGCAAATGCTCTTCAATCTCACTTCATTCACTCGCCTCCTGAACGTTCTCTAGATCTGACTGATGCTCTGGTATCCAAGACTTTCGAACCTCTTTGTAGGTATCGATGTATGCCCTTGATTCTGCTTTCGCGAGCTCAGAGGACTGATCTTCTGTTTCTATTCGCCTCTCCTCTCGAATTCACTACAGCTTCTTTCCAGTTTGTCTCACGAGTCCTAGCTCCGGAATTGGTCGTCATGCTCATCCAAGAGACCAGCAAGGTTGATGCCGATCAAGCTAAGAAGATCAAGAGTGAAAGTACTCGGTACGGAGCAGCCATGTTCCCAAGTGACAAGGCGGCTGCACTTCAAAGTCAAAAGGGAAACAATCTTTGGGAAAAGGACGAAGAAGAGAAGAATGAGAAGAATAGAAAGAAAAAGGAAAAGAAAGAGGAGAAAGAGAAATCAAAGTTGATCAAGACGAAGAAGAAGAGGAAATCTCAAACAGATTCAAAGACAGAGTCGGAAGACGAAGAGAATGGAGATTCAGATGATGATAGCGAGGAAAGTGAACCGGAAGCCTACAAACCAGTAGCTTCTCAGAGTAGAAGGAAAGCTTCGGGGCCAGTCGAACCTCCAGTCAGCAGCAAACCTCGAGTCAGTACTCCAAGAAAGAGAGGAGCAAGTAATCCTATCGTCATCGACAGTCCGACAGCTCCCGATGCCTCTGCTACTTCCATCGTCAGCAAGAGACCGAAACCGAGACCCAAGAATCGAAATGTATCCACTTCAGCAAATCCGGTTGGAACTGTAGATGTCGAAATGGCCGATTCTCAAAGTGAAGATGTCACGATGGATTCTCAAGCTCAAGAGGATACAGACGTCGAGATGATGAACTCTCAAAGTCAAGCAAACAATTCCGTCATTGATTTGACAAATGTTTCTCAAGACAGCAGCTCGATCTCTCACTCACAAGTGAATTCTACTCTAGGTGGAACTGGATTCCCAAGATCCCATCTCGTTTGGCCTTCTACTACGCAGGAAACGGTCCCATTGTCTGCCTCTCAAGGCCTTTCCCAAGATTCTCTTCCTCCGACTCAGAACACTCCTCCTTCTCCAATGAAGAGAACTCAGAAGCAAGACCACCAGATCATCACGATTCAAGACTCTCCAGGAAATGATTCGTTCAAACGAGGCTTCACTCAAATTGGAAAGAGAGATAGAGAAACTGATGAGAACGAAGACGATCCATTTGCTGAAAATGGAATTGGAAGCAAACCTTTCAATCCGACAGGAGGTAGTTCGGATGGAGAAAGTCAAACCAAGAAGAGCAAAAGTTCAAAGAATCTGGTCAAAAGAAGGAATGATAGAACTCATGGATCTCAAGAATCGATAGAATTAGAGAGCTCAGAACCTTCCGACACTGATTCTGAAGTCGAAGTCACCAGTGGGAAGCAGGACAAGAAAGGAAAAGGAAAAGATGAAGAGGGAAAGAAGTCTTCGCAGAAGAAATCAGAATCCAAGTCCAAGAACAAAAGTAATGGTAAACAGACTTCCATACCTTCCTTCTTCAAGAAATCAGAAGACATCCATTCAAATGACAATGTCGGTGATTCATCTCAAGCTCCCTCCGGCGGTCAAGGTTTCTGGAGTTCAGAGCTTTAAATCCCATCTCCTTCGGGCAAGGTTCCAACTTCTTCATCGCCAGTCGCATCTTCTGGAGTCAGAGCAGCAAGTAAAGGTTTGGGTGATCTCAGAGTTTCAAGGTCTCCATCGCCGCCTAGAAATAGAAACAAAAACAAACCTCCTGCTTCTCATGATTTCGAACTGAACATCCCCTTGGTCGAATAATACCGAATGGAAATGGTGGATTGGATTCTCGTTCATGGTTCTAGAATGTTCACATAAATCCCTCAATCTCTTCTTGCTTTCAATAACGTTTCCTACTTGTCCCTCTCTTTCTCCATTATTATTTCTGCTTGCATGTTTCGTGGTTCGCCTTCGGTTTCTTACTTCCCAGTCTCACTTTCTTGTAGCTTTTCAATCTTTCATTCCCACCATTTCTCGGATTTGAAACAAGGTTCATGTTGACAATCGAAAGACGTCTGTATCAGATCATCTCGAAATGATTTATATTCGTGAATGAAAGGTGTTCTTCAATCGAGCCCACCCTCAAGAGCGAATCAAAAGCTAGCACACGTTAACAGAAGAAGACAAAATGATGATGGAATTATAGTCAGTGAAGTAGGAAACAAAAGTGATACCGAAAGACCCAAAGAGAAAAGCGAACGAATGACATAAGAGGGATTGAAGATAATGACTTCAAGCTCTTTGTCTTTGTCTTGCTCCTATAGTCTTGAGCTGCGAGTTCGGGAGGGAGCAGGATTAGAGAGGAACTTCAAATTAGTCTGAGTCACAAAGTACGCAAGCCCCAAGATAGAAGCGAGAAACTCACGTTTGCATAGACTTTGCCAGGTGGAGAACCCATGATGAGAGAAACGACAGCGTCTCTTGCAATCTTGATGTTTTGAAAAGAGCCTAGAATGTGAATTTTTCTGTTAAGATAATAAAGAAATAGCAAGGGAATAAATAGGTTTCAAAGAGGTCAGTCGACCAAATCATTCCGAATGTCTTCTGATCCAAACTCTCGAAAGAATTCTAGAGAGCTCGCAACACACTCACGTATCAGCCAATACGACTCTAGTCCTACTAGCATTCTCAATGGCATACCTAGTCCTACCATCCTTTCCAGCGATTCTACCAATGGCTCTCGAAAGATGATCTCCCTGTAAAGTCTTTACGTCCTTGATCTCGAAAGTGTCTACGAATAAATCGTCCATTCTCAATAGAGCTAGAGCATCGTCAGCTTCGAAACCCAGAGCGAAAGCTTTGACGAAGTCAGCTCCTTTTTGAAGGAGAGCTGGAGTTGGAGTTTGAGGTGAAGCCTGAGAAGGAGACAGAGTAGAAGTGGGAGATGGAAGAGAGAGAGGGGGAAATCAAGAGATAGACCAGCGTTAGAGGAAAATGATTAAGATTCCAGTCAGACCCAAAACCAGAGAAACATCCAGGAGGAGGTCGCAGAAAGGCATTGCTGTCCTGGTCAAGAGAGCAGGAAATTTTGACCTGCTTGCTTGCTGACCCAGATCTCGAATCGATACCTTTGGCAGCATTTCTTTTTCTACGTATGAACAATTAGAGAATCTCATCGAATCGAACCGAATCAACTCTGTCGGGGAATCCAGTCCTTCCAAATCCTCAGCAACTTTTTTCTGTGATTCGAAACTCTGCTTTCCTCTCCTCTCCATCTCTGTCTCTTGACTCTGTTGACTCACTCTAATTTCCACAGCCTTTTTCTGAACGTTCATCCTGACCTGCAATTTAGCCATTTCCACCAAAGGGGTGTAGATTTTTGGCCATTCATTTTTGAGAGGAGTCATTCTATGAGGAGGGATAGGAATCTTTCTAACCTGACCTTTTGTGATTTTCGAATTTGCATTTGATGAATTATGAGAGTTAGAATTCAAAGCTGGGAAAGAAGGAGTAGAAGTTGAATCCACATCCATGGCTGAAGCTTGATTTGAAGAAGAAGATTGATTTTGAATTGCTCTTCCAATCAGTAAATCTTCTGAATCTGAAGCCATTGATATTTCTGGAGCATCTTGGAAAGTTTCATCTCGGTCTGAATCGGATTCTCGTGAGGTTGAATCTGTTGGATTGGTTGAAGTGGAAGAAGAGTTTGGATTTCCTAGAAGAGTTTGTTTGGATTTGCCTTTGGAGTTTGTGGAATGAGAAGTAGAAATCGAAGACAGTGATTGCTTCGTTGAAGGTGAAGATGGCATGATGGATTGCTTGAACAGATCTTATTGTAGTTGTTGATGTTATTGGAGTGGATGGCATCAAGGAGAGAAAGAACATCTCAGACAGAAAAAAGTGTTCGAGACAAAAACCCCGATCCACCACCGAGCACAAAGTGAGAGCCTGCAAGCTTGGAAAATCCCCAACTGCTTCTTTTCTCTACACGAGAGCACCTAGAATTGAGCAAATCTGAATTTTCGATCCAGTGTAAACCCAGGAAAGAGAAACTCACACGATCAGACGGATTTCGACTCGACAGCAATAAGATCAAATCAAGTACAGTAAGATGCGAAAAGGAATATGAACAAGAAATTTACACATCTTGGGGATGATGCAGACAAGATATATTTACAAACCATTTACAAAGAGAATAAGAGAGGGAGAGAAACGTTGAAGAGCTTCTACCAGAACCGGAGGTCGATCATCCTTCCCAAGACTTTATTTCTTCTTCCTATGTTCGATTGTATGTTCAATCTCATGATCAACATGAACGAAAGCTCTTTCAACCGTAGGCAATTCTTCCAATCTATCCTGTAAATCCTGACTAACGTCATGAGATTGCCATAAAGGAGTATTTGGATTCATGACAATATCAACCTCTACGATGTAATTTGGTCCAGAATGATAAGCTCTAACCGAATCCAACTTTTCAATATGTTCATGATGTAACATTGCATTATAAGTAACCAATCTCAAGAATTCAGGTGGAGCTCCAGCACCTGCCAATTCCTTGAATTGTAAATAGGCAGTTCTAGTCCAAGAGAAAATGATGGCAAAGGAAATGATCATGGCTCCTGTTGGATCTAACCACCAGGCTATCTTGGCTCCTGCTGCAGAGGTGAAGATACCGAATCTGTTTGAAAAAGAAAGAGAGAGAGGAACAGTAGGTTCAATTCATCTAACAACTCTTTATATTCAGATCTTCAAAAAAGAATCGGAGAAGAAATCTATCATTCTCGATTTGATCTCTAGCCTAGAGAACTTACCCATTAATAAAGAGATCATTCCTATGATCTTCAAACAAGACTTGAACTTGAGAACTATACTTTTTCAAAGGATAACAATAAAGGAACAATAAAAACTTTGTTCCAAATGCCACTCCTACAGCAACTAAGGAAGGAATATGTAATTCATTCTTATCACCAGATTTATGAGATGCAATATCTCTAATGGATTCGACTATAAGAATCACTGAAACCGTTCCCATTAAGAATGCATAGACAATGTTTCCAATCGATTCGAATCGAGATCCTCCTGCTGGCCATTTATGAACGTCTACTTTGGCTGATTTACGATGAAGATAGTTTAAGACCAAATTTGCGAACTAAGATTGGAAGCGAGAATGAAAAAGCGTTTGTCGGGTTAGAAAGAAACTTGAATTTAGGATCGACTGATTTTTGGACTTCGACATGAAGGACGCCTCTTTTGATGAGACTCACTGGATCGAAGACTGAATCAGCAGCGGTTGCAAATAGAGATAGAGATAGAGAGGAGACTGCAGCGTAGATCTGAAGGATCGCTAGGACGAAATTGGCTGCGAAGAGCGAAGAGAGAAAGATAGTGTGTGGAGAAGAAGTATGATCGCTTTAGGCTTTTAACATGCAAGAGAGATTTCGATCTCGAGTTTATTTGGAGTGTATTCTACCTACCAATGATGGAGCCGTAAATTGCAATTCGAACCTGATTTGAGAAAGCAAAGGAAAAGCGGAGGAATAAGATGGCCAGTGTCAGAAAGAGAAAAGGTCATCGACGAGACGAGAGCTTATATATCATCTTTCTCGAAGCCAATATTGTCATGGCTCGAGAATCTATTCTTCTTTTTCTTTTTAGGGTCACTTCCTTCTGTCTTTGATTTGCGACTTGCTTACTGTCGTTCGACACTGCCTCGTTCTCTGTCCTTATCTGACTCACCTTCAAAGCATTACTCTCTACTTCCTGCTCATCATCCGAAGCATGTTTATACATTGGTTTCAACAAATATTCAATATGATTATTCTGATTTTCATAAAATTCCTTTATATTCTTCTCATTGCCTTTACCTTTTACGCTAGGTCTTCTTCTAATGTCTTGTTCTCCAACCAACCTAGATCTCAAAAGGAGAGGATCTGAAGCCTCATCTCTAGGAGTGACTGGACCCCAAGCACCCAAAGAAGAAGCGGCACCTATTGAAGCTCTACGATCTATTGGAGATGAAGAAGGAGCTGGTTGATCTGCAGTTGGAAGATTGGTAGATGTAGATGGACCAATGCTTAGATCCAATCTCAAAGGATCGGTTAGAGAGTCTTGTTTTTCATCTTTGTTCTCTACTGATTTTGCAGTGATTGATAATTGTTTCGAGAGTTGTTCTTTGGGAGAAGGAGGAGTGGCATTGCTGGATGGAGCAGTCAATTCAATGTCTGCCTCTGGAGAAAATGGCAGAGGTGATTCGACATCTTGCGTCTTTGTCTCTTTCGATGGCTTGACTATCGATGCAATAAAGTGTGACATGATTCCTGATTGTTCCTAATAATGCTCTGGATTAGAGCGATGGGATGGTAGGATGCGAGAAAGAGAAAGTGGCTTTGCTACCAAGCAACCACTATCATCTATCATTCGAGAATGGCAGGCAAGGGAACTTCTACTTCTTCCCTTTACGCTGGAATATTCAATAACAAGAATAGATTGGCTTCAGACTCAAACGACAAGCAATCATCTCCAATCAATGGATCAGACTCAGACAATACTACCACTGCTTCCAATCCTACTTCTACCAATCCAGGTACTTAGTCTCTCTGCCTCTTGCGATCAGTCAAAGTTGCAATTCAAGCAATCTTCTTGACATCTTACATCTTCTCAAATTGAGATCGAGATGAGATGCCGACCAGTCCAACGATGTCGACCTTTCTTTGCTCATCTTTACTACTCTTTATCCTCCCTATCTTCTCTTTGTTTACCCAACTTTCCACACAAAGGTTCAAATACTTCCTCGTCCTCTCAGCCAGCTTGGTCTGCAGCTTTGAGGTTCGCACCAAGAGCAAAGACTTCAGCTACTTCCAAATCTGCTCCAAACTCGAGACTTCCTCCAAAGATCTCTGCTTCTTTCAATTCTAGAGAACCAGATGTTCAAGATCTACCTTCGAATGATACCAACAAGGCTTCTTCAATCAATACTAGTACTGCAATTGGAGGAGGAGGTTGGAATAGGATGGGTTCAGCTCCTACTTCTTCATCCTCTCCAACCAATGATACTCCTTCTAATCAAGTCGATCAATCTACATCTCAAAGATCCAGAACTGATCAATCATCTTCAAATCTCAATGAAAAGGACAATCTCAAAGCTCTAACAATCCCAAATCAACCTATATCGAATTCCAAAGCACCTCCAAGAAATTTCCACCCTCCTTCTTTGACTTTGACAAAGGAGGAATTGGATAAGGATAAAGCTTTGATTCATGCTCAAAAGGTAGCCTTGGGTGAAATCAATGGGGATGAAAGGGATGATAGAGATCATTATGGAAGCGCAGGTCTTGGTCATGCAGAGAATCACGATAGAGATAGATGGGAAGAGGATGAAGGGGAAGGTGAAGATGTGAATGGTTTCGGTGATACTAGAGAGGGAAAGAGATCCAAGAAGAGAGTGAGTGTACCAGATGATCAAAAGATTTATTCTGAAACAAGAGTATCCAGGTGAAGGCTACTGGCTTCGAAAAGGAAATGCTCACTCGCACTTTGTTCTCCCTCGTCTCTCTCTCTCTCTTTCTAGAAAAAACGGAATCGTAATGGATCTCCAGATCATTCGACACCAATCATCAATTATGATGTCGATTATGATTTCCGGATCCCAAATGATTATCTAGCTTATAAGGAGATTGTAAAGAAAAGACGTCAGACGAAGGAAATGATTAGAAGAAAAGAGGTCGGAGAGGAGGACGAAATGAGAGGAGAAAGTGAAGGTTATAGTAGAAGAGGTTATAATGATCATGCTCCAGAGTATGACAGTGAGGAGGAAGAAGAGAAGCGAAGGAAAATGAGTCAGTATCGTCTTAGAAATCGTTGCTCGTGTCGAACTATTTGTCTTTTCATCGAAAGACTTACCTCCTGACTTTACTTTCTCCTTCCCTCTCTTCTCCATCTTCAGAACGGTTTGCACCTCCTTCATCTTATTCAAGTTCTTCGCGTCAAGAAAGCTTCACAACTTCGTATCCGCCTCCTCGACCTGCTCAAGAACCCGAAGAAGATTTAGATGCTTTGGTTCCCGATGCTTCTCCATCTCCATCTCCTCCTAGACCTACCTTTGGATCTTTCTCCCACAGTGAATCTTCTTCAACCTCTAGACCTCAACAACCTGGAGCTCCTTCTTTCGTTTCAGCCTCGAGTTTCTCTGCTGCTGCTGCTGCTGCACCACCACCGCCATCTTTTGAACCTCCTGCTCCACCGAATACAGCAGAGACAGGAGAAGAAGCTTATGCAAGAAGAGTTGCAATGTCTCAAGCTTCATCTGGGGAAGAAGCTTATCAGAGAAGATTGGCTATGAGTCAAGGGAATTATCAAACTCAACCTCCTTCAAATCAATTCACTTCTCACCCTTCTTCTTCTTCTTCTCCTCCAACAAATCCTTCTGGAAATCCTCAAAATGATTTAGCTGCTCGTCAGAAAGCTGCAGCTGCTGCCATTGCTGCCAAATTGGGTAAAAGTCTTCCCAATCTTCCCTCCTCGTCTTCGTCGGGTCAGACGATTTCAGCTCAAGCTTTGGCTGATGCTCAAAGACAGAGAGAATTCGGTGAATCGGATTCGGAAAAGATTAGGGATTCGGATAAGGCTGCTGCTTTGATGGCTAATTGGGGTTATAAAGCAGGAGAAGGATTGGTAAGTATTTTATTGCTTACAGAAGAGAATCAAGTTAATCAGGGATATGAGAGACTGAACAATCCTTTTTGATGTCCTTCTATGATCCTTTTCACCTTTTAACAGGGATCAGAAGGTAACAAAGGAATTCTAGAACCTCTTTCAGCTCTCAAAGCCAAAGCCGAAGCTTCCAAAAAGAAAGGCAATCATCCTAACAATTGGTCTTCGAAATCGAATCCTCAGGCTCCTGCCAGAGGGAAGATTATCAATTCAAACGTTTCGGAAAGGGAATTGGAAGAGAAACAAAGGTTTGGTGAACCTAGTGAAGTGGTCTTGTTGGAAAATATGGTGACTGAAGATGAAGTGGATGAAGAATTGCCCGAAGAAATTGGTGAGTCGAAAATGAAACGAAAGTAAGATCTAATCTCTTCGACGACTTTGTCTTCTGATCTTTTCCTCCGTGATCTCTCTTGAATTCTCTCTTCTGCTCTTCTATTCAGGAGAAGAATGTTCAAAGCATGGAATCGTTCAAAGAGTCTTCATTTGGCCTGGAACTCCAAATGGAGTCAGAATATTTGTTGTCTTTAGTGGAATGGTTGGGGCTTGGAAAACTGTTCGAGCTTTGGATGGGTAAGTGAAAAGAGAGAAGACAAGACAGAACTGGTTGTTTGTGTTCTTGAATTCTCTGGTCTAGTCGTGTTGATAGTGGTGATTGGAGGGATTTTTGAGAGTCGAAGGGAAGATTACTTACATTCTTCAACCCTCCCTTTTCTCACACTCTTCTTATTGAAACTTACTGACCTTCTTACTTTCTTTGAATCATTCAAGTCGATACTTTTCTGGAAAGACCACAAGAGCTAGATATTATGACAAAGCTAAATTTGATCGAGGAGACTATCTTGCTTTGCTAGATTGAGGAGAATCGAATCTCCTTTCAGTGTCCTCTTCCCTTACTGTTTCTTTTCGATTCGGATATATGATTGCTCGTTTTCGACTACTATTGTTTGTATTATCATGTTCCCTTCTTCGTTCTCAATGCATCTTGAGTTATCTTTCTCTTGTCGAAATTGGCCTTTGCGCGCTTCTCTTCAGCATCGCTGCTCGAGGGATCAGCCAAGCTCGCTCTTCCGCGATCACTCAGGAAATATTTGAAATGGAGATGAAGGAATCTCGAATAAAAGGGGTACGTGCGCTCGCTCGGAGTGCACCGAGGTGGAGCAGAGAGCGAAGAGGATCTTCTCCTTCTTCATTCTTCATTCTTCTCTCTTCTCTCAAACCTCTTCAATCTCTTACTTCTCTCATTACCTTCGCACAATGTCATCAAACTCAATCTTCTCAACTCCAGAGCTCTGGGTTCACGGTATTCTTGATTTCTTAGCTTTCTCATCCATCATCCCTCTCGAACAAGTCAATCACTTCCTTCGTGATCAAGCTTTTGAAGTCACTCGTCCATCAAAAGTTGGAGTATTCCCCACCCAAATCTGGATCGAGAACATCTTACCATTACTCTCTTACAAAGATCTCAAGAGAATTCAACAAACTAGTCAAGTAGCAAAGAAACTCACTCAATCCAAATCTTTGGCTGGAGCTCTCTTTCGTTCGGATGTAGACCCAGCTGCTCTCAAGAAGATGAAAGTAGGAGCTAGAATAAATTTGCATCCTTTCGTGGATGAGGTCTCTTTCTCCATTGGACAAAGCTATGAACGCATGAGCTTCTACGTCTCGTCCTCCACAGAGGAGAGATATTCGCATGTGCCAGCACATCTTTATCAAGCAGCCAATGACAACGCAAGTAATCCTGCTGTCTCTTCTTTAAAACTAGATGTTTGGGAAGGATCTGGTCATATAGCTACAGCTATAGGTACTGGAGAGCCTTTATTCGGTAGCAAGGCAAAAGCAGTGACTTGCAAAGACCTCCTCAAGACTTTTGCTGAACATTCTGAACTGTTTTCCCATGCCGAGGGTGAGTTTTGATTCGCTGACTCTGCTTCGACATAATGCGAAAACTTTCCTGAAGCTTACCATCTATCTTCCTCGATGATTTCTGAAGTTGGTCATCCTTTCTATGAAGGATTCTTCGGTGCTACGAAGACAAACAAAGGATTTCTCATCTCAGGAGCTGCTTGGGGATCGTAAAGTAAGTCGATTCTTGTATGAAAGTCTATCAGTCTCACCTACTAGCTCGAAAACCTCAAACCTTCCTCAAATTCTATCGTCTTGAGCAGGGAGAAAGAAAAAGGCTCGGTTTCTCTCTCTCTTCAAAGCTTCGGTCCCACCATTCTCTTGCCTGTTTCTATCCTCTTTGTGCTCGGGATTTTGAAATTTCTCTGTTTGAGTCACCCTCATCGTCGATGTGGCTTTTGAAATCGCAAAAAGAGGGGTAAAGTTTGTCCAGTGTTAGTCTTGGTTTGTCGTCATTTTCGATCGATTTCCAATCTTGACCCAAGTTGACAGCCATTGAGAGAGATCTAGAAAGGGGAACCACGTCGTATGTTCACAATAGACGAATACGTCTCAAGTTTGTTCGTTTGGCAGAGTATTTGGAGACTGGTACCAAGACCATCACTTGTGAAGGAAGAACAAAAGCGATTGGGATCATCAAAAAGGCTGGACAGCCGAATAAGACATCAGAAGAGCTGAAAGTGGAAAGCAAGAAGATTCGAAAGAAAGAATTCGAAAGTGAAGAAGCTGAAACTCAACTCGAAAAATAAACAACCGAGATCATGGGATTAAAGTCAACGTGAATGAACCGAAGCTCGGAAGCCTTGAGAACGGAGAGACAGACATTTCACATTCGAACATGCTTAACAAAGGAATGGCTCGATCCACTCGAAGGTTGAGATACAATTCTCTCCTTTGAGTTTATCGCCGACTGAAAGATTTGGGAGAAAAAAAATTATTGCTAAGGTCAGGAATTGTGATCTAATCGTGGCTTCCGTCTTTCGCTTTTGTCTCTGTTGACACAAAACAAGACTACTCACCAATTTCTCCAGGCTTTAAAACTCTCAGTTTGACGTGCTTCAATGCCGGTTTGTTTTTGATTGCATTCTTAAGGAACACTCTATTTTTCTTGAAGAGTTTGAGTTGATTGGGGAAAGTGTTGGTTTGGTTTAGACAGTTGATCGGGTTCAATGGGACTATGACTTGCTTCAACCCTTTCAACGATGGTTTACTAGCAACTGAAGTCAGGATTATATCCTCTTGGAAAGCGTGAACATCGTATTGACTTCCATCTTGCGAATAATAAACCAGCTGTAAAGTTTCCAACGATTTTGGGAAGGGACATTCCGTTGCTTGAGATAAAGTTGCCAAAGTGTCCCAGTGAATTGAAAGGATCTTTAGAGAAGAAAAAGGAGCAAAGCAAGTAATGATCCTGGTATCTAGCTCTGGACTGACATGCATCAATCTCAAGTGCTTGAGTGTGGAGAAGGATGATTCGAGACCAGAGATGATTTCGGGGTTGACAGGACCTTCGACAGCGACATTCCCATCGTGTTGCACGAACAACTCTAATGACTCTAATTGGTTGGTAACCTGCAATAGATCATGGATCGCTTGACTCTTCTTGTTAAATCCTTCCATCTTTACCGAATACCAAGTCAGACGATCCGAGCTGAGGAAAGTGATGTGCAAAGCTAGATTCTTGACCTTGGATAAGCCTTTAAAAGTAGATTTGAATTCGTCGAAATAAGCTGCGTCCTCTTTGCTGATGAATAATTCCAAAGCTACTTGAGAAAGTGTCTCAAAGAATATCAGCATCCAAACCAAATTCCTTCCAGAAAATCCTCCTTGATATCTCCTAGTATCAGAGGTTAATCTTAATCTTTTCAGAGAATGAGCCAAAGGAGGAAATGTGATGAAATCCTTCTTATCCGACATTGGTAGAAAGAACGTTCCATGTTGAGAAACAAAGGTCTCTAAAGATTTGACTTGCGAAAGAATGATTGCAGTTGCCACACTAACCATATCATCGGTATTTTTCAGAGCATCTTCGCTTGACTTGATCCTGAGTCTTTGAACTGCTGGATGAAAAGTGGTAAAGTACTTCTTGACTCCCCCATGGGTCTCATCGTGACCTCTCTGATGAAAAGACTTCATTCCCTCAGCTACCTTTGGATTCTCGATCAAGAATCTCAACATCTGTGGAAGATGCCAGAAGTCAACGGTTACGTCTTCGAAGAGAATGGGTAACCAAATCTGACGAGCTTCTTGACTCGTCATAGTCAATGCTCTCAGAGTTGAGTCTCTTAGCCTGGAGGTTTGGATGGAAGGAAATGAAGCCAGATTGGAGTGATATGACATGAGGACAGGATTGATTACAGGCTCAGATGAAGGGGAAATGACTTACAGAGTTTTCTTTTCTCTTTCGAGTCTGGGAAGTCCATCATCGTCAAAGGCCTTGATTGCTCTTGCGATCCCGAGGATGACGTTCTCAGGAAGAGTTCCAAAGATCCACTTAGACTGGGTAGTGGAGGTGGATGGCAACTGATTCGTAGTTGAGAGCATGTTGATGGTTGAAGAGGAGAAGAAGAATCTGAAATTCGATTCAGAAGGTCGAAGTTTTCACCTCGATCTTTCACTTCGGTGAGCTTGGTCCCCCCTCTCCTCGTGAACTGATTTTGTTACCTCGATCCTACTTTCGAATTCCCGCTCTCGAGTCGTTTCAATCAAGACATAAGACGTGCGAATCTCTCAGCTTTGGCATTTTCTCAAATGGAGAAGGCTTTGGCCGTTTCTGTTTCGAAGTCGATGCTGCCAGAAGCCTGAGAAGTCTGAATTGAAAATAGACCATGACAAGATAATACATAGAAAGAAAGAGACAAGTGAAGAAACGGACGTTTTGTTTGAGAGAGAGAGAGAGAATACTTGCGAGAGAGAGAGAGAGATGGCAGAAGATGATGACGAGAGAAAGGTGAGCCTAAGATTGCTTAAATGAGTAAATGAAAAAGACTTGGAGATTAAGAAGATACGGAAACGCGCAGGAGATATGCTAGATCAACAGAGACATGAAGAAATTCAAAATCGAAGAAAAGAGAAAGTGGTCGTTCTTGGCCGTGAGTTTGGGGGAAGAGAACTATTCTAAGCTCATTCTATCATAGAGCCAAAGCTTCAAGTCTTGATATCCACCACCTAAGAGAGAGAAGTAAGTGAAGAAGTAAAACAGAAGGCTCAATCAGACGAGCACTTGTCAAGCTTGTCTCAAATCGAGACTCGCAAGAATGATACTCACCTACTCGAACGCTAATCTTCCTAGTATTTACACCTGCTTGAGAGCCCGCTGAACCTGCAGGTCGGTGCTAGAAAGAGTAAGAAAGCAGAAGATAAACAGATTGAATGTCAACTATAGCAAAAGAGGGTGATCTTTAGTTTCGTGTTTCCCAACCGTTCTTCTTTCCCAAAAGACTGTGAAGACATCAAAGAACACTCACCAATTCAAGCATTCTACAAGCCACCTTCTTTCCAGCGATTTCATATCTAGCCTGAGCAGATTTACCAGGACCCAATTCCAATTTCTGACCTCTAGGTAAAGGTAAATCGATTCTTTCACATCTAGCCCCAAGTTCATTAACGATTTTAGCCACTGCCAAATCCAAACTATCATTTGGATTAGGTTTATAGAAATCGAAACCATTTCCATAAGAGCTTCCAGGACCACTATGATGACCTCTCAAATGATTAAAAGTGGAATTGGAAAATCCACCAACTGAAGAATTTCCACCTTCAGAATAACCTGGAGTGATTGCACCTTCTCTACCACCATGTTGATGATGAGATCCCGAAGAGTTAGTAGCAGTAGCAGTTCCTCTTTGAGCTCTGAAATTCGCAACACTTGATCCGGATCCACTTCCAGCTCCTCCACTACCGGAATTGCTGATGATCGAAGGACCAGCGTGGGGAATCTTTTCCAAAGCTGCAGCGCTCAAAGGAGTGGTTCTACCAGGGGTACCTAGTTTTCTAATGTTCAAAGGAGAAGTGATATTTGAACCATTGTTCAATCTCGAAGATTGACTGACTGGAGGTTTGGAAGTTGAGGCTTTCCCAGAAGGTCTAGTGAACATATTCATCCTATTGACTCGTGCAGCTATCATTGGCTCTGGAGTTTGCATCGACAATCTAGAAGCTGCATTGTATCTCGAAGAACTGATAGGTGGACCGCTCTGGGTATTGTAAGCAGTTGCGTCTGATCTCTGAGACATTGAAGATCCAGGTCTCGAAGGATGTTGATGATCAGATCCACTATTCGTGGAAGAAGGGAAAGCTAATCTAGGAATCATGCTATCTCTCTTTCTAGGAGACTTGCCAGTTTCGACTTCATGAGTAGATTGAGGAGGATGATAATAATTCCCAACGCTAGAAACAGGTCTCGAGATTGAAGAAGTATAATGACCAGTGGAAGAAGCAGGTCTACCATAAGTTGTTCGATTCTCAGTTCTAGAAGGAGGTCTTGCAGATCCATTCCTATCTCTTGCAGGGTTCTGAGCTGGAATTGGAGGTTCCGAGCCTGCTCTGCTACTTGTCCAAGTAGGTTGAGGTTGAGGAGTCTTTGATCTACTACTAACTCTACTACCACCGTTATTCATAGTGATTCCAGGTTTCTCAGCTCCTAACATTGAAGGATTTCTATAACTTGAAGGACCAAAGTTATTGCTTGGAGTACTCCTACCAGAATTAGTTCCCATCATCGATTCATTGAAAGAAGGTCTTCGATTCGAAACAGATTCACTATTCGAACTCGAATTGGATCCTATGCTTTCGAGACTGTTATCTGGATTGTAATGATTTCTACTATCTTTATCTATCAAACCATTCTTATCCCTTTCGACTTTGATGGAATTGTTCCAAGCTGGTCTCATTGAGATCGGAGGGTTACTACCTCTCAAACCTCTCTGATTTTCAGGAGATAATTGTTGTTGATAAGCAGAAGTTGAAGCTGATCTACCATGTCTAGCGAAAGAACCACCAGCATTTGAAGAAGGTAATGAAGATCCAGGATTGAAATTGGAATTCGAGATCTTGGAACGTAGAGTTTTCGAGGCCGAGGGACTTGAATGAGAATTGGCAGAAGGATTGGAACTTTCATTCACGATCATTGAGGTTCTTCTAAGACTCTTTGGAGGTTTGGGTGGTGGAGAGTTTAAATTTGAAGAGGTCGAAGCAGGAGAGACTGGAGCACTGGAATTCGATCCCAAATTTCTCCCCGAATGTTTGGGTCTCAAAGCAGGTCGACTAGGAGTTGAGGAGTTGTTGTTTCTCATAGGACTTAGATTTGAATCTTGAGATATGATCCTTTCTACATCTTCTTCTCCATTCAACTTTCTTTCGATAGAAGTCATATCTTTGATAACTCTTCTTGTACTCTCTCTCAGCACTTTCCATCTACTTTTCAAATCCGAATGTTTCTTCAACATGATACCATTAGAAGTAATCCTACCTTTCAGATTCCTCTCCAGAATCCCAAACATCTGCTCAATTGCAGGTTCATAGTATAACTTCTTTGCTCCGATGGATTTCTTCAGTTTCTCAAATTCTTCCATCTTGCTTTTGAAGTCTTCGTCTTCTTGAGAAGATCCTACGTAACTATTGAGAATCTTTACGAAATCATTTCCAGCTAGTAAACCTTTGTCCAAACTGTTCAACATGTTTTCTATCTGTGAACATTGAGAATTGAAACTATTCTCCTTTTTATCATCAATTAATTCTTGTTCCAAAGTCGAAGATTGTTGTTGGATTTCTAACCACTTGACGGAAGTCTCTTCAAACCTCTTTCTAATGCTTTTGGTGTCTTTTGAATCCAGAGAACCAGGTTGGAATTCCTCGTCGAAAGAACTCAACGAATTCAAAGAAGTCAAAGAATTCCTTCGGTTTCGATTGATAGTAGGGTTTCGTTCAGAGAAGGATTCATCTTCTTCCTTTCCTTCTTCTTCTTCCAACTTTTTCAATCCAATTTCCAAAGTATTCATCTGTTTCGAACATTGCTCGATCTTCTGAGTGACTTTCATATAAGCCAAATCCTGTTCATTCTTAACCATTGAACTATCTGCATCCATTTCGACGTCTTTCGACGAAGGATTCTGTGAGTTCATATGTCTTTTCTCTTGAATTTGAAAGATTTCAGATTCCAAATCATGACAATGATTCACGATTTCATCCAATAGTTGAGATAAGTCTTCTAAATCCAATTCTTGGTATGGATTCTCGAAACTCATGCTATTGTCCAGACTATCATCTATACCGTTTCCATTTGAAGAAGAGAATGAGTTGTTGTTACTGTTGTCATTGAGAGTTAAATCTGCGATTGAATTTGCTAGGATTTCAGTCGATTGATCTGGGTTCATTATCGAAGAGGTTCTCTTTGGGAACGAAGAGCCTGTAGGACTTGGACTGACGACTGAGGATGATCTGGAAGGGATTGGAAGCCTTTGAATAAAGCAAAAAGAGAAAAAAGAGAACAAGATTGTAAGGAAAAGAAGTCTGCATCTGAATGAGCATCTCAGACACAAAGAGACAGACAGCTCTCCCGCTAGTTCCCTGGATTCTTTGCATTGTTCCATCTCGTCTTCTTCACGCGTTAAGATACAGCTTGTCTCTACACTACTCACGGAGTATTGCCTCTCAAAGAGGGAGAATGGAAAGCCCCTGGCGCTCGATCGGCGCTGTTCAAAGGGGCGTATCTGGACTGTGGAGAAGTTGTGGATTGATTCGATGAGTCGGATTGAGAGAGGAAGGCTGGATTGACTCTGGATAAAACTGAAGCCTTGAATGAAGATGGAGAAGTGGAAGGATCTTGATTTGGATCTTGACTTGATTTGTTCTTTCTTGGAGTGCTGGAAGTGGATTGAATGGAAGAGATTGAATTGCTAGAACCTGATGAGCCTGGATTGGTACGAGATAGCATCTTTGATTGATTGGGATGAGCACCTCTCTCTCTTTCAACAGAACAGCTTGGAGATTCAATCCCTTGCTACTGATTACTGGATGACTAGTTAGCCACTTCAGTCAATCTCGACGATTGTTGAGAAAGATGTTGGATGTTGAGGCCAATGAATCCCTTGTCCTTTGTTTCTTGTAGATCTGTCTATCTCCCTTTGGGCGCTGCTCTGCCTCTTTTCTCTCTTTCTTGTGATGGAGTCTACTCTGTTATAGAATGCTTCTTGATCTCGAATTGCTATCTAAGTGGATAATGGCTGGCTGAATCTTGATTTGTAGATGTTGGACAATGAAGTTAAAGAACAACCAACATCTTCTCATCCCATCAATCACCATCTATCTCACTCGTCATGGCCAACACGACATCGAAGCATGCCTTGAACATTCATGGAACCAATCCGCAATTCCTAATCGAGAAGATCATCAGGTCAAGGATTTACGATTCAATGTATTGGAAAGAACATTGCTTTGCTCTCACTTCGGCTTCAATCATCGACAAGACTATCAATCTCAATTCTATAGGTGGCACTTTCGAAGCTCAGAAGATTACTCCCTTTCTATGTCTGTTGTGCAAGTTATTGCAGATACAGCCAGAGAAGGACATCTTGTTGGAATATTTGAAGTTTGAGGAATTCAAGTGAGTTTGAATCGGAAGATGATGAGATGCAGTGGAAGATGTGGTTCAAGATGTTGGATTGTACAGATTGGTTTGGAGAGCTTTAGATTACCTGGATGAAATGCAAAGAGAACTCAGAGAAGCTGCAAAGGTAGACCTTTGTGATTTCAGCCTGACTTCGAAGGATGATTCTGCTGCGAGATGGAAATCACAAAGGTGCTGCTCATCAAAGACTCTTTTTGAATATCTAGATATCGGAACATTCTGCTTCGTCAGCAACTGAGATGGATGCTCGTCGTCCAGCCTTTCCGTTTAGGGACCACCTTGAAAGGCCAATAGCTTCGATGACTTTTTCTCTCTTACTCTTTCAAGTCACTTCACTGAAGATTGAGCTCTACCAATCGCCTTTTTTTCTGATCTTCTTCACAAACAATTCTCCTTCTGCACTATTCCTTCAGGTACCTACGAGCGCTGGCGGCCATGTACGTTCGGATGACGTTCAAATCCATAGAGGTCTACGAGGTCTTGGAACCTATGCTCAACGATTATAGGAAATTGAGGTACAAAGGCATTGGTGAGTTTTTTCGAGACAGTCATTCTATCAGTCTTCCTATTTGATCTCAAACGAAGAGGACGTCTTCAAGCTTCTAGGAGCTTGGTCTTGCTCTACTCTCTCTTTCCCTCGAGGAGCTCGACTGACTGTCTCTCTCTTTCTTTTGCTTCTCTCTGGTGTCCCTCATACTTACAGATGGGTCTTTCTCAATTCTTCACATGGATGAGTTCATAGATCAACTCTTGACACAAGATAGAGTTTGTGAAATCACTCTACCAAGATTGACCAAACGAGAAGTCTTGGAAGAAACTGAGAACCTAACAGAGAGGATCAGTCTTTTGGAAGAAGCTTTACTAGGAGAGAGTGATAATGCAGAATCAAAGATTAAAAGGAGGAGATCATCAAGTGCTTCAGGTTCAGAAAGTGATGATTCATTCATTCTAGAAATCAAAGAGAAGAAACTGAAGAACGAGCGGCTGAGACAGATTAGACTGGACGATCTAGAGAAGGAAGAGAAGGATGGGATGGATCTAGATAAGAATGGAGAAGATGAATTGGAAGGTTACACTTCTCAAGAATACTCGGATGATGGAAATGAGAATCGAGAAGAGAGGTTCGTTTCTAGATCTCCTTCTAGAAGTATCTCTCCCGATAGAATTGTTGAAGATAAGAATGATGACGGAAGATTCGTTTCTAAATCTCCTAGTAGAAGTGTTTCACCGGATACAATCGAGGAGAAGGAGAGGTTCGTCTCTAAATCTCCAAGTCGAAGTCCAAGATAAGTCAATGCTATTCTTCATCTTCCTTTTGTAATTGTATTCTAGATCTACCAGCCTCATATCTTTTCTTTACTCCGAAGTACTATTTCGCATAATACGTCTAATCCAAATCTGATGATGATGATGTTCGAGCATGATCTGTCTTTGAGAAATTGCAATCTTTGAAGATGCATTTCTTTGAAAATGCGTTCTGTTTTCCAGAGGAACCGATTCTGCGAGCAGAGGTGAATCTCGCTTACGATGGTGCCTGGATGACGTCGTTCAACGGATAAATTCGTATAGAAGGGGGCATGAGCCAGGATCGTCGAAGGAGGGAAAGGATCGAGAGGACGAGACGAGCAGTGGACCTGGAAAAGACGTAATTTGTTTTCCTTTTCTTGAATCTCCGAACAGAATTCGTCAGGAATTTGGGTCTGGGACTTTCGGAAAATCTGGGGGGAAGAGAAGGAAGGGGAGAAGAGGAGAAGAGAAGAGAAAAGAGGTCCGAGCCTGGTTGAAAAAAGGTCCAGAGCCCAGAGATCTTCGGAAAAGTCCTGTCGAAACCCTATTTTTCTTTCATGTGATGATTTCGTGATCATGACAAATCAAGCTTTCATGCATCATGCTGGAATGAAAGGTATAAAGAGAGAGACTTTTGAGCTGGACTTTTGGAACCCCCATCAATCTCTTCTTCTCCAAGAACCTCTCTCTTCTCTCTCTCAAAAATCTCTCTCTCTCAAGGAACTCTATCTCTCAACTTCTTCTCTTTAAATCTCTCTCTCTCTCTCTCTCTCTCTCTCTCTCTCTCAAACTCTCTCTCTCTCTCTCTTCTCTCTCAAATCTAAGAACTAAAATCTCAACAATGGTCAAAATCACCGCTTTCATCTCTCTCTTCATCGGATCTACTCTGGCTTTGGCATCTGCCTTACCTTCCTCCAACGACTTGGTCGATCGTCATGTCCAAAATGAAGGTTTAGGGGATGCTTTATTCATTAGAGAAGAGAAATACGATGACAAGAAAGATTGGGGAAAGGATGGTAAAGATAAGGATTATGGATATGGAAAGGGTAAAGATGGAAAAGATAAAGATCATGGTAAAGGTAAAGACGACGATAAAGATGGAAAGGACAAGGACGATGGTAAAGATAAAGATTATGCATATGGTAAGGACAAGAGTGAGTATCCAGCGTCGTTCATCGTTGTACCTTTTCGCCATTCGCTTCACGTCCTGTCGCAGTGTCGCTATCGACTATCGAATCCTGACGTCGCTCCTTTCTTCTTTTTCTTCTACTACTTCACTCATCTCTCTCTAGCCGTCACCGTTACCGTTCTAAAGTACGAGAGTGAGTTCTCTTCGAATTTCGTTTCTCTTCGTCATTCGACGTCGACACTTCACTGACCTCACCTCGCTCTCCTTTCTCTCGTCCATCTTTCCCTCCCTTCTCTCTCCAGCCAAAACCAAGTACGAGTTCAAACCAACCACTGTCTTCGTCAAGAAGCCTTACACTACCACTTTATACAAGTACAAAACTGTAACCGAAGATCCAAAGACTGTCTACAAATTCAAGACAAAAACGGAATACAAAGTTAAGACTGACTACAAGGTCAAGACCAAATACATCTTCAAACCTAAGCCAACCACCGTCACTACCACCCAAACTGTCACCAAGAAGGGTGGATATGGAGGTTCTCATCCAACTACTTCGAAGAAGCACGGTGGATGGTAGAGAGTCGCTTTACTCAGCTCTCACTTAGCTTAGAGTCTCGTTACTTTTCTTCGTTTCACTTGCACTTTCTCTTTCGTCTTTCACTTTGTTCTCTCTCATCTGCTCAAAACCTAGCTCTTTCTTTCACGCCTCGATGCCTTGCTCTTTTCAACTTGTAAAGGCTCTTTGTTTCGCTCGTCTACAACTTGTCCAACATTTTTTGAAATGAAAGTAGTTTGATCGTTGAATGTCTTTTCGTTTTAAATGTCTGTTCGATGACTTGTGATAACTCGAGGAGTCTCGAGTCTCGAAGCTCGAGACAGCTAATGCACTACGATCCCACCCCCAAACCACCTCTCAAGGTGGGTGACCAATGGATTAGCCACCCACCTCACCAGGTGAACCGACCTCAACCACACTACACCACATTCTGCTATTTCTCTTCTTACCAACCGACGCTTTATTCTCTTGTGTAGCTTAATTTACACATTTAGGACAACCTGGAACTCTCAAAAAGGCTCTTGGAAGAGAGCCTAGTCGAGCTTCTCAGACTGGATAGGCACTTTTATCTCGTCTGAGCTTGGCTGGTCGAAGTCAAGAGTGGGCTTCTCAGACGGGATGAGAGTGGCTCTTGCTCTATCCCTTTTGAGAGAGCTTGACCTCGAAAAGGTAGAGTCGCTCTCAGACGGGATGAAGGTAGTTCTATCCTTTCTGAGAGAGCTCGAACTTTGGAAGCAGTCAAGGTAGATCTGAAGAAGGACAAATTCGAGGTAAAGTATAAAAATTGAAGTTGGAGAATGACGAATCGAAAAGCAAAGTAGAAGCTTTACAGGCTCAAGCTCCAAAGAGAAAGAGAAATAAAAAGGGCTCTGACTTTTATAAACTTTGATATAACTTTATCTATCTTTCTAACTCATCAATCCCCTCTTAGCCTAGATGGAGTTCTAAGGATCTTGAAGGGCGAATCATTCCTGATTCATTCCTGATTTTTAAGAAATTGAGAAACTTAAGTATCCTCGTCAGTCGTTCAAATCTCCGTCATTCGTTTCAAGTTAGATAAGGATTGATAATTTTTCTGGCTGGAATTTTTTTCTGTACTTAAAACAGTGCCCTTGTTGAGTCTTACCAGATCCAGAGCCGGTTGGAGTGAGCACTGAAAGCTACGCCTTAGATAGCAGAATTGTTCTTGATGAACTCTTCTAGTAGAGACTCTTCCTTGACAATTTTTGATAGTTGAATAAGCTCTCATTTGATCTCACCAATTCTAGAGG
Source organism: Golubevia pallescens (assembly GCA_001599655.1). NCBI lineage: Eukaryota > Fungi > Basidiomycota > Exobasidiomycetes > Golubeviales > Golubeviaceae > Golubevia > Golubevia pallescens. The sequence goes on from BCHO01000001.1 coordinate 1,148,537, forward strand.
AGCGATAGTTGTCAATTTTTGATATATACTATACGCCGATAGTACTCTTTTGTCTTTTTCTAAAGTAGCCTCTCCGGCTTCTCGCTCTCTCTCTAGTAATTGATCTTTGGCTGTTTCTATAAGCGCAATTAATTCTATCTTGAGTGCAAACTGATTGCTCTGAAGATAATTCTAGAGTAGGCAAAACTCTCATCGAGGTTCAAAGATGAAGACAGAACCAGATGCTGGATCAGTGGCATCAACACCTCCCTTCTCCGATCTAAAACTTCACTCATTCAAGTGAAATTAACGTCCAAAAGCTTCTGGAGCTTGAGTACTGCGAGAAGTAGTTGCTGAAATGGTGGATCTGGGCCTCTTCAACCCAAGCTGCTGCCTTGTTTATTGTGTTCACACTACTGCTGCAGCCCAAAGAGGTTTCTTCTAGGTCTGTTTTCCCTCTCCACATCTTTCTATACTATTTGCAAGGCTATCGAAATGTATTTGAGCTGTACTTTTCAGCCTTGAGTCTGCATAAGCCCCGACAGTCACAGTAGAAAGCAGTTGATGTCCATCATCCCAGGCATCTAGCGTTTTTTGACGCTCTCCTTTCGACTCCATCTATTTCCAAAGTACTCAGAACGACCGGAACCTGCGAACAAACCGGGCTTTAAAAGATGGGAAGGGCGGAGAGTCAGTGAACCAACTTCTCATCACTTGAAATCAGCGCTCTTGAAGATCTTTGACCAAAGACTACAAGATGAGTTTCGGTAAGTAGGTTCTACACTTCTCGCTCGTCAAAGTTGAGAAGCTGTTAAAAGCTTGCACCGCTCGCAAGAACGAAGACCTCTCGGGAGAAGTTCAGAAAAGCAGTCAACTCACTAAAGCTACGGTCTGTCAAGATCCTTTGAAAGGTTGGGTGGAAAACGAGAGTCGACCAACAGTCTTTCAATTACTTTTTTGTAATCTGAGTATAGTTCGAAATCGAATGGTGATCGGTAAAGAGGAAGGTGGTGCACTGCCTATATCAAACAAAGTGGTGTTTCAAGGAAAAGTCACCTTCAGACCGAGTCTGGCTCTAGTAGAGGTTCACGGTTTGAACGATGAAGATCTCATTTTCAAAGACGCTCATGAAGAGTCAAAACTACACAATTACTCTCAGATATATATATAGTTTTCGAATTGTCGGTCAATGATAATGGGTAAAGCTGCGTTTCTTTTCATATCCAGGGAGTAAGTAAAGGTGGGTCTACTTCAGGAAATAGAAGAATCTCACAATCCTTCGTCAAAGAAGTGTGACTTTTTTTTCTACCAGACGTTTATACAGCTGTATCATCTCAACTTGAAAGAATCGAGAGGTCAAAGAGGAGGTCATCGAAAAGGCAATCATCATGTTGACTTGAACAAGAGCTTGAACTCACTTCTTGTTGGATTGAGAGACTACACCTCAATAGCTCAAGCGGTCTAGAACTTTTTGTAAGCATGTATATCATGAATCGTACTCTCTGAATTAGTTTCGATCAAAAAAATAATCCAAGAGCGTCTCCTCAAACTTCAAATCCTAAGAATTGCCCTGCCAGCTACCCATGCAAGGTTATCACTTCTTTGATTGAACCATACTCGATATGGTGAACCGTCTCCAAGTATCGAGAATACCTTCGGAAGATGTGAAAGATGCTTGAATGGACGTGGTGCTCGCATCAACAGCCTTTCTGACATTGAGCAGAAGGTCATTCTCCAACTTCAGCCGTCAGATGTTGACTTACAGGAACTGAGCCCTTTGGCTCATCACCTCGGACTTCCATCCTTTCAAAATTAGAATCGATGAAAATGAGAGTTCGAGAAGTAATGAATTTCGTAGATTTGGAGGTCCAGAATGAGTTGAGGCTCAGCATCGAAGCCTCTGGCAAGCCAAGTTCGATCCAACTTGAAATGACTTCCAGGGGCACAGTCAGAGGAGAGGCTTGTCCAAACATCAGTATCTGGAAGCTTATTGTTTTGGTTCGACACTAGAGGCATTTTGACCTCGTAAGTAGTCGGACAAAGGTGCTTAGCATGAGCAGCGAGCGCTCGAGCTTGAGATCAGAGGCGAAGATCTCTGCGACCAAAGATGACCACTTCTCTCTCGCTTTCTCTCCCCTTGCCCTGGGAAGGTGCTTTTTGAAAAAGGCTGACAGATAGGACTGTCAATATCTGTTCTGAGGCTGCAAGCTCTCAGGCGGGATAGAGATTGGCTATCCGTTCTGACAACGTCGAATCGCTGGTCGTAGCTGGCGAGCTCTCAGAAAGGATAGAACTCTTGCTATCCGTTCTGAGAATTCGAGCTCTCAGACAAGACAGATTTACCGCTATCCATTCTGAGAACGTCGATTCCTAGGTCGAAGCTGGCGAGCTCTCAGGAAAGATACAGCTGTGCTATCCGTTCTGAGAATGCAAGCTCTCAGAAACGGTAGACTCGCTACTATCCTTTCTGAGAAAGTTGAATGGCTGGTGGAAGCTGGCGAGCTCTGACAAAGGATAGAGCTATTGCTATCCGTTCTGAGAATGGATCTCTCAGAAAGGATAGCGTCTTTACTATCCGTTCTGAGAACCCCGATTCCTAGGTCAAAGCCGAGGAGCTCTCAGAAAAGATAGGGCTGTTGCTATCCTTTCTGAGACCGTCAATTCTCAGCTCGAAGCTGGCAAGCTCTCAGAACAGATGGAGCGGCCACTATCCTTTCTGAGAAGCCCAACAGTGGCTCAAACTCTTCAGCTCAGAAAGGATAAGTCAGCGCTATCCCGTCTGAGAGCTCGTCCTCAAATGGCCTTAAACGGCATCTTTTAAGCCTTACTTTTTCTCAAAAGATGTATCTGAAGGTACGCAAGAGCTTTAAGGGGTGGTCAGTTAGAAGAATAGTAATCGAAGTCGTTTGACCAAAATCACCTAGTGAGGTGGGTGACTAAACCATTGGTCACCCACCTTGAGAGGTGTTTAGGGGCCTCAATCCTTGTGCAGAAGTTGGCTCGAGATCTTCTTGACTTTTTTGGAAATTGCAGCATCTCACTTTTCCAACTACTTCAAGCATCTTCAAACATCGACTTCAACAACAACATCAAAACATGATTCGCAATCTACTTAGAGCTTCGGTAAAACAAAGCAGCTCATCTCTGACATCAATCTCATCCAAACCTCGACCATTAGCTCGAACTTTAGCAAAACTTCCACCAACCTCATCTTCAACTTCGATTCTCAATCGATGCTATGCAACTTCGACTACACCTGCTTCTTCATCTCAGGATCCATCAGAAGCTGAAGCTATGAAGCTCTTGGAAAAGGGAACTCAATATCTGGAAGCTGGTCAGGTAGACAAGGCGAAGGAAGCATACGAGATGAGCTTGAAGATCAAGGAGACTAGCTCCGCTGCATTCAACCTCGGTGTCACTAGATATCATGAGAGTGAGTAAAGGAGAAAACATATACATCTGACTTATCAGAAAGATAGGTGCCTGAGGGGGAGGGAATCTTTATCTGGGTCTTTGATGGGTGGAGAAGGGAATAGATTCGGAAGATTAGAGATCTCACCTATCCAAGCCTTGCTTTATGTCTCGACTCAACTCTTTGCACTATCAGAGGATCTAACAGGCGCTATCGAGTCTTGGGAGCTCTCTCTGAAGGTGAGTGCGAAGAGAATGACGTTCTTTTCCCAGTCTTTGTCCTCTTCCAAATCTCTCTTTCTTCTCTATCTCTAACTCTCCATTCATCTTTCTCTTTCAGATCTCGCCCGATTCACCAGATGCTCATACCAATCTTGCAAGTGCATACGTCTTGGCAAAACCTAGTCGACCCGATTTGGCAGTCAAGCATTTGAAGTGAGTGTTTCTCTCTTTCGATTTCGACTTTCTCCAGGTCTTCTCGTCTCATTTCCTTGCCTCATGTGATAAGATGAGATCTGAGATCTGTCTACTAACTCATCTTTCTGCTTTCTTCGTCTCAACCTCATCACCTTTCACAGGACTGCCGCGAATCTTTCACCTTCGGATCCAGAGATCCAATACAACTTGGGAGCAGTTCTCGAGGCTCTCGAGCAGCTGGAGGAAGCTTTGAAAGCTTACAAGGAGGCCAAAGAGGGTGGGATTGAAAGAGCAGATCAAAACATAAGGAATTGTCAGGCGAAAATCATGGCTGCAAAGGTCCATTCCCAAAGTCAAGGCCAGAATTCGAGTTGATGTACAAGTATTTAGACCAGTATCAATAGAAGAGAGAGTCAGTATTGAATTTCATTGTTCTACTTCTTTTGCTGTCGAGATGGTTTGTGATGGTCTGATCAAAAAGTGAAGCGATCTCGCAGAGCTGTAGCTCGTTCTCGTGAGAACTACTCTCCTTGGCCTCTCTTATCTCTAGCAGTTGAGCATCCAACTCTTGTTTCGCGAGTGACGAAGCCAGACGATTCGAAAAGTACGAGAAGATAAAATGAAAATTGTCCGATTTGAGCTTTGATCTTTAAGCATTGGTCTAGCCAACAGCTGGTTGAGAGATTATGTCTAAAATGAGTAGCAAGAAAGACGAGAGAAGGAAAGGGAACTCAAGAAAGTGGGAACAAAGAGAAAGACTAAAGTGAGATGAAAGTAAGATGTAATGTTGATATAGATCGTGCAAGGTAATTTAGATGATGGGTTGTTGAAAGGCATGTAACCTTGAAATATTTGATGATACAATTTCGGTCGTGGAAGAAGAAAGAAGTGAGGTATTTGGAAAGGGATAAAAGAACTCATTACAATGAAAAGATTTAAGATTAAACTAGAGCAATGACCATTCCAACAGCACCAATAGCAGCACCGACAATCGAGTTTGCAGAGCTCTTGATAGCGCTCGAAGCCTTCTTTGCTTGTTCTTGAGCAGCAGCAGCACTACCAGTTGAAGCCTTCGAGGTTTCCCTTGCAGCAGCACTAGACAAAGAAGAAGCAGCTGTTCCAGTGACTGGTTGATAGGAGGCTGAAGAGACTGCGATTGCGCTTCCAGCTGGAAGACCTGAAGGCAAGATGTTACCAGCAATGTAATCGTTGAAGTCTGGATAAGTAATGTCTTCTGGGTAAGGTTGAGTGTTGTTCATACAGGCAGAGATTGGTACTACGTTCTTGAAATTGGCCTTGATGTTTGGATACTGTTCCATAGCCTCCTTCATAGTTTGACCGTTGATTTCATGAGTCAGCACAATGGCTCCTGAAGTGGCATAAGCACCTGCTGAAGCTTTGGAGTAGATTGATTCGTAGTTGGCGTCGATCTGTGCCTTTCCCACCTCCAAGATTTTCCAATCATCGGTGTCGTCAGTCCAAATGACAGTCTCCAATCCTAGTCCTTGAGCGATGGCTCTGACTCTGTTTGAGGAAAGAAGTCAGGAGAGAAGAAGCAGATCGAAATGTCAGGAGTTGTTGAACGAAGAAAGCAAAAAATCATTGTTGAAAGTTTAATGCCAGAGTCAAAGTTGATTGTTTTCACGAGAGAGTCGCACGATGGTTCTCTCAAGTCAACTCACCTGTCATCGACGTCTCCGTAAGGTGGTCTCCAGCATGTTGGTGTGATACCAACAACGTCCTTGATGGCTTTGGCAGTGTAGTAAAGTTCAGCAAAGACTTGCTCGTCTGGGAAAGCGGTCATGTACCTGCAGGAGGGAGGAAATCAAGAAGGCAAGGTAAGTAAGACTCGGATAAGGCAACATCAGCTCATGAATGCTTCCTTCAACCTCCTTATGATACTTTCTGGTGGGACCAAGTATGAACGCAGATCTCGTGACCGTCAACAATACCTAAATGCAGAAAAAGAAGGAGTAGGAGGTCAGGAGGAGGTTAGAGAGAGAGATGAAGGGGAAAGGTGAGGACTTCGCCACCGTCGAATTCCCTTCCACTCACCTCTTTGGGCTTCTAGAGGCCAATCCATGACATTTGATCCAATGTAGAACATGGTAGCTTTCTGTTTCTGTTGCTCTAGGAAGTCGTAGAAGGCATTGTGAGAACAGTTTGGACCTGGAAGGGGAAAGGGGGAAGAACCGTCGATGTCAGCGAAGGGCAACTCGAAAGGTCTTCGCTCGGTCTTACAAATGACTCACCATCATCATAAGTCAATCCCCAAGTATCTGGTTCGGGACATTGGTAAACATCTGGGTTGATACCTTTGGCCTAAAGTGAAGGAAAGCGTGAAAGGGACAACATCGTGTCAGCTGCGAAGCTCGCTCTGACGGTTAACTTGGAGCTTAATCAGACTGACCTTTGGATGAACACAGCCGTTGAAAGTCCACCAACAATCTGGATCCGACTTGTTGTAGGTTGGAGTGAAGCCGGTGAAGTCACCGTTGACTGAGAAGAGTGAAAGACGAGCGAAGGGGGTAGGAGAAAGAGCATCATCAGACGTCAGCGCTCTCCCGCTCGTATTCTGCGCATTTTGCGAAATCATTAAATTCTCTAGAGGTCGAGGGAGAGAAAAAGCCTGGAAGAGGTGGAGATTCGATGTCTCTTCTCTGAATAGAAACAAACAGTCCCGCGCGATGGCACACGACTACCTTTCCTTCTCCAAGCTCAGGTCATCACTATCCAATGAATCCAATTTAATGCTGATTTCGATCGTCATTCTCATTCTTGCCTCGACCTTGGAGACCTTGCCCAGTGCTCCCGAGTAGTGACCGTCGTCTCATGCCGTCGTCCGTGTTATTTTTACTCACCAAGTCCTTTTGGTTGAACGTAAGATGGGATGATACCGCTGCTCTGAATGGATTGCCAGACAGAGTTGGCTTCAGTGTCACCAGAAAGGATTGTGGCATTGTCCCATGGAGTTGGGAATTGATCTTTTAGGGCAGCGACCTTGAAGAATGGCGAGGTGTGGGAAAGGAGAGATACCGCCGGTTGAGCTTGATTGCTAAAACTCATCCACAAACGATAAGGCAGACTCTTTCGTATTAACTCACCTCTGGGACTGAGTAAGCTGTACATTCATTGGCAGCACCTGAAACTTGAGCACCAGAAACTTCATTGGTCTGAGTAGCTTGACGTTTTTGGACCAAAGTGGCAGCTTTGTGCCTTTTGTAAAGATCTCTGGGAACTCCTCTTCCGATGTGAGCAGTCACAGGAGAGATTGCAGCTGTGAGAGCCAAAGCAGTTGTGAGGAAAGTTGAGGTTGTGAATTGCATGTTTTCGAAGAAAGGGGTACGAGGTCGAAAGAGAGAGAAAAGAAAGTGGGAGGGTTTCTTCTTGGAAAGAGAATTCGTGCGAGAAGAGACCAGAGATTGAGTTTTATCGATTTGCCTTTGACGATTCCCTTTCCTTATAAGATAAGAGAGTCAGAAAAGCAAGTGGAAGGAAGTGGTGGTGTTGTGGGAGAAGGGAAAGAATCACAGTTTTCGAATCGCACGGATGACGATGAGGATAATCGGCAGGTGCGGCATGTAGACAGCAGAACAGCTGTCCTGACTATCTGCCTTCGCTGATGCCTGATTTCGATGCCTTCGAAGCTTCTTCAAATCATTCTTAAATCTCAGGAATGTGACAACGTGAGATGTGACGTAGAGCCACTCGATATGCAGCTATGCACACTGATGGGTACGTCGATTAGAGCCACATTCCGTCGTGTGACTCTGCGTTTGTGTTTCCCAGCAGCAACTTCGTATGTACAAAAAAGTACACCTGCCCCTGAACAGGTCCGCCGAAAAGGAAAAAGAAAGAGCGAAAGAGAGACTGGAAGGAGACAAGGAGCTCCCTCATTTGATGATGTCACTTTGGAAGGGCCCCCTCGTCTCCCCCAGCAACTATGTACATAACGATTGCAATGAGCGCCCTTTTCACACAATTAGAACATTATGCATAATTACTTGTACATAGCTGCCGACTTCGTGCAGCAGTTTGATTATCTTCCGTGGATCTGCAGAGGAGGATCTCTTCGTTGTTTCCTTTTCTCTGTTTGTTATTATGTAGCGAAAGGCCCTTACGAAAGCCTTCGACTCAATTCTGTAGAGACCAATGAAGCAGCTTTCGGATACGAGCGAATCTGGTTCTTGTATTTTCATTTAGAAATCTGAATTTTGGAGCTTCTACGAAAGGAAGAAGTCGAGAAAAGATGGATTGAGAACTTCTACGAGAGTCTTCTTCCAGTGAATTGAGCTTCTTTCATCATTTCTCTGTAATAGTCAAGCTGTTTTGCAAAGTAAAGAAGACAGCCCATAGTCAAGAGTCGTTTTGTGAGATGTCGTTCAGTGAAAGAGTCTATCTGAAGCATTCTTCATGTTGGTTGGAAAAAGCTTTCATCGAGACCTCAAGGTCATGTATAGTTCAATCTTTGAGTGTTGGACTTCATCATGGTTTCGTTTTGATTGATAATGGTACAGAGCTCCTTGTGAGAGAGAGAAGAACTACTTGGGATAAAATATGAAAAGTTGCGAGAATCGAAAAGAAAGTCCTCATCGTTTGGCTTGCGTCGATGCCTCTGAAAATGTATTTGAAGTTTTGAAATGAATTGAGAAGCACGATTTGATGGGAAAAGAATCATGGTAAAAGTTGATTGAAGGAATTGAAGATAGAGATCGCGAAATTCGAGAGATTGATGAAAGGAGATTGATCAAGGGAGGAGAGGACAAGAGACGTCATAGTCAGTAACAGGACGACTCTTTTTCCTTGTTCACACTCTACTAGAGAGAGTATTCTGCACTAAAACCTAATTTATCATTGCGTAAATCATCGAGAGGATCCTCAAAGATGATAGTAAGCCAAGAAGCAGCTCCTTTTAGAACTCACCTCTCCTCGTAGCGTCCTCGAGCAGCTGAGTGTCTACAGCCTGAGCTGGAATGTGAACGTATCTGACGACGGAACCTCGAATGAAAGCAGACTTGACAGCCATCTGAAAAGCAAACGGAGAGAAGGTCGTAAGAAGGACAGCTCGAATCAAGAATTGCAACTTACTCCCTATTTCTTGAGGTGAAACTCTGGCACGAGTTCAAATATTCTTATTCGTTCCAGCTCAGTTTCCAAGTCATTTGAAGGACAATAAAGCCTCGATCTTGTCTTCTCTCTCTCTCTCGATCTCATCCTGCATCCCATCTCTCTATCTGCATTGAACTGTAACTAACCATGTGAGGCCACCTCTCTGGATCTTCGACCTTTATCTCGTCTACTCTAAAGTTCAAGAACTGATCTACTGATTTGAGAGTTCCAGTGATTGCCAGATCGTTTTTCAATTCGATGGTGACTTGCTGATTGGTTAAGGTCTTGAATGCAGAGAAGATGAGCTGCAATCGAGAAGAGAGAGATGATCGACGAGAGAATCAGAATCAGCTTTGGGTTCAAGATTTGAATTTGATTCTTCTCATTCTAAACTGGATTAGAATTTGAAAGCTCACCATGATAGTGGTTGGAGGAGAAGTATAGTTTCTGTTAACGATTGGCTTCTTCTTCTTTCTCCCCACTTGCTTGCTATCTCACTCTCTTCTATTCTCAATCTTAGAAAGGGGGCAAGATATTCCATCCATCCACTAAATCTTGAAATGTCGCAACCGCAATCCCCAACGATTGAATCTCAAGCAGAGTCACCAATTCTCTCCAACGATGGCTCTCCTGCTCCTTCAGACGCAGCCGCTCTAGCCAAAGCCAGAAGAGAAGCCAGAAAGGCAAAGATATTGGCAGGCGGAAGCGATAGATTGGCAAGAATCACAAAATCAGGAAGAGGAGAGGAAGCAGAAACTTTATACAAAACTCATTCTCCTCTGAATCCTTCCTCTCCTTCTACTTTCAAGTCTACTCCTACTTCTACTTCTACTCCCACTCCCACCGCTACTACTACTTTCAAACCCCGAACTTCGAGCGATATCATCTTAGACGATGATCAAGATCCGGAAGAGATCGACATTTCATCAATGACTTCATCTTTACAAAGATCAAATCAAGATCAACAGCAACAACAACAAGAATTCCAAGATCCTTTCCAAGCAATGATGGCTGCTTTCTCTGGTGGTGCACAAGGTATGAATGGTGGACCAGGTGGACAAGAGAATCCATTCGGAGGTTTACCTTTTGATCCATCTCAATTAATGGCAATGATGGGTGGAGGAGGAGTCCCTCCTCAAGCAGGAGGAGGAGGAGGTTTAAACATTAATGGTAAACACGTTCAATCAGGAAAGAAATCAACATTGGATAGGTTTTTCGATTTCTCTCATTCTTTAATCTTTATCCTTTTGGGTTTGTTCATTGCTGGTTCTGCTCTTAGAAGTTCCAATCACTCGATAGTTGGGACTGGTGATGAACATGGAATCAAATTGAATGGAAATGGAAATGAGGGATTGGAAATAGAACCTACTGGAGATGCAAGTAGATTTGTAGGAGGAGGAGGAGATCATGAGATCATGAAGAGATGGGCAAGATTGGGTTATGAGAAACCTACCAGTTGGGAAGCTCATTATTTCAAAATCCCAGATTTAGGCTTGGGAATGTTGAGCTTGCAAGGAGTGGTGAGTTTTGCTTTTTCCTTTTCTTTGTGATTCCGTTTTCGAAGAAACGAAGCTTGTTCGAGATGAATGGAAAATGAAAGAGAAGTGTCGTTGATGTGAGACGAAGTCGTCGATTCTTCCGTTCTTCGAGCTTCTCTCACTATTCAACACTTCGATGAGAGCTCTGATTTCGATCTGAATCTCTTCTTCTTATGGTTCCTTCTGTTCATTACTTACCTTTACCTCTTTCCCCTTCTCTATATAGCCAATCTTTTGGCTTTTCATCTCTTTAGAAGTCATGCTCCAATCCACTAGAATCATGATTTTCAGAGTAAGTGATCTCTTTTCATCTTTGCCACGAACGAAACACTTTCGTAACGAATCCAAGTTGCTCTCGTTCTGGATCGTTCTCTTGCTCATCTCATCTAAACTCTTTCTCTCTCTCTCTCTCTTTCGCCAAAACGCAGAATCGTCCAACTCCCTCATCTCTCCTCTACACGATTTCTTCCTACATTCCACCTCAATTCGGAACCTTCAAAATCTTACTTCAAACTCTAGCTTCCTATTGGGTCTTACTTTCTTCTTTATTGAACGATTTGGCTCTTTTGATCTTTACTGTAGGGATTGCAATCCTTTATTCAGGTTGGATCACTGGGATTGGAAACAATGATTCTTGGGGGAATTCTTTGGGATTGGGAGAGGGTTTGAATTTCAATCATGGAGCTTCTGGAAGTCTAAAGGTTGATGTTAGTGGCAGTGGAGTTGGTGATCCAATGCCTGGTCTTTGAGAAATGGAATAACTTTTGAGTTCTGTAGCTTCGCTAGAGGATTAATAGATCTTTGTAAAAGAAGCCTTGAGTGAACTCTCTCGAAGTAAATCTCTCAGTCCTTTGAGACGATGGAAAACTTGGTGATGGTCGACTTCACGCTTCACAGTCGAATCTGAGACATTTTTTTGAGTGGCATGCCAGTCCCACCACCCTCTCGAAGACGCTTCTCTCTTCTCAACATTCCGATCCAATGTGCATTCTTAGCTCCGGATCCTTAGAAGCGAAACAAACATAAAAGGAGGGGAGGTCAGAGCCAAATTTTCTTTTCCCCCATCTCTTCAACTTCTCACTCTCTGCTCCATAGCCAAGTCAAAACTTTCGATCCGCCAGTCTCAAGACCTCTTTCTTTGCAAACCTTTCAATCAACATCATCAATCTCAATAATGGATCCTCAAGTGTTCTTGCCTTGCGTCGTTGCAGTCGGTGGATTGGTTCTCAACTCTGGGAATCCATTCGTCGAAGCTCCAAAGGTCTCTTTCTCTCCATCCAGAGTCTGGGAAGTCGCAACTTCTTCCCCTTCAACTGCTGGTGTTGCTCATGTTGCTGTTGGGATGGGATTGTTAGGTGAGTCTTGAGGTGGATGAATGGATAGATAATGGATGGATGGATGGGTGGGATGTTGTTGTTGATGTTTGGTCGTTGAGATTGGAATGCAAAGCGGATGCTCAACCAACAAACATCCAAACATCTCTTATCTTTTCAAACTACTCTTATTCCAATCACTTTCATGTAGAATTGTTATCAATCTTCAACATCGTTCTATCAGTCTTCTTCCTCTTCTTCTTCTACTTTGCCTGCATCTGCGTCTGCATCGACCATCCTTCATTGCCATCCGAGCAAGGCATCCATGCCATCCAGGAATGCGAATCCTCTTCTACTATCGATACTCCTACTACTCGCTCTGATGTCGTCGTCATTGTCGTCCGTCCTATCGTTGACCTCGAGGAACAATGCACTCAAGCCGTCGTCGCTTCACTTGAGCAGAAGTCGGTCAGCGCTCAGGAGACCACCACTTCTTCACCTTCATCTATCGAAACTTCAGACGAGAAGGTCACTGCCACCATCGACATTCTTTCGATCCTCATTTGGGGGCTAAAGGTCGACAGAGCCGCTGCCCTCGCTCATGACAAAGCAGTCATCGCCAGCCAACTCGAGAAGAGAAAGCGACAAGAGGCAAAAGAGCTCAAGGAACTAGAAGTGAGAATGGGAATCGAATGGAACATGGAAATGATCATGGATATTGATATCGAGGAGGAAATCGAAGCTGAAGTAGAGGAAATGACAATCGATTCAGACCAAGAGATGATCATGGATCTCGACATCGAAAAGGAAATGGCTGAAGCCGAAGAAGAAACGCAAGTGAGATTCGAGCCAGACATGGAAATGCTCATGGATATCGATATTCAAGAGGAAATGGATCAAGCTGAAGAGGAAATGAGAGTTGACTTAGATGCAGAGATGATCATGGACATCGACGTAGAAAATGAGATTGCTCAAGTCGAAGAAAAAGTGGAAATGAGAATCGATTCAAATATGGTAATGATCATGGACGTCGATATCGAACAAGAGATCACTCAAGCCACCTTCAAAAGACCTTCAAACAACCTCGAAAGAAAAGACAGTGGAACGTACGTAGAAATGATCATGGACGTCGACATCGAAAAGGAGATCGCCCAAGCCTCTCTCGAGAGAGCTTCAGACAGTGGGATCGTCTGCGACTTGGTCGAGATCCCACAAACTTCAAAGGTTCAACGTACTACATCTTCGCTTTCGATAAGAGATCAGCTGTTCTTTGCAAAAGGTCTAGCTAGATTCGCTGCTCTCGAGAGCAGAGAGCCTCTAGCTTCCGTCAGAGACTTCCTGTCAATCGCTGTAAAAGAAGCTCGATCGACTGCGATCAGGAAAGCCCGTATGGCTGCAATCAGACAAACTCGTTCAGATCTGAAGGCTCAACAGACTACTTCTTCGCTTTCATCGAAAGACCAGCTGCTCTTTGCAACAGGTCGAGCTAGATTCGCTGCTCTCGAGAGCAAAGAGCCTCTAGCTTCCGTCAGAGACTTCCTGTCAATCGATGTAGAAGAAGCTCGATCGACTGCGATCAGGACATCTCGTCTGGCTGCAATCAGAGAAGCTCGTTCGGCTCTATCTATGGAAAGAGTCAGATAGATCGACGGTTCTAGTGTCGACAAGGTGAAAGGATGATCACAGATGGTCGCTGTCCGTAGGAGTCTGGTGAAGAGATAGGATCCAAGAAAAGTCGTAGGACAGGACTTAGAGAACATTTGGAGAAATAGAGGGAGACAGCAAACAACGATCGAAAATGTCGATGGGAAAGCGAGTCAACGATGGCTCTTTTCTTCTGTCTCGACGAAAAAGGATGCAGAAAGGAAAGGACAAGGTCAAGCGGAGGAGAATTCTACTCGTGATTCAAGGTTTCAAGAGGGAAAGAGTTCCGAGGATGGAAAAAAAAGAAGAAAAGAAAAGAAATGGAAAAAAGGAAGGAAATGAAGCAGAGGCTCTCTGCTCGGTCTCTAACAAGAGAAACGAGCAGAAGATGCCTCGGGGTACTTTCGAGCTTTTGGTTCCCCTCACTTTATGAACCTCTAGCTCATTTAGTCTCCTCATCTTCATACCCACCTTTCTCGAGGTTGGGCGAGGTGACGAAAGATGGAAGTGCCTCTCAAAGGTTCGCTCGTCTCTGACTTCGACTATCTTCATCAATCAACATCACTCACTCTTCGAAGATGGTCGAAGTCTGGATCACATCGCTATTACCATAACCACCTGGGAGATGTAGTCCCACAAAGAGACCGAAGAGCCTTCTCTCATAAACTTGAGAAGGCTTGGGAAAACAGCTTACTTACTCTGTAATTGGGACGGGTTTGAAACGCTCTATAGAGAGCGTTCCCGTTTGCCCCCTAAGAAAACGTCGAGCGACGCTCGATGTTCAGAGTACTTCATTTCCTTCCTTCTTCTCTTCTTCTTCCTTTTTCCTTTTTCTTTCTTCACAGTTCTTTACCTTCAAGGAATCTTGGACCACGGGTAGCCACCCTTCCACAACGCCTCTACCTTCTTTCATCTAAATTCTTCTTTCGAGAGACTCAAGTTCAAGCGACACATCGGAAAGCTTCAATCTTTCATCTTCTGATTCGCTCTTTCAAAGTTACTTTCGCCAAGGTTGGGATTTACTTCCACCCTCCTTCAATCTTCCTATCCAAAAAGTCTTCTTGGATTTTGTCAAGCTCGAAGCCATACTCTTTTCACTTCCACTTCTTTTCGACTTCGATAGTCCGTCTCGAATCGACTTCGCTCTTTCGTCTTCACCTTCCCACCTGTTCAGTCGTTCATCGAATCTTTTCTTCTACTCTCTGTTCGTGTCTTTTGCCGCGCTTGAGCTTCGTTTTCCTTTAAACCCTTTGATTCCACTTTCTTGTCTTATATCTTTTTCTCGAAATTTGATTCTATATTCTCCGCCTTGCATGCGACTTGAGTGCGATCTGTTGACTTTGGCTTTCTACCAATAAGTACATTTGCTCAATCTAGAGCTGATTTGTTTCAGACGAGCATTGTAAAGAAGATTCATTCGAGCATCTATCACAAACAAAAGAATCAACACAGGTTCATTTCAAGAGCTCATAGATTTCGATTCAATGGAAACAGAAAAAGGAATCAGCATAGGATGGAAGGTACAAAAAGAATTGGGTTTGAGATTTTGTGGTGAGTTGGGTCGTAAGAGAAAACGTCGACGATGGGGGAAAGAGTTGACACATTTTTAGGAGAGAAGGGGGCAGTAGCATTACGAGAAAATTGAAATACAAGAAATGAAAACAGAAGAAAAGTTGGAGAGATAGGGTTACTTGTGTTTGCGTTTGTGTTGGAACGTAAGAGACACTTTTTAGATTGGAGAGTGGTGCACGAACTGAAGAAGATGGAATGGAAATCAGATGGGATTGAATCGATTTGAGAAGAGCTAAGATGGCTGACTGATCTTTTATCGTTGATTGTATTGTTGAAATTGATGTGTATCTAAAGTCTCAACAATAAATCTAAAAAAATGTCCTTTGCCTTTTGTAGCTATTGACCTTCATTGTAAACCGAATTTCTGAACCCCTTTGATTTCAGAGAACTTTTTTATTTTGATACGTTGATTGAATCTGAGCCTTAATGAACGATTTTGTTTTTTTCTGTCACTATATTTTGAAGGTAAAGAAGAAAGGGTTTGACACCGGTAGTGATTTTTGGAGCTCTATCTAAATTCGAATCGTGTATAATTTTGATATAACCTTTTGAAGAAGGAAGATTCTCTCACAGAGAGTGACGTTCCGTAAATCTGTTGATCTAGTCCCAATGGTTATACTTCCAAAGTGAAGGAGAGAAATAGATCGTAAGAAGGAAGCGTCGTCACGGAAGAAATTGTCCAATCATGATCCGCGAGGTGTTGGGTAGACACCTTGATGGGGAGATGAGTTGAACTGAATTCCAATCCGGGCAATTGTAAATTGAATTGAGTGGAGAATTGATTTCACAGTCGCAGAAAAGCGCTGGGCAGAGGTGAAGTTTAAAAGTGGTGGTTTGAGACTGGGAGTAAGAAGGGGACGGTGAGAGGAACGAAAGGAGTGACCTAAAGGGTCAGTTTCAAACGAATTCGATTGAAAGAGTTCCAAAAAAGAGAGGAAAAAAGGAAACCAATACCCACATGGACCAATAGACCAATCATTTTCGAGCATGAATCTTAGCATGTCTCTTCATGTCCGACTTCCTACTGAAACCTTTCCTACAACCAGCGTTCGGACAAATGAATGGCTTGCTTCTCTGTTCTGGTGGAATGTGAGTATCCATGTGAGTCTTGAGGTTGAAGACTCTAGAGAAGGTCGTACCACAGGTAGGACAGGTCGGTTGAGCAGATTCACCCAGAACTGGTGGCTTGACGACAGAAGTTGGCTTCTTTCTAGGCTTGGAAGAGCTTGCGTGACTTGAAGATCGACGTTTCCTACCACTGGTCGGTTGATAAACGTCATCATGATCCGATTCAGGAGAATCAGCTTCGGAGTTAAGGTCGACCATGGAAGACTCCTCGTCTGGAGATGGAGGTGCAGATGAGAGTTCGTCGTCTTGATCTTGAGCTTGAGCTTGGTTTCCTGACATTTTGTTGGCCGAAGAACGAGATGGTCTTGTTGAAGATTGAAGAGATTGCTCTTGATCGACAGTCTGGTCTACTGAGCCCGAATGACCTTCTGCTGCCTTTCCACCTTGAGCAGCCAGGATCTCCGAGATCATTCCCTCCTCCAGAGTGATTCCTTTCTCATTCAAAGCTTGCAACAGTTTGTCTACACTCTGATGAGAGTTAGAAAACTTACTTGCTAAAGCAGAGACTTCATCCAGCACAGCCTTGTTCGGATTGCTACTCCCATTGCCACCAACAGCCTGATGATTCCAATTCTGCTCATCTTGATAACCGTCCATTGAGATGCTAGATCTTGAACTTGGTACGCTGCCACGATGAGAGGGAGCAGGTGAAGGAGAAGAGTCGAGATGAGGTGGAAGGGTTGTTGGACCGCCACCAGAGTTGAAGGAGGAATGGTAAGGATTGAGTTGGTTCATCTGTGGATCTTCTGAGAATGAGTTGAGAGCGACTTCGAATGGCGATACCGTCTGAGGTAGATGGGATTGTTGGTTTGAACGATGAGAAGTTGAAGCTGGACGTTGTGGTGGTTGTTGAAGAGCCTCTACAGGATCCCTTTGTTGATTGTCAGGGAAGAGAGGAGCATTCTTCAACCATTGAGGATCCATTCCATCCAATTGATCAATGTCATCATCATCTTGAGGAATGATTGGAGACATTACAGGAGAGAAGAGTTGGAAGTCTCTTTGCTGTTGCTGATGCTGAGCCCGAGGAGAGAGGAAGGAGTAATCGTAATCCTCATCTTGGTCCAGAGGAGAAGAAGCAGAAGCTGCAGATTGAATAAAAGGGGAATTGAAGTCTCTATCAGAGCATGGCGAGCCAAAGCTAGAAGGAGGATAAGCTATTGGGAGGGGATATCCCGAATAGTTGAAGGAGTTAAAGTTGGCAGCAGCAGCATGATCATCTTGATATGGATAAGGTTGTGGATTGTAGATTGATGGATTCAATTTGATTGGCTGCTGTTGTTTTTGAGGTTGGTTTTGGTAGACTTGAGATTGATTGAATGAATTTGAATTGAAACTTATCATAAAAACTCAAGTTACGATGATGGGGAAGAGGGAGAAGATGTTTCGAGACTCTGCCTCTCTTTATAGAAAGCATGAGTCATCTCACTTTACTGAGCCGCCACACACGCCGAAACTCTATGGAGCAATTGTAATTATTGAAAGAAACGTAGATTGCTAAAGTACAAAATTGGAAAAAAATGGCGAAATGGACAACGCCGATCGAACTGCTGCAGACTGAACTTCTCGAATATCCACCTCCTCCTTTCTCCCTCTCCTCCCACCAACACACTGACACCTTGTGAACTTTGGGATCACTAGCTATCGGAAATATACAAACTTGAATCTTGTCGCTTCTCTTGAAAGTTTCTTCCTGCTCGGGGTTGTTCGAGATTGCTTGAGGCGACTGAAGCTCGAGCCTAGAGGATGATCTCTCTTTCAGAAGGGATCTGATTCCATTTCTAGAAGAGGAATCAGATCCATAAGAGTGAAACTCGGAGATAGTAAACCAACCTTGAGGAAAGAACATGTCTTGGAGAGAAGTCGATTCCGAGGACGGTTGACGAGTACTAATACTTCCTCGAGAAATCTTTCGACCTTCCTATACTACCTCCGAATGAACGTATGTATGAGGGACAAGAAGACTTGCTATAGTTGAGGAGATGGCGCGTTGAAGCAGAAGTAGAAGAAGACTGGCTGAAGGAATCTGGAAGAGGAGAAAATGTTAGCGATGTTGTAGATGTTGTAGATGAGCAATCATTTGAGCGGAAATTGCTGATTGAAGCCTGTGGAGCGAGCAGAGAGAGAAAGAGAGAGCTGGAGATTATGTTGATGGGAGGAAATAGAGAGTCGAAGGAGTGAAATTGAAAGAAGATGAAAAGTAAAATTGCGAATTGATTCTTGCTTTGAGTTCGATTTCAAAGACAGGGTAAGCTGAATCTAACTTGACGGCAAATAGTTCTAGATTTGACCTTTGATCTGTAGAAAGAAGAAAAAACCGAGAAAGGGAGAGAAATGTAGGCATACATTCAGTATAACCTTCAAGCAAAATGCATGCGCGCTCTCTTCCAACCTTCTCTTCACCTCAATCTATCTCAACTAAATCAAAGACGAAACTCACATCTATCTTTTTGTGCTTCTCTTCCGCCGCTATCAAGAACGGCATTGCAGTCTTTGCGTCCCACAGTCTCTGTTCCAGAGGTGGAAGAACGACTCGTTTTCGTTTACTGATTGAAGAAGCTTCAGCAGGAGTTGGATCAATGTAAACATCTGCGCTGAGAGAATTGAGGAAAGTATCTGCATCTTGGAACGTTTCGAAAGCTAGCTCGGAACAGATGAAAGAGAGGGCTAGACTTGGACGGTAGCTAAAAGCAGATCAAAGATCGAAAGACGAAGAGACGTCAGTGTCTCTCGTGGCAATAATGCAGCTTGAGAAAATTCGAATTCAGAATTCAGAATAGTTTCACTAACCTTTTGGCCATGATGTTCAGCGCTCTAACCCTCTCTCTTTCGACAAAGTGATCCATGAGCCAAGAATTCATCTTGGGAGCGTTGCAGTACAGCTTGAAGAAGGAATGATAGTTACCTGTGACCATGGCCATTCTGACTCCTAGAGCGTGAGCGACAGGTTCGGAAGCCTTGTGTTGAGCGGTGAGTTCTGACATGAGAGCGTTGACGTCTGTTCGATAGGAAGAAGAGCGATGAGAAAGGGCAAAGATTAGATTCGATTGGGTTTGGATCCTTCTCGACTACAAAGCCGTTTGTCGTCTGATTCTCACCTCTTCTATTCCTGGTATGTAAGAGATAAAGAATTCTGTAGCCCAAGAACTCTTCCGGATGACCAGGTAATCCCAAAGCATAAAGATGTTTCAATTGAGAAGAGCATTGATTGAATTCACCTAAATCTCCTACTTGCAATGCAATTCTAGCATGAACCTCATAAGCAGAAACAGTCAGATCGTTCTTGATTCTTTGGACTGTCAGATCTTGTCGCAGAGATTTGAATTGATCACACGTATAAGCGTAATTCTCTTTCTCTCGCCAATTATCTTTGAGGAAGTTCAGAGTCTTGTAAAGAGTCGAAAGTGATCGAACACTACGAGGATCGGGAGCCTACGAAGACGAGAAATTCAAGAGTAGGAAAAGATGGGTACGAGAAGATCAGGGACCAGTAGAAAGAGGTACGAACGAACCGAGGCTCGAAGAAGTAAAGTCTGCTACTCACAGAAGTCAATCGAAGGTAAGGCTTCTCAAGCTTGGTGCTTGTTCCTACGACCGTATGTTCATCCCAATCGATAACGTTCTTTCAAAAGGAAGAAGAATTGACAGCTAGTCAGCCATTTGCGCAGGCTGAAGAATCTCCAAGAAGCGAAAGTCAAACTTCAGTCCCTTTTTCGATCACTTCCCACTTCTTTGACTTTATCTCACGCTCTAACACTAGTTCAGCTTCCCACCCATTACTCACCGGATCAGCATAGTCACTTTCGAACCCTCTTGCACCATTGGTAGGACCATTCGTGAATTGTCTCTTTCCCTTTCTATCTCCACCAGCAGAAGGACCAGCTCCACCATTGATTCCCATCCTTCCAAACAGAGAGGTACCGGCCTCTGGTTCCCCTCTTTCTCTCAGGAAGTCTTGTTGTTCCTTCTCGAACCTCCTCGCTCTCTTGTTCTTCGCATCCTCATCTGCAGATGACATGGCAGGACTGTCATGTCTAGGATCTCCACCGAGACGCTTCTTCTTCTTGACGGGAGCGAGAGTCAGACTGTATAGGAGAAGCAAAAAGGCCGACAAGAAAAAGATGAGAAATCAGTAACGGAATGACAAGATCAAGCTGGAATGCAAAAGATGAGATGAGGGATGATTGGCTACCACCACCACCAACCTTTTCAACTGCATGTGTTCCCAATCTGTCGACTCTATCGCTCCTTGCTGGAATTTGAGATAGATGAGATCTTTGAGTTCTTTCGAGACGATGTCTCTGTTTGCATTTGTGCAAGAGGCGAAGACCTTGTTCGCAAAGTCTCTGAAGGAAATCGAGATGAGGGAGAGAGATGATCGATCAGCACACAACAACTACCGACAGAATGAGTATCGTATCTGGGCTTAAAGGTCTGGTCCATTCAAAGGGATCTCGTCAACTGACTTTAATGATTGTGGCCATTTCCCATCCATTTTGGCGTTTGGTTGATAGTTTGAAGAATTAGAAGTCGAAGTTTCTTTCCACCAACCAACATCATCGATTCAAGACAAAGAAAGCAAAAGTCTCAAGAAGCTCGCCATCAGATTAAGCAGTAAGCAACATGTCATCATCAAGAGACAATAGACCAAAGCAGCAGATGCTTGTTCTGTGCGGAGTAAGTCAGATTGCTGCCCTGCGATTCATCAACGACCTCGTCTCTCGTCTCGTTCTTACTCAAGCTTTTCTCTCTTCCATCGCAGTGGGTAGGAAGCGGCAAATCTACTTGTGCGTATACTGCCTTGAAATCTGTCTAGAGAGCACGAAGAACAGCTTGACTGCTCGCCTTTGCCTTGCTCCATCGCTTATCTCTTCTCTTTTCTTCTCTTTCAGTCGCCAGAGCGTTCGCTTCTGCTTATCCAGTGAGACAATTCGATCTTGTTGTGAAAGCCACTTGGAATCCGAGCTGAATCTTTCTTCCTTGATGCATCTACACAGAAATTCGTTCGATGCAATCAGGACGAACTGGGAAAGAGACCTCAAGTCGAAGCTCTGGCTAGGCAAGCTTTGGCTGCAGGAGCGAGCGTCATTATCGATGTGAGCATCGAAACGCTTTAGAACCTCTGATCTTCATGTGGAAAGACATCATCAATTGACAGAGCACTTTGACTTTTCTCTCTCTCTCTCTTAAACTTTCCTCTCAGAGGACGAACTTTGACCCGCCGTAAGTTTGCAGTTCTCGACTCACTTCAACTCTCTCTGATCACTGAAAACGTTACTCTGCTTCTATTGCCACCCTTCCCCCAGTCAAAGGAGGACATGGCTAGAGATAGCGGCTGAACATAGCGATTGGGTCGAAGTCTCTGCAATCGTCTTCGACACTTCTTTCGAAGAATGTGAGGATAGATTGAGACTTAGGACTGGTCATCAAACATTAAAGACACCAGAAAAGGCTCTAGAGTGAGTCCGAAGCATAGAATTGTTGTCCTAATGACTGGAGAAGGAGAAGACTAACTTTCGAACTCATCTTCTCTCTTCTTGCAAGTGTTCACCGACGATTCTCTCGATCTCTTCGGAATCCAAAACCTCAAGAAGGATTCTCTCGCATCATTCACGTCAAGTCCTCAGAGCTCTCTATCAGACCAACGTTCCAAGAACTGGAGGCGATCGCTGGTCGTCTGGCTTCTTCTACCTTTCATCACCATGATAGTCTCCCTCGTCCTCCTCCCCCCTCTCCCAATCGAGGAGGCAGAGGGTGTGGAAGAGGAAGAGGAAGCAACAGAGGCTCTTCAGGTTCCCCCAGAAACAGAAACGTCGGGAGAGAAGGTGGAAGCAGCGAGAGATTCAATCCCTACTCTTTCCCGGGAGGCAGTAGCAATTCAGACTGGACCTCAGCTCCTCCTTCATGAGAAGCGCTGGGAACTGTACACATCTATCTTCGAAATCTATTCTGCATTTCAATTCGATGACTTTCGTGGATGTCGCTGTGTACAAATTGTGAATCACGAGCGGGCAGTCTCGGACAGCGGATTTCTCAGACATAGAGTAGAAAGTAGAAGACGCTTGCTTTTAGACCCACTCTTTTGGGTCCACCACGAGGCTTCTCTTCTCTTCCAAACTTCTCCGAAGACGACTACAAATTCCGGTATCATCTCCATCGCGTTCATTTTGGGAGAGGAGGGATTTGGGACTCATCACAACTTTTGATGAGGCAGATCAAAAAAACCGAGCATGTGGACCACAAATCCATTTGAAAATCAGAAACCGATTTCCATATTCTTGCTTCTTTTCTCTCTTCTTTTCACTCAACTTTCAACTTCAAACTGCTTCTTTTGCTTTGGAAGAAGCAAATTGAGCCTCACCTTTCCCAGTAAGAAGTCAACCACTCTCTTTCACTTCAAGTTCCAACTCAAGTCTTTCAAGACTCGCCTCACACTCTTTACTTCGACTTCAAGACTCAAATTTCTTCTTTGGAACATCAGTTTCAATCACCCACACTCTTTTCAACCCATCCCGACGATGCTTTTCCCTATCAAGATCCCACAAGGCGCTGATGCTCTTCTCGCTCAAGCGGAAGCCGCTCAACAAGAATCACCAGTCGTTGAAGCTTTCGCTCAACTTGCAGGAACTTCTACAGAACATATTATATCCATTTCACTTGGAGCGTTGTTCGTAGGAGTCATCTTATCCGTTTGGCTCTGCGGATTCTCAGTCGTTCAGACCTACTTCTACTTTTCTTTCTCTTCGGTCAATGATAAGAAATCCCTCAAGCTCTTCGTTCTCTTCGTCTTTCTAGTGGATCTTAGCGACTCTATACTTTCTGTCTCTTGGCTATGGTCATATCTCATCGCCAACTACGGAAACATTGGCTACGCTCTAACGGCTTCAGGTCCTTTCTCAGCCACACCTGCTTTGGAAGGGGTCATTTTCGTCTGTTGTACTGGATTCTTCCTCCGTAGGATCTGGTGAGTGCTGTATCAAATGTCAGATCTTAGTCTCGTCAAATTTTCATTCTCGCTGAATGCGTCATTTCGTCTTCCATCCCATACTCAGGGCTCTCACGGGAAATCTACCCCTTTTTTTGTTCATCGCGATTCTTGCGACTGTCTCTTTTGGAGCCAATTTAGCCACAGTCGTTTTTATCGATCAGGCAAGAAACAGTCTAGACTCTTTTGGAGATGTCAGAGTGAGTAGAACCTCAAGTATTACTCTCTCAACTCGGATATTGCTCTGAGACGGTCGACCTTGAGCTCATTCGTCTTTCATTCTCCTTGTAACGCAGGTCTCCGCGAGCGTGTGGTTGATCTTCTCCATACTGAGCGATACAATGGTCAGCGCCACTCTAATCTGGTTTTTGAAGAGAGCAATGACTGGTTTCACAGCCACAGACGCCATTTTGACGAGTGAGTACACCGTTGATCTTTGCTTGTCATCGTCGCGAGCAATCGCTCATCTCTTTATTCATTTTTTCACTCACTCCTTTGCCATCCAGAGCTAACAAGAGCTATGCTTCATACTGGACTTCTGACGACCATTGTCACTCTGTGCGCCATGACAATCTTTCTGTCCAATTCAACGCCTTTGGGTTTGAGTTTCGTTCCATTCCTTCTGGTACTTCCCAAACTCAGGTTCAACTCTCTCATGGCGACATTGAATGGTCGTAGAATGGGTTCTGCATCCTCAAGTAATCGAAAGACAGGTACCGAAGCCACTTTATTACCGACGATGATCTCGTCCACAACGATGATGGCGAGCAGACCAAGTCTTTCGAGAATCAGTCTTTCCTCAAGAACAAGTGAGAGGATAAATGAGCTTTTCAGTCCTATCACCATGGGAAGAAGCAACTCAAGAGCCAGTGAGAACAATAGAAACTCGACGGCTCAATTCAGTTTACCGACGAGGGCCTCCAGTAGAGCAAGTCAAAGAACCGAAAGAAGTCGTACCAGTCAGAAAACTCAACAAGCTCAAGGTTTCGATTTGGTCTCTCATGGAAATTCGGTCACTCTTTCAAATAACCCACCATCCTCTAGGAAGAATCTGAGCATTACCAGGAGGATGAAGAGATCTCATTCAGATCCTCAAGCTCCAACTGCTTCCATTTTGAAAGCTAGAGAACAAGATCTTTCGGAAGATATTCAAATTTTTGGATCTGCAGCAATCTTGGATGACTCGAAAGGAGGTGGAGAAGGTCCTTATCCAGAAATGAGCTACGCTTCTTCTTCTTCAATTTCGATCTCGAATATCATTCCTACTTCATCAACAGCAGCGCAATACAAGAAGCTTCCGGCTCTGAGCATCCAAGATCAACGTATATTGGACGATCCAAGATTCCCACCTTCTGCTAGAAATGCTACTGGTGCTACTTTCAATCTTCCACCGCCGGGATCGAAATCTTCGAACAACAGTCCAAGCTCAAGCTCGAACTCGCCCTACACTTTCAATTCTTCACCTCAAGCTTACTCAAATTCACCTTCATCGAGTAGTGCAAATCTTCTGAATTCCTCAGAGGCCACTGCTTTGGGAGCTGGAATGGAGAGAGATTCAAGGTTCAGAGTCTCGACTTCGACGTCGATTGGAAGTTCCAGTGCTGCTAGTGGAAGGGCGAGCTTGAGCAGGGATAGATTGATTCACCCGGAAGTCTTTTCGATTCATTCTTCAAGATCAAGAACGTGATGTTGGACAGACGTTGCGGTTCTGAGATTTGTTTGGTAGATCATGTCGTTCATTTCTATGATTCATGTCAGACTTTCTCTTCGATCATTCCTTTTCAAGCGGTCTTACACTTTTGTATTCTTGTTTGTTTCTTTTGGCCGCTCTTGCCTTTGCTGTAGATCAAGTTCGCTGCGTTGTATTCTTCTCGTCGGGTTTGTTTACCTGTGCTTTCTTGTTCATCCAATTTGAAGTGTCTTGTCTTGACTTTTGGTTATTCAATGAACAAAAAAGCAGCGAGAGAAATGATCGATTGTCAAAAAAACGAGAGCAAATCATGTTCAGTCGACGTTGTTCGATCTAGTGGAGCTGGAAGATTTGGTCGTTGAGATTTTTTGAAAAGTGATCTTGACTTTGTCCCATCACCTCAAAAATGTCAGCTTCAAGACCAGCATTCTGCATAGTCAGAAGTTCAGTCAACATTGATGAATTCTTTGCAGTGGATCACATCGTCAAGAAGGGAGAAACTATAAGCTCGTCTGGTTTAACAAGCAGAGCTGGTGGGAAAGGTTTGAATGCTTCAGCTGCTCTCGTGAGTCAATGACTGGGACGACTCAGTTAGAGTAATCCTGAGATAATAGAACAATATGGCTGATCTACTCTCGTATCAAACAGGGACTGGCAGGTGCAAATGTAGCTCTGGTGGGAGCAGTTGGAAAAGATGCTGCATGGCCTATCGATGAATTGAAAAAGAGAAACGTAAAGGTCGAGGGAATCCAGATATTGGAAGATCTACCAACTGGCAGGGCTTTTATTCAGGTGAGTATGTCAGTGGACAGAAAGAACAGAGGGAGAAAAGGTTGAAGGAAGAGCTGCAGAAAGGTGGAGAGAACAACGGAGAGACTTGAAAGATCGAAGTAGATGTCAAGCTACTGGCTCTGCCTACCTTCTGCTGATCCAATCTTCAAGTTATTGGATAGCAAAATCATATTCCCGGACTTCTTCCATCGGAGTAGAGAAGAAAAATGTCGAAAATCTGCTGCAATCCTATCATCCAGTTCTGAGCTTCTCTCTTCTCTACCGTCTTCCTTTTTCGACTTTGATCCCACTTCAAACAGATCGCTGATGATGGAGAGAATAGTATGTGAGTGATGATGAGAAGATGATCCTCATTCACGGAAGAGGATCCATTTTCCTGATCGACTTGGTCTTTTTCTTGTTCGTCTCTTCACTCTTTTCTCTTTCTAGTGTTCTTCTCAAAGGTGCCAACTACTCGGAAGACAAAGCTCTAGCTTCACCAGAGACCGCTTTTTCTTCCTTCTCGAATCAACCAACTCATCTGGTTCTTCAAAACGAGATACCTTTAGAGCACACCAAGGCTTTCCTATCTCACGCTTCTTCAAAAGGAATATGTACAATCTTCAATCCATCTCCAATGTTGACAGTTTCCGAGATCAAACAATTCAAATGGGATCAAGTTTCAGTTCTAATAGTGAACGGAGGAGAAGCATTGGATCTTTTGGAAGCTTTCGGTCAAAAATCTTCAGAAGGTGATGATGAAAAGATTTTGGAAGCTTTACAATCTTTGGAAGAATTGAAAAAGATTAATTGGTTGGTCATGACCAGAGGAGCCAAAGGAGTTCTAGCAAGAGTCAGACTTCAAGGGAAAGAAGAGACTAGAAATCTCTTCCAAATTCCAGCTTGCAAACCCAAAGCCGTTCAAGACACTACTGGAGCTGGAGATACCTTTTTGGCTTATCTTTCTTCTGGTCTGATGAAGGAGGTAGAGGCGAGTAAACTTCCTAATGAAGAGGAAGCGAAGAAGGTTTTGGGATTGGCAGTTCAAGCTTCAGCGATGGCGGTGGAGAAAAAGGGCGCGATGGACAGTGTTCCGTCGATAGAAGAGGTGGAAAAGAGGATGAACGAATCAGTCTGATTCTGGAAAGCATTATTTCATGTTTGGTTTTGTTACAATTTGTCTTTTACTGTATTCGCCACGCATACAATAGAGTTTCGTCGGAAGCTTCAACTAGAAGAAGAGTCTGTTTAGTCAGATTCGGGTGAGGAAAGATCACGACAGAAAGAAGAGAGTCAGTGATATGAATCATGGATGATAACAGTTGACTCTGGATCCTCGATACTCACGTCTTTTCCTTCAAAGCTCTCCAACCAAGCTTATCCCAATCGTTGCTCCTGATCCACATCTCTTGAACGCTATCCAATCTAGCCAAGACTGCCATTCCTTTCCAAGCCAGCACTCTTGGGTCCAATTCTCTAGGAGCAGGGCTGACTGTAGAATAAGGAGGATTGTTAGGGTCCAAGCCTAAAGAGAGATGCCAATTGATGAGATGATTGTTAAGTCTAGCTTCTATAGCTCCTGCCAAACCTGGAATGAGAGCGGTTCCACCAAAACAGATAATGTTTGAAGCGAATCTCTTGACTCTTTCTTGAGCTACATTTGCCGAGAAGTTTCCTTTGGAAGTGGCTAAGAGACTGTTCCAAATAGCGACGTCTAGAGGGACTTTGGAAGCTTCCCAAGGCACGTTGATTTGAGGCATTGGAACTTGAGGCGAAGCTCGATGACCATCAGTAGCACCTGGAGTGCCTGTAGCTTGACCCGTCGAGTTCACTAGAGGTGTTACGAAAGAACCTTGAGCTTGATTAGCTTGATCGAATCCGTTTTGCTGAGGAGGAGCAGCGGAAGAAGGATCGGATTGAGGTTGAGGTGGTTGAAGAAGATGCGACACTGAAGATTGCATTGCAGCAGTCGAAACTTTCGCATCCAATCGATCCAATAAGGTCGAATTGTCCCAATTTGACTCCTCCCTCTCATCCTCTTTCACTTTCTTCTCCATCCTTTCCAGAACAGGCAAGATAGCTTTCTTTTCATCGAAATCGATGACTCTGGTATTGAACAGACTCATTGGAGCCAATACTACTTCGTCATAGGTTCTGACAGAGTATTGGTAAGTAGGTTGATTTGGAAGTCGAAGCATGATGGAATTGATGTTGAGTCCGTATTGAGAAATGTCTAGAGTGTTGGTCCTTTGCTTGAGATCATCTATCAGATTCTCGTCTGTTAGATTGTTCTCAATGTCGATGTCCTTATAAGGCAAATTTGCTCTGAGAAGAAGTTCCTTGAAGAAAGTGGTGATGTCGTTACCTCCATAATTGAGAGCGATTCTTGATTCAGCTATCACTGATCCTTCGTCAACACAAGAGACTTGAGACCTCGATCCACCTAATCTGACCACACAAGTAGCAGAAGATCCAGCTCCGAAAGTGACAGCAACCGATTCGGTTTGAATGAATGCAGCGCCGAAACCCATCTCTGAAAGAAGTAGCTCGACTAGATTCCTACAGTCCGATCTGGAGTAGAGATCTGGAACGATGAGAATGACTCCATAAGTTGACCATTCCCTCTTTGGGATTCCAAGGCCATAAGAAGTCGATTCGGATCCTGAACCTTCGGAAGCTTGACCAGCAGAAGCGGAAGCAGCAACAGCAGCGAATCCACCTTTTGAAGAGGAAACTTGAGCTGCTCTAGCTTCTTGAACGCTCTCTTCAGTAGGTGCAGAGATGGCTTGTTCCCATAGAGTTTGAACGTCGTTGAGTAGAATCCTTTTAGCAGGTGTTTTTCCATAATGTTCTTCGTAGGAATCGAAATCCAAGAGACCAGATCGGAATGGCCTGAAAAGATTCCATTCTCTAGTGGCAGTTGGAGGAGCTCCATTCGTGTTTGATTGAGATTCTTGATGAGACCTAGAGAAAGTTGGGAGACGAAGGGCTTCTTCCCCGATTCTGACATCGTTTCCTTTGATCTCTTCCGTCCACATGCTTCCATCTGAATCCAAGTCATTGTGATCAGATATCCTCTGAGGTTTAGAATCCAAATTATAATTTGCAGCGTACTGCACTCCATTTGTGACTGGTCTCAACCTTGAAGAACGCATGATGCTTCTGAGATCCGCTCTGAGAAGTTCGATCTTTGAAGACAGCTTTGAGAAAGAAGGCGCAGATTAAAAGTGAGAGAAGAAGAATGAAAGGTCAGTTGGGCTCGAGCTCGAAGGGAGAAGGAACTTCGATGGAGGAAAAGATTCACTCACTGGATCTAGATCCCTTCTCTCTGTTGGCCATTCTTCTTCTTCTTCCTCTTGATCATCCTCTTCATCGTTCTCATCTAGATCCATTCTTTGAGTTCTAGCAGGTGCAACAGCAGGCTGCTGAAATCCACTTCCACTAGCCAAGCTTGACGAGTTGTTCTGCTGAGTGGATTTGCTCTTTCTAGGTTTTCTGTTTGTGGTTGGAACCTTGCTTCTTCTTGCTATGACAGTCGGAATTGTGAGAGGATAGGCATCTGTAGCTTTACCGATTCGAGTAAAGTGAGAACCTGGATGAATGACAATCGTTCTCGAAGCTGGATTGACCGTGATCGCTGTCCCCTGAGATGAAGAGAGAGCAAGATATAACGACAAGCATGAAGTAAGAATCGAACAAGAAAGTAAAGGGAGGTATATTGAACACGAGGAGCCGAGACACCCAAAGAGATGTCTTCTCTCGAGAAGCCTTTGTCTGTTCGTAGACTCTGCTTCTCTCTCTCTCTTTCTCTCTTCTGTCGGAGACGAAGCGGCTTGCACTTGATGATACGATGTGGCTGTTCGCAATCTACAATTCAAGTGAGATCTCCCTTTGTGATTCTCTCCAGCTATCCAGATGCTCATCTTGGCTGCTCTCTCTCAATCAAAGCGAGATCTCTTCCGTATGCTTACTCACCTCTTCTTCATCTTCTTCATCATCATTCCCAACACCTGGAGCGGGAGTACCGGTCTGACTCGAGGGACCTGATGCTGATGGACCAGCAGCGTTTGGATCTGATGGAAGTTTTCTCTTTCTACCTCGATTTGCCTGAACCATGGCAGTTCCAGACGGAACAAAGGTGTTTTGAGTTTGGTTTGGAGGCAAAGGTCTATTCTGAATTGCTTGCTGATCGGTCTTTAGGTAATTTGCAGACATGTCTGACGAAGGAGAAGATAGAGATTAGGAATTGGAGAAGGTAGAGCAAAGCTTGATGGGATTAGTATTTCTACTCTCCATCCTCATTCTATCTCTTCTTTGAGATAATGTAGATTGGAATCTCACTTTTTGCGTTTATCTGATTCGGATAGAAGAAGGAAGAAGTTTGAAAGGGTAGAATTCTAGATTCCATCGATCCTGATCCTCTGCTTGGGTTCATGGTGCTAGTGTTTTGAGTTTGTTGATGATACTGCATCTGATTTGATCCATCGAACGAGTAGCCTTGATTGGCTGCCATTGCGACTGAATGGAAGTTTCTACTGCTTCTGAGATGGGATGATGGGATGGATAGACAAGTTCGAGATCAGAGTGCAAGAGATCTTCGTCTCTCGATAATCGTTCTCTCGCCATGCTTTGATCTCACTCTAGATTTTCCATTCTTAGCAAGATGTTTGGATTAAAGAGACAAAATTATAGGGAACATCTACATCTAGATTGGAGAGATCGTTACAAGGCGAACAGCAGCAGACACACAGACCAGCATTACAGGGATTCGATTCGAGTCAATATCTTTGGGATCCGCAAAGCTTGATCATTTTGACAGGCAGAAAACATTTCCCAAAGACATGACAGATGAAGAAAGGATGGCGCAAAGATCAGTCTTTCGTCTCGCTTCGAGGTGGGTAACCAGTCGCTCAACTCACCTACCAGAGCTCCAGGAGTCACATAAGAAGAAGAAAATAAGTTCTGATGATTCGAAGAGTTAAGAAGGTCAAGCTCTTTCAAAAAGAGTTGAAGAACAAATCGTCAGGTCGCTGTGTTGTTTGTTAAGAAGAGCTGAAGTGCAAGCCTTAGGTCAACTTCGATCGTTAGATGAAACTCACAATTTTGGACGTGGTTCTTGTCTTCCAAGACTTTCAACTTTTCCTTGATCTGCTTAAGATCCTTCTCAATCTCCTTAATATCTCCCTTTTTTTCTTCTTTCTTCCCTAGCACTCTAAACAACGTCTTCTTCGAAGAGTCGTCCGAGGTCTTGTCATCCTGTTTCTTATCGTCCAACTGTTTCTTTTCGACTTTAGATTCGTCTTTTGGTTGAGAATGTTGTGGTTGTTCTTTCTTCTCTTCCTTTTTACCAAAGAGCTTCAAAAAGTTCTTTCTCTCAGAATCAGTGGAAGACGAGTTCTTTCTTTCTTCTTCTGCCTTCTTCAACTGTTCGGTTCTCTCCTTCAATTCATCCTCTTTCTTTTTCAAAGATTCTTCCAATTTTCTGTTATCTCTCTCTTTCTTGTTGACCTCCTCTTCTCTCTTCTTCAACCATTCCTCGGTCTTTTTCAATTCTTCTCCCTTGACCTTTTTTTCATCTTCAATGACCTTTTCTATAACTCTCTTTTCGTCTTCCTGCTCTTTTGCCTTCAACTTTTGAAGCTGATCTTCTTCTGTCTCCTTCTTTTTCATTGCTTTCTCTGCTTCTTCTGAATCTTCGAAAGCTTTTTTTACCTTCACTGAAGTTGAACGGCGGGGTGGTGAGATCTCATCTCCAACTCTAGCATCCTTGTTCCAAGATGGGGTTTGACCGTGAGCTACGTCGCTTGGTAAACCTTTGTTGACTATTTTCTTGATGAATTCCATTTCTGAATCAATAGAAGGTTGAGATTCGAGAGATCTGGGGTAAGGAGTTCTTGGTCGAATGAGAAGATTGCTTTGAATTTGAGAGCGATCGGTGTTTTCGAGAGGGTCTGCTATAGAGAGAGGAGAGAGCATGAAGAGGGAAATCAAGAAGTACTCAGAATAATACTCGTTTAAGTACTTCATTGGGGACTCAATTGAATGTACAGCTTTCAGGGGTCAGGAGTAATGAAAGAATGAGATCAGAGGTGGCGATTGAGACGCACCGACTCGCTCGTCGGTGCTTTCGTCAAAATTAAATTCATTTAGTTCGTAAACAAGGTCAGAGATTTTCAGGACTTCGGGTACGCCGGCTACCTAAGAGAAAGGCTTTTGGATTTGGAATGACGTCAGGGAAAGAGGTTCTTACTCGTTGGATAGAACCGCTCTTTCTATCCTGACAACCTCTCCTAGAGAACGTTTCGACGAAAGGCAGCATGAAGCTTATCGAAGAAATGTCGTGAAAATCTGGTCGGAGGGACGATGGAGTCTGGATGACGAGATTGATGCATGACGCAGTACAGAAATGAAAAGAGAGCATTGGACATTGAAGGTTTTTGACAGGCCAGAGACGGTGAGACTCGAGAAGTTGCTACTACATGTACACTTTCAAATGGTACAAAAAAGAGGAGCAAGCAGTGCTTTCACTTTACTTGTTGAGCTCTAGAAGGCGGCCAGACACCTGGAGTGTCTTTCTTCAGAACATCCCAGACTTCTTCCAACGCATCTACCAATTCTTCAGGTAGCGGCCCTTTCTCTAGATCTTTCAGATTTTGATCCAACTGAGATGGAGAAGACGAACCCAGCAGACTGCAATAGTTAAGGAGGTGAGAATTGAACGTCAGTACGAAGTGAAGATCTCGACCGCTTTTCAACATTTTTGCGATACTCACATTGCATCTCCAGCTTCGCCACTTAAGAAACTATGAAATCTACACCATCTCAAAGCCATCTCGATCATTTCAATTCCATTCTTTTCTGCGACAGGTCTTAATTTCTTCAAAGCATTGAAAAACTTCTCGTTCCAAAAGGCTGATCTGTAGAGCTTCCCAACCACAGAACCTTGATCGAAACGTTTATTGGACTCGACTGCTTCTTCTGGATCTTTGATGTTGAAGAATCCGCCAGAAGCTGGAGAATAGGCCACGAAAGAAATTCCGTTTTTGCGCAAAAAGGGTAACAAATCTTTCTCGATCCCACGAGTAATAGCGTTGTACATTCCTTGGTAAACAGTTGGCTTCACGTAGCCATGCTCTTGACAGATTTCCAATATCTTTTCGACGTCTTCGAGAGAGTACTGTAAGAAAGAAGGCAGAGAGTCCGGGCACGACAATCAAGAGAAAAGATGGATGGAAAACACTGAGCTCAGTCGACAAAACAACGAAGAAGATTGAGCTTTTTCACACTCACGTTTGAGATACCGAATCTTTCAAAGGACCCAGCTCTGTATTCTTCGTCGATGGCTGCCAGAGTCTAAAAGATTCAATTGCGGGAGGTTTAGAGAGTAAGTTACCAAATGTCAGAAGGAGAAGAAGCTGAATTCGTTCTGCGTCGAGTTCTTTCTAACTCACCCCTTGATAAGGTGTCTTTGGGTCAGGACGATGAAGATAGTAGATGTCTACTTTCTTTGTATTCAAAGCTTTCAAAGAGGCTTGACATGCTTGACGAACATCTTTTGCCTGATGAGTGTAGTTATTGTTATTCTTTCCCAATTCGTGAAGTGGAGATTCTGGTAGACTAGCCAAAGGATGGACTTTGGTTGAGATCTTGAAACCTTGCTCTTCAGCCTTGATTTTCGCTAGATATACTTCAGAGGATCCGTCTCCGTACAAGCGGGCAGTATCGATTTCAAAGACGTTGTGAGCTTTCAGAACGTCAATCATCTGTTGGGCTTCTTCCAAAGTTGTCTGACGAGATTCAGGTGAAGAACCAATGAGCATGGCCCCAAAGTAGATGGAAGGGAAAGTTGAAGTCATTTTGAAAAGTTGGTTGTTGAGGTTGGAAAGAGTTCTAGGAGAAAGATGTATTAAAACGTCCGCTATCCCTTTAAGCTTTATGAGATGATGATCGTTGCATGATAATATCGGACCCCCCCTGCTTTCTTTGACTGAGCGTTTCTCTGTCCTCTATGCACTACATACTTTGAGCAGAAAGCTTCATACGTACGAGAGAACTAATCATCGAATTTTGATAGTTCACCTACCACTTTTGTGAATGCACAAGAGGTAACAAACATCAACTGAAGAGACTCTCTGCTTTGGTCAACAACGAAAAGATGACAATTCGATGAGAATTCAATACAAAGCATGATTGAGAATACAAAACGTTGAGTACCGTATGCAACAGTGCAGAGTATGAAAGAGACAGAGGGAGAACCGACTGATGACTGAGAGAGCAAGGTGTTGTAAAGAGCCCAGAATCAATTGCGCTCTCAATTCTTGAGGGGTTTGGCAAAGTAATAAGTCAAGAGGTTCTCTTGTTGTTGATCTAGAGGTCCAATCAGCTCGAAGAGTTTCTTGGAGTCGTTCAATTGCTTGTGAGCCGAGCAGATGGTTATGACAGCCATTTGTCTCAGATCTGCATTCGAGTCGTTGAAAGCCTGATCAATGAATCAAGGGTTGTCAGAAGAGAGAGAAGAAACCAGAGTGAGTAGTTTAATCTCCAGCGCAGGAGGACAAGTAGCGAAAGGTTAGTAAAAGCACAACTCACAGTTCTGATCAAATCACTTGCTCTCGGCAATTCTTCCTCTACCAATTCCATAGGTAGTCTACTCAGAAGATTCCCAAGACCTCTAAGGCCTAAAGTGAAGACTCTAACTCTCTGACTTTCCAATTCCTTCCTTTCCCTCTCCTCTACTTTCGAATCGAGTCGAGGTAAGCTTTCTAAACCATCTTTCAAACAATCCACCATCCTACCAAAACCTAAGATTGGATTACTTCGAGAGCTCCAAGCGTCCAGAATCGTATCGCATCCTTTTTGGATGAGTTTGGATTTCGTCGAAGACTTGTTCAGCCTGATAAGAAGGGACAAGAGATCCGACTCCTTTGATGAGGACACGAAGAGAGCGTATTGATGATCGACTAAACGGTTCAAGAGAACCAGAGCTGCGCTTTTGAGATCTTCGGCCTGGATTTCGGATAGAGAGGAAAGAGGAAAGATAGAAGGACACGTCAGAGGCTTAATGATCGAAATACTTTGAAGGTTGATAAAAATTGACAACTCAAATCTCACAACTCACCTGATCCTTGCCATCCAAGAAGACGTTCAAGCCATCGAAGATCCTAACAAAGAGGTTGCCTTCAGTCCAAGCATCTATAGCCCTTTCCTCGTCATCTCTCGTAAGTTCATCTTCACCCATCTTCTGCAATCCAAGAGCTCCTCCTCCATTCATCTTCTCTCTACCTCCATTCAATCTACCAGGTTGTAGAACCATTTCGTCATCAGTCATCGAAGAATTCAAGACTGGTAACTTGAACTCAGAGCTCAATTTAGCCAGTCTCCTAAAGACCTTGAGATCAGCAGTTCCATTCTTCAAAGATTCAATCCATTCTTTAGATTCAGGTTTGGATTTGATTGGCGAAGAAGTCGAATCAGAAGGAGAATCCAACCTTGAAGATCTATTCAAAAACCAAAGATTAGAGGCTTTGGAAGAAGTCGGATGATGATTGAATTGAGAAGCCATAGTTCCGAAACTGGAACCTGCAACCGAAGTCATTGAAGAAGAAGCTGAAAGAGTTGGAAGAGGACCATCATTAGAAATCGCACTAACATCCGACGATCCGCTCGCGTTCCTATGCTTTTGTTGAGAAGTAGAGTTCAATAGACTGATTGCGTCCAAAGATCTAGCAGGCGTATGTCTTGAAGCATTCGAAGGTGAAGAAATCTCGTGAGAATAATGATGGAGAGGCGAAGGTCCTCTATGAAGCATCGAGACAGGTCTCGGTAGACCAGATCTCCTCTGGGTTGAATTTGGAGTTTGAGTTTGAGTGTTTGGTGATCGATTTGAACTGATTCCATTAGTTCCAGGAAGACCTGATGAGGTCATCTTTGGCGTCGAAGGATTGGGTTCGTCCGTTTGACTTCGTTCATTTGAAGACCTTTCAATTTCAGCGACGGCTTTCTTGGCATCTTCAGCTATTCTGGCTATCTTCTCCTCCGCCTCTGCTGGATCTTCACTCGATCGTGGGAACCTAGCAGTCTCATCGGCACTGACACTATTGTCGTTCCCAAAACTGACATCAGATATGATCGATTGATCCATGAATCCTTTACCTTTTAGAGGACTCGAGAAAGCCATCAGATCCATAGAGGCGTCCTCGGTTGGGAATTGAAGAGTATCATCAGCTGCTACTGAATCTGGGGATCGAAGTTGATAAGCTTTGTTTGCGTGAGAAGAAGAAGAAACCGGTGGTCTCCTACTTGAACTTGAATGTTTCCCGGTTGAGGCTGTTGTTGCTCCTCCAGATCTAGCACTAGCACTCCCAGTGGAGCTAGAGGTCGAAGTCGTTCTAGCTCTAGGGATATGACTAGGCGTAGAACTTCCCGAAGGATTCCTGAGATGAACTCTTGAGGAGCTGGATCCAGCCGTCGTCGAAGAAGATGAAGTTTGACGAGGAGTTCCACTTTGACTCCCAGCAGTGGATTGAGATCCAGAAGAACTGGTTCGAGTTCTCACTGGTAGACCACTAGCACTGCTGGTCCTCTGATGAATCGAGCTCGAATGATTCGAAGGGCTACTACCAGGAAGAGGAACAGTTGAAGCTTCTCTCAAAGTTGATCTTGGTGAGATGACAGAGACTGGTCGAGGTCTTCTGGTGATTGAGGGAGCAATCGGCGTCGAAACTTGAGATTGAGTTGAGTTCAGGTTGAGATTTTTCTGTCTTTCGTTGATCTCTTCAAAAGCTGCTTCCCTTTCTCTTTCCTCCTCTTCCTCTCTCTCTTTCTTCTCCTTTGCTATCTTTTGACTAGCAGCTCTCTTGGCAGCCATGATGGCAGCGGAAGGACCTCCAGGTCGTCGAGGAGCAGCAGTAGCAGTAGAAGTAGAAGCAGAAGGAGTTGATTTCGAAAGTGCTACACCAGCTCCACTATCCCCATTCTTTTCCAAGAGCGTCCTGGCCGAATTGACCTGCTTCTTGATATTCATGTCCAATCCTTCAAAGATTCGATTTGCAGAATCTCTCCAAATGCCTTCAAACTTGAAGAAAGCTTCTCGAGATTTCGATCGAACTTCTGGATTTGGATCATTCAAACCTTTCTTGAGACTAGTCTCGATTGTCTGTAATCCATCGTGACTTTCCAACTGATGTTTCTTGCTTCCATGAACTTTGAGAATCGTGTTCAAGTGATCGCACATGAAGATTCTGATGCTTGTGTTCTTCTCGAGGAAACCTTGAGAGACTAGATAGAGGAAATGATGTCTGAAACCCAGATGGCTTAGGAATTCGCCTGCTGAATGTTGAGATCCTGTAGCTACGATCTTTTTCGTATAACCGGCCATCTTGAGTAGAGCAGAAAAGAAGACTTCTGCGGAGGTATCGAGGTCGTCTCCAACCTTTCGAGCTAGTTCCGCTAGAAGGAAGATAGTATGGTTGGCTAGAGTCGTTCGTAGAGAGATGAGCTGCGAGAGAGCAACGATGCAAAATGGGAGACGAGACGAAGATCAGCAAAGGGAGAAGAAAAACAGATCTAGACTTTCTCGCCTAGAACTCACAGTCTTGACGATTCCTTCCTGCATAGACTTGATCCCAGCAGTGAAGTTGGAACTGAATTGTTCATGAGCATTGGTTGCTAGCATCCCTCGAATCTTGATGATCGAGGATTCTCGATTGAGCCAGTTGTGTTCGGTTTCCTTGCCCTTTTGAGAGAAGAGAGTCAAAAGCAAAAGCAGAAAGACGAAGGTATAGATGGAGTGAGTCAGGATCTCGAGAGCAAAGTGCAAAGAAGGATAAAGAGAAGAAGTCTCACCTCAAAGAAAGGGAGCATCGAAGCAAAAGTTCGATCCAGGTCAGATCGCGAGGCAACCTAACGAGTCCAAAAGCAAAAAGAAGGATCAAATGTCAGAATCTCGAGTAAGCAAATCTTTCCATGCTTGTTCCAATCTCACAAGACTCACATAAACAGGAGAGACGTCGTCTTCACTAGTTCCCATACTGCTCGTTCCAACAGCTGGAAGAGGAGCTTTCCCATTACCATTACCATTCGTGTCATCCAGTTCAGTCAAATCTCCTCCACCAAGGACTTCCTTCAAGATGGCTTCTGCAGTCTGTTTCCTAGTTCCCTTTTTCTCCATTTCCTTTTTGAGATCCGATTTGGCAGAAGAAGTGACGTTTGGATTCTTGAACAGCCTAATGGTCGACAGTCGAGCTGAATCCCTGACTGATGAGTCTGCATCTGAGAGTAGATCCACCAGTTGAGGGAGAAAAGGTCTGATTGGGAATTTTGGAGTTTGGGATCGGAGCAAGGCAAGAAGAGAGGAGGCCTTGGAGGTAGAGTAGAAGAAAGGAAGATTCGCGACTCAGAAATATAGCTCAGAGACTTGCCTCATATCTTAAGATTCGTTTGAAATTTGTTCATGAAGAAGGAGAAAGTTCCTGCTTCTGATCATGGAAAGCTCGAGAGGATTCAAGATGTTCTTTATCCATCCTCGCCTCTATCACTCTAACTCACCTGTTCCTTTATTCTAGGAGACTTTGCTCCCAACCCATTGTCTCTCAAGAACCTCTCATAGATTGCCAAAGGAGTTTCCACTTCCTTTCCCTTTGACAAAGAAGTAGAGTTGGACATACCGATTCCATTGCTAGCCACATAAGCCGAGCTACCCAATTCCACCAAGGCCTTTCTAGCCAATTCTCTGACCCTTTCCTTTCCATCCCCCAGTTTCTCGAGAGCCAATAGCATTGAATTGGAGACTAGAGATTTGAGATTGTGAGAATGATGGGTAGAAGTCGATGCGAGAGGGGAATAGACCGACAGTAGAGAAAGAGAAGAAGTGAAGATGGATTGATGCGGGTTCTTGAGGAGCGATTTGAGTAGATTTGAGATTGAATCATAGGTAGAGATATGAAGCTGGTGGGATGGAGAAGAATTGGAAGAGAATGGGATTGAGGATGAGGAAAGGGGATTGAGTGTTAGAAGTAGACTTGGATTGAGACTTACTTGGTCATCCTTATCGCATCCTTCCAGTTCGGATTGAAGAGAGCCAATCAGAGAGAGTCTCTTTTCTACATCTGCGTGTGAGAGAGAGAAAAGGAATGGGGTTGATGGTGGATGAGCTTCAAACAGACTCGATTGAAGGCGGAGTAGAAGAGGAGTAACAACTGCTCTTGTCTATCTGCGTCTCTATCTTGTGTCTGTTATGCGTTGAGAGTGACTGACCGTTTGTTGATTCTATTTTATTGATTAGATCTGTCACTTTCTCATCCACCGAATCCATGACTGAGTCGACTTGTGATGTTGTTTGTGGTAAAGTGTTGTTCTGCCACAGCTTTCTTTCTCTTTCTCACTCAATTCAATTCAATCCAATCCTAAATCCTTCTATTTCAAAACCTCAATCTCTCTCCAACTTCTATCTCTCTTCAACCAGTCGGATCTATTCACAACAATGGCAGACGTAGGAGGTGGAATCGCAGGCGGTTTGTGTGCAGGGCTTTGTGGGGCTGTCGTCGAAGCTCTTCAGTTCAGCTGGTTGAATCAGTGTGAGTAAGTCACTCCAGCTTTGAATTGGACATTGTAGACTATGGCTTAGATATTGCAGCCAAAGGTTTCCGGGATCAGAAGGCAATCTGCAAGAGCAAGTGGGAGGACTGAGTAGAAGACCTCATCTTTCTGTCTTCAGAGAAGGTCGACTTCCTCTCCTCGTCCCTATCAAGCATGCGGGAATCGATATTCTATCGTTTCAATACTGGAAATCAGCCGGAGAGGGAAAGTTGTGTTGACAGAAAGAGGCGTCGAAGGAGAGCTCATGCCAGTTTTGATTGACAAAAGTGGTTCCTTTTCATCTTTCTCCCCTCTCTCAAACAGCCTCGGCAGGCATAGGTTGCTGTAAATGTTGCGATATAGTCTGCAGATGTAAATGTTGTTGGGACGCAGGTGAGTATCAGATCGACATTGCGGATCTGAGCATCCGTCCCTCTCTTTCTCTTTCTCTCCCCACTAGACTCTATACTTTCTTCCTTACTTTTCAATCCCTTTGCATCTTTTCCTTCAACCAGGCGAATTCGATCCAAACGATTTCCCAGAACAATCCAAAGCCAACGAATTACAAACAAAGGCTGAACAGAATAATGAAGATACTTTACCTGCTTATTCCAAAGCTCAAGAGATGAAAGTTCCAGAGACATCGGAATCAAATCCCAACACTGATACAGTCATTCAGAGTTCAAATCTACCTCATGAAAATGTAGAGTCGAGTGGAACTGAAATCATTGGCGCGACAAATACCAATGAGATCGCAGCTGTGAATCGGAACGTCGAACAGACGCAGCAAGTTCAGAAATAAAGGTTTGGTTCTGTTTCTTTTTTGTTCGCTACGATTCTTACGACTATCCTTTATTATCGGTGCTGATTTTCTCTATCTCTTTGTAAATGTTTGTACCATTGAAACTCGTCGCCGTATCTTTTTGATTTGACACCCCCTACCGCTTCGACATCAACGTGATGGATGCTCTATGCTCGAATGAATATTCCTTACAGCTCTCGTTGAAGATGAATCGACTTCGGCTTGAGGAAGCGTACCTATTGAATCAAGAAAAGTCAACAGAGTGCACTTAAGGCGGAGAGTCATAGCATCAGATTCGAGAAAAAGAATCATAGAAAAGAAAAGAGGCATTTTATTAAAGGGGCAGACGTACAATGATGCTGAATCGCCGCAAAGAAAGACGAACAGAGAAGAAGAGAACGAGTTTTTGTAGAATGACTGGAAAGATGGGATGATGAAGTCGAAAGAGTGAGACGGACTCTCAAACTCGAAAGGAAGTGAAAGAGAAAAGGGTTTCGATTTGAGCTGGACAAAGTCAAAGGAGACATTTTGGACAGGAAGATTGAGAAGAACGGAAATAGTTTCCAATTTGCGAAGAAGAACCTTTGAATGATCGAATCAGAAGATGGAAAACGGAGACTTTCCGATGTGTCGCTTGAACTTGAGTCTCTCGAAAGAAGAACACAAATAAAGAGAAAGTAGAGGCGTTGTGAAAGGGTGAGTTCCCGCGGTCCAAGATTCCTAGAAGGTAAAGAGATGTGAAGAAAGAAAAAGGAAAAGGAAGAAGAAGAGAAGAAGGAAGGAAATGAAGTACTCTGAACATCGAGCGTCGCTCGACGTTTTCTTAGGGGGCAAACGGGAACGCTCTCTATAGAGCGTTTCAAACCCGTCCCAATTACAGAGTAAGTAAGCTGTTTTCCCAAGCCTTCTCAAGTTTATGAGAGAAGGCTCTTCGGTCTCTTTGTGGGACTACATCTCCCAGGTGGTTATGGTAATAGCGATGTGATCCAGACTTCGACCATCTTCGAAGAGTGAGTGATGTTGATTGATGAAGATAGTCGAAGTCAGAGACGAGCGAACCTTTGAGAGGCACTTCCATCTTTCGTCACCTCGCCCAACCTCGAGAAAGGTGGGTATGAAGATGAGGAGACTAAATGAGCTAGAGGTTCATAAAGTGAGGGGAACCAAAAGCTCGAAAGTACCCCAAGGCATCTTCTGCTCGTTTCTCTTGTTAGAGACCGAGCAGAGAGCCTCTGCTTCATTTCCTTCCTTTTTTCCATTTCTTTTCTTTTCTTCTCCTTTTCCCATCTTCGCAACTCTTTCCCTCTTGAAACCTTGAATCACGAGTAGAATTCTCCTCCGCTTGACCTTGTCCTTTCCTTTCTGCATCCTTTTTCGTCGAGACAGAAGAAAAGAGCCATCGTTGACTCGCTTTCCCATCGACATTTTCGATCGTTGTTTGTTGTCTCCCTCTATTTCTCCAAATGTTCTCTAAGTCCTGTCCTACGACTTTTCTTGGATCCTATCTCTTCACCAGACTCCTACGGATACAGCGACCGTCTGTGATCATCCTTTCACATTGTCGACACTAGAACCGTCGATCTATCTGACTCTTTCCATAGATAGAGCCGAACGAGCTTCTCTGATTGCAGCCAGACGAGATGTCCTGATCGCAGTCGATCGAGCTTCTTCTACAGCGATTGACAGGAAGTCTTTGACGGAAGCTAGAGGCTCTCTGCTCTTGAGAGCAGCGAATCTAGCTCGACCTGTTGCAAAGAGCAGCTGGTCTTTCGATGAAAGTGAAGAAGCAGTATGTGGAGCCTTTGGAGCTGAGAGGATCTCGACGACCAAGTCGCAGACGATCCCACTGTCTGAAGCTCTCTCGAGAGAGGCTTGGGCGATCTCCTTTTCGATGTCGACGTCCATGATCATTTCTACGTAAGTTCCACTGTCTTTTCTTTCGAGCTTGTTTGAAGGTCTTTTGAAGGTGGCTTGAGTGATCTCGTGTTCGATATCGACGTCCATGATCATTGCCATATTGGAATCGATTCTCATTTCCACTTTCTCTTCGACTTGAGCAATCTCATTTTCTACATCGATGTCCATGATCATCTCTGTATCTGAATCGACCTTCGATTTTTCTTCAGCTTGATCCATTTCCTCTTGAATATCGATATCCATGAGCATCTCCATGTCTGGCTCGAATTTCACTTCCGTTTCTTCTTCGGCTTCAGCCATTTCCTTTTCGATGTCGAGATCCATGATCAGCTCTTGGTCTGAATCGAATGTCATTTCTTCTACTTCAGCTTCCATTTCCTCCTCGATATCAATATCCATGATCATCTCCATGTTCCATTCGATTCCCATTCTCACTTCCACTTCCTTGAGCTCTTTTGCCTCTTGTCGCTTTCTCTTCTCGAGTTGACTGGCAATGACTGCTTTGTCATGAGCGAAGGCAGCGGCTCTGTCGACCCTTAGCCCCCGAATGAGGATCGAAAGAATATCGATGATGGCAGTGACCTTCTCGTCTGAAGTTTCCATTGATGAAGGTGAAGAAGTGGTGGTCTCTTGAGAGCTGACCGACTTCTGCTCAAGTGAAGCGACGGCGGCTTGAGTGCATTGTTCCTCGAGGTCGACGATAGGACAGACGACGACGATGTCATTAGAACAAGCAGTAGGAGTATCGATAGATGAGGAGGATTCGCACTCCTGGATGGCATGGATGCCTTGCTCGAATGGCAATGAAGGATGGTCGACGCAGACACAGATGCAGGCAAAGTAGAAGAAGAAGAGGAAGAAGGCTGAAAGAATGATGTTGAAGATTGATAAAAATTCTACATGAAAGTGATCGGAATAATGAAATAGTTTGAGAAGATAAGAGAAGTTTGGATGTTTGTTGGTTGAGCATCCGCTTTGCATTCCAATCTCAACGACCAAACATCAACAACAACATCCCAYCCATCCATCCATCCATCCATCCATCCACCTCAAGACTCACCTAAAAGTCCCATCCCAACAGCGGCATGAGCAACACCAGCAGTTGAGGGTGAAGCAGTTGCGACTTCCCAGACTCTGGATGGAGAGAAAGAGACCTTGGGTGCTTCGACGAATGGATTCCCAGAGTTGAGAACCAATCCACCGACTGCAACGACGCAAGGCAAGAAGACTTGAGGATCCATTATTAAGATTGAT
The DNA here is from genome assembly GCA_001599655.1 of Golubevia pallescens. NCBI lineage: Eukaryota > Fungi > Basidiomycota > Exobasidiomycetes > Golubeviales > Golubeviaceae > Golubevia > Golubevia pallescens. The sequence goes on from BCHO01000001.1 coordinate 1,191,642, forward strand.
GAAAGGGATCGAAAGGTTTGCAAAGAAAGAGGTCTTGAGACTTGCGGATTGAAAGTTTCGACTTGTTTGTTGAGCAAAGTGTGAGGAGATGAAGAGTTGGGGGAAAAGAAAAATTGGCTCTGACCTCCCCTCCTTTTATGTTTGTTTCGCTTCTAAGGATCTGGAGTTAAGAATGCACATTGGATCGGAATGTTGAGGCCTGAGGAAAGAGAAACGTCCTTCGAGAGGGTTGGACGTTGGACTGGCATGCTACTCGAAAAAATGTCTCAGATTCGACTTCGAGCGTGGAGCTCGCTTTCACCAAGTTTTGATCTCAGAGTCAAACGACAGACGAAAAAAGCCTTTTCCATTACTGATCTTTGCAATCGTACAAAGTTACAACAACAAAGAAAATGAGGAGAGAGAGAGAGAGCTCAGTACTAGAATGCCAGAAATGTAACGAATGAAGAAACCGAAACGAATCGAAAAGAGATACCAAAAAGGAAGTTTTTCTCATTCCTTCAAGCAGCCGAAACTGTCTTGACTCTAGTGTTGGTGTTACCGCTTGTTGAAGTGGGATGCAAAGCAGCGTTTGTCTGAGTAGGAGAAGATGGGGTAGCTACGATGGCAGCGTTTAGAGAGTCGGCTCCTCCAACTTTTCTAATGATTCCAATCAATTTCGTCCTTCCTTCACGAGTGATGATCTTGGTACCAGTTTCCAAATACTCTGCAAAGCGAATGAATCTGAAACGTATTCGAGCTCTATCTCCAGTTCTGACTACTGGTTTCCCATCTGCTCCAGTGTCAGCATCAGAGTCGTCCAATTTCGAAATGGAACAGATTCTGACTGTCTGCCTGACTCCATTTGCGTGTAGAACCATACAGGAACCAACAGCCAGAGTAGTAGAATCTGAACCAAGTTTGGAGAAGCAGCAAGTGAGAGAGATAGGAAATCGGATCAACAAAAAAGTTAGTGGCTTGATTTCTGGAGACAGACATGGATCGCCATTCCGCTCCAGTCGACAGAAAGTAGAGGAACTCACGATATAGACACAAAATCTCAGCCTCGAATTCGAAATGAGCTTTGGGAGCCGCGTCTTTGGCCAGCATTACCATTCCTCTTCTAACTTGATTACGACGAACTCTTTTCAGAGCAAAGGAAGCACTCTGACCTGCGATGGCAGCTTCGACATTGACTCTTTTTCTCTGTATCGAACGAACTTGAGAAGGGAAGAAAGCTCCCAAGGAATCTGGACCTAGTAGAAGCGTATCTCCAGCTTTCACTTGTCCGCTAGTAATAACTCCAGAGACGACAGTTCCAGCGAAAGGGACGCTGAAAGTGTCAGATATCTGGAAAGAGAATGGAGCTGATGTGGAAGCAAGCCAGGGAAGAGGGTCCAGGAAAGAAATTGGAGAAGAAAGGATCAGTGGAAAGACTCGAAGAGGATAAATCCATCAATGAACCCAGAATCGACTCACCAGAGGCGTCGAAAGATTGAGAATGACCTCCACTGATTGGTAAAGTGTTGAGGAAAAGACGGACCAAATCTAATCCGGCTCCAGTCACGTTTGAGATTGGGAAGATTGGAGCTACTCTATCTTTTCCCAAACGAATGGCAGCTTCGACGGCTTGATGAGCATTCTCTACGAAGATCGGAGTCTTACGACAGCCTGGAGATTTCAAGACTTTGGTCAATTGTTTAATCGTAGATTCGTAAACGTGAGCTGGAGTCATGTCAATCTTGGTGACGCAGATGAAGACTGGTAAAGCCAAGGCTAGAGCTATTCCTAAATGTTCTTTGGCCATTCCTATTAGACCTGCGTTTGCTCCCACTAGAAGCATCACGTAATCTGGCAAGCAACCCGTTAATCCGGCTACCGTTGTCCTGAGATAACGCTCGTGACCTGTTAATTTCAATAGAGGGGGGAGAAAGAGAGGGTTCAAGGGAATGAGTTTCGGCTTCGAGGGGCAAGAGTGGACTCTCAAAGGACGAAGATAGTCCTAGATGCTTACCAGCAAGATCCTATCGAGTACAAATTGAGACAAAAGAAACAGGTTCAGTGACAGTCTGGAAATGACCCAGAAAGGAAAGGGAAAAGCGGCCAGAGAAAAACCATCCCATCCGAGAACTCACAATGAAAGAGATGACCTTGGCCGACCGATCGCAGACTTCCTCCCAAGTCACTTTCCTAACAGTCTCTTCAGGTTTGATGGTTTGAACTCCTCTTGAATCGAATCCCATGATTTCCATTCCTACACTACTTGTCCTTCCAGTTTCGATTTCGTGCTTGTGTCTGAACAAGGAAACTCGAGCTTTCCCTCTTCCGTCGTCTAGAGCTCCTCTGGTCAAGACTGTATGTCAAGGAAGAGATGGTTTCGAGAATCGGTACAACGTCAGTGAGCAGATTGATGTGAAGAGAAGAAAGGGAGCTTGTATCTTGCCATTACGAGGAGATGACTCACCTCCAAGAGTTGAAGATTTCCCAGCGTCGACGTTACCTGCAGAAAGTGAGACGAGATGATCAGTTCTCAGTTCTCGGGTATTTGAAAGGGAAAACAAGAGCTCTGCAGAATGATAGCTGCTTGAAGATGGAGGGTTCAATCTACCCCACACTGCAGCTTGCTTTGAGATTGTGGATCTCTCACCATTCCCTCGCTCTTGTCCCCTGCCAATAAAACGAGACTCACCTGCACAAGCTATCCTTACCTCCATCAAATTGGAGATATCATTATGAATCCTCCTGACTAACAATCTAGCAGAAGTGGAGCCAGAGTCGTCATCCTTTGACTCATCCAACAATTGAACGACGCACTTTGCCTGATCTGCAGCCTCTTGCAAACGATTCCTTGCGTCTGAATAGTCTTTATCTGATAGATTCAATGGATTGCCATCTGCGTCATGACCTAATTTGATCAAGATCTCTCCTTGATTGAAGTCGATTGTACGTAAGAGATAATCGGATAGATTCGAGATTGCTTGTTGAGTCTCGTCTTGATTCTGGTTCAAAAGGTAGGAATGGATTGGAAGATTGTCCTTTTGGAATGACAAGTCTGATTCTGACTCTCTATTGTGAAGTCTGGCCTCGTTGAGAGAGGAAGTCAACGCATCGAGAGTCTTGGACTTTGGTGGATTGCTTGAGCTTGAAGATCGATTCTGCAGAGCTGATTGACTTGCTTTAGACATCTTTGATTGATAATTCAGATCACAGACAATCTTAAAGGCTTCCGTCTTGTTAGTGGTTGAGTCGAGTCCAGGAAGATGAGAGATGCGCTTGGTTGGTGGCAGAAGATTCCAGCTTGCCTCCTCTCACTCAACAATCTTCAAGCTCGTCTCGAGTCAAAGATCAAAAAAAACAAAACCCATTTCTCTCTCATTTGGATCAAAGAAAAGTCTATTCTATTTGTCTGGCTTCACTCAAAGTGTACAAATCTAGCAAGTCGGAATCATTCTCGACACTCTTCCCTCTCGCAATGGATCCAGCCAGAACAACCTCTTCTTGACTAAACGACCTCAAGCAAGAGTCATTGCGATCATTCCAATGTTAGACCTTGGACTTGCCCTCCCAATTCAATTTGACTCCTCTCTCTCTAGCAGCGTCGACTCTGTCCAACCAACTCTGAATCTCCTTTACGGCAGCCTTCCTAGCCTGACGCGTGGCTTCCGACTGCACTTGAATGCCGTCCAGAGATAGTAGAGATCTTAGTAACATTTCAGAAGTCCCCCTTTGAAGTAAGGAAAGTTGAGGTGAAGGTGAGACTAAGGGTAGATCTGAATCTGAAGCTGAAGCTGAGTCTTCTCCGTTTGGATTCGTTGCCGTCGTGTTCGTTGTAGATCGAGGAACAGGAGCGGTCGTCGTTGAAGTCTGAGTTGAAGTTTGATTCGGATTCTTGGTGGGATCTAAAGCATCTATACTCCTTTCCAATTGCAAGACTTTGGGTAGTAAATCTCTTCGAGCGTCTTTCCTGACTTCTTCCACTCTACTCAATAATCCCTCTTCACTTGTATCTTCCTCTTTCAGTTTCTTTTTCCTAGCTGCTTCTTCTCCTGGAGTCAAATGTCCTGTACCACTACCTTCTGCTGCACCACTTCTAAACTCTTCCTCTCCTCCACCACCACCAAGCTTCTGACCTCCTCCTGTTGCTGCACCTCCTTTTCTCTTTCTAGGTTGATAGCCAGCAGGCGTCGCAGGACCTCCATTAGATCCCACGAGCATGACTTTTGAACCGTCGACCAAACCATAGGAAGCTAAACTTTGACGATCATCTTTCATGGCTAAACCTTTGTGAATCAATTTCATGTTTGAAGGTGGAATGTCTGTTAGAGATGAAAGAGCAGCTTTGAGATCGGATAGTGTTGGAGGGGAGACCATCTCTGGGAAAGTTACCGGAAGACTGATTGGGAGTAGAGAGAGAGAGTTGTCGAGAAAAGTGATAAGAGAGGAGAAGGGGGAGAGGAGGAGAGGTCGAAATGATCAGCTCTCGAATGACTCTGTTTGACTGGTGGTAGAAAGTCTAAATCATTCATTTGAATTTGGTTCTCGGTGCGAACTGTCTCTTCTCTCTCTTTTGAGCAGATGTTGGATAGTGAAATGGAACTTGACATTTGTCCTACCTCGTCAGTCAGTCTGTGAGATCTGCGAGCTTTCGTCGTCATGAGAAGCAGATGACATGCCACTAGAGAACTCTGGTGTGCTTTCCAAGCCTCAATACTTCCATTCGGACAATTGCAGCTGCCATTCAAAGGCAGAATCGAGGTAACAGAGTCGAGCACGCTCTGTGCCAATCTATCCTAACCTATTCCTGTCTGTCTACTCACGTTTCCCTTCCCCATACGATTTGGAGTTTTCTGATTGGAGCTGCATTTGGATCCTGGCTCGTCCATTTATTCCAGTGACTCGAGAACCAAGACATTTTGGAATTGTGAGTGATTGATGTTGTTGGTGGAGAGAAGCAGTCATTGACTTTTCTTCTTATCATCTTTGCTTCTTCTTCCTCTCTCTCCCTCTCTATCTCTCTATCTCTCTTTATCTATTCTTCTAATGAGCCAAACAGACAGGAGATTCACAATCACAGTTCCTTGCACGTCGTCCAACATTGGACCTGGCTTTGACGTTGTAGGTTTGTCACTTTCTTCTTATTTGACTCTTTCAGTTTCAATCTCTTCAACCTCGAACAATCCTCATCCAATCCTATCCTACTCCGGTCAAGGCGCAAAGGAAGCTCCCTTGGATCCTTTCAAGAATCTAACCACCAGAACGGCTCTTTACGTGCTGAGGTGTTCAGGCAGATCCAGTTTCCCAAAAGGTGTCTCGATCAAAGTCAACAATGAAATCCCTTTTGGTAGAGGTTTGGGTTCATCAGGAGCTGCTGTAGTCGCTGGTTTACTACTCGGAAACTCTCTTGGAAATCTAGGTCTGTCCAAAGATAGATTGTTAGATCACGCTTTGATGATAGAGAGACATCCAGATAATGTTACCGCTGCTTTGATTGGTGGTTTCGTAGGTTCTTACCTTTTGGATCTCAACGACAAAGATAAGGAAGCAAAAGACGTCCCTTTGTCTGAGGTACTACCTGAATACCCTCCAGATGCTGGGGAAATGTGGGGTAGGAATCCTCCTAATCCTCCAAAAGGCATTGGTCATTATATCAGATTCGGTTGGGCAAAGGAAATCAAAGTCATTGCCATCATTCCTCAATTCGAGGTCAGCACCGCTAAAGCTAGAGACGCTTTACCCAAACAATACTCAATGCAGGATCTGGTGAGTAAGTCTGAACTTTGAGAGCAGGTTGGAAAGAAATTCGAGGCAAGTCGAGTCATGGTAGAGAGGACAGAGAAGAGTCCAACCAAGGTTGAGAGTCTCGCTTGAATTTTATTCTGCCACAAGAAGATATAGAATGCAGATCAATCTTCTCAAAGTCCCAGAGTCAGAAGTCTGAGACAGTAGCCTTTCCAGAACTTTCGAGCCTCGAATTCATGACGCTGAATGCTCCTTCTTTTCTTCTCGCTCTTCTCATCTTGCTTCCTTTGATGCCTGCTTCTTCGTTTCCTTTCAGGTCTTCAATCTTCAACGTCTGGCGGTGCTCACCACTGCTTTGGCTCGATCTCCTCCTGACTCAGGCTTGATCTTCCAAGCCATGCAGGATAGAGTTCACCAGCCCTACAGAAAGCACTTGGTACGTTCCGTTGTCTTTTTCCCTTTGAGGACTCTCATTGATGCTCAACTTGATTTTGATCAACGCTGATGTTTGTTAACATCGATTTCGTATCCCTTTTCTTGCATTCTCCATCTGCAGATTCCAGGTCTTCGTGAGTAAAGGTAGATGAAAATCCTTCATCAGACGTTCATCTCTTTCTCGATTTCTCTTTTTCGTGATCTTTTGTGGCTAAATCTTCTTCCTTCTCTTTCATCTTCCCAATCCCCCTTTTTCTCTAGCTCGTATTCTCTCTTCCGTCACTCCCTCGACTCATCCAGGTCTGTTGGGAATCTGTCTCTCTGGAGCTGGTCCAACAATCTTGGCTCTTTCGACATCGAATGAACAGAACATCGCCGATACCATCGTGCAGGAGTTCAAGAAGGAAAACATCGAATGCGAAGTCAGGATGCTCGAGGTTACGGAAGAGGGAGCTTCTGTGAAGGAAGAGTAAAAAGAATTGGCGGCAAAGAGCAAAGGAGAAGGTAAGACTCGTCGATTTGGAAGCAGTCTACAATAATATCTTTGTTCTTTGAGTGGAGGATTGAAACATAGAAGGAAACTCAAAAGTATATAATCTTGCAACTGGCTTTTTTTAATCGCTACCAAAGTGAGAAAACAAAGACTGGGTATAGCAATAGTAAACAAAAAGTAGTAGACAGAGAATAGAGAGCGGCTAGAAGAGAGCGTGGTGATGCTAAGAAAGACATTTGAAGCAAGGAACAGAAACTAAAGAGAGAGAGAGGCAGAGGGTTTTGAAGACATTTGTGTTTTGGAAAAGCACATCTCAAAGAAACGGGAAGCGGAGCAAGACGAAACGACAGAAACTCTATCGCTTCCATTTGGATTACGCAGACGTAAGTCTGCTTTATGGAGTCAAAAGTCTAATGACTAGTTCGACTGCTGGTCCCAGATCTCTAACGACTGAGATTCCGACATCTGGCAAAAGCTTGATGAGAGCAACGAAAGCCGGTAGAATCTCATCGACTGGAGCAGAGGGCGAATCCACAGCTCTTGCCTCTTCCATTGCCAGCATTGAAGTGGAGAGCTTTTGAACTGTGTGAATCACATGTTTTCTGGAAGAGCTGGGCAAAGAGCTCTTGGTAGTGTCCTAGGATGGAGCGAACGAACGAGAAGGGTCGAAAAACGGAAGAGAGAATCCAGGCCGATGAGTGAACCTTGCATCTTCGCATGGGTCTGGAAAACTTGAGAAAACAATAAAGAATCTCGTTCCCGTTGGACCAGCTGGGTTGGAGACTTACAGCGTGACTGAGAGCGTACTTGAGATTGTTCAAGTCGACACCGAGACTCTGCAGATCTGCATTGTCAGCGCTATCCGCGATGGCGGCTTAGCGACAGAATAAAGAACAAAGAGATAAGTAGCAGAATCAGAAGTCAGCGAAAATTCGCAAGAGATTTCGTTACACGAACCCAAGAGGGATGGGCCTGAATTCTCTCGAACGTCACTAACCGTTTAAGCTTTCCAAAGTCGAATCCATCGATGCGACGATATCGTCTACAGTGCTTTCCAAGCTTTCCTTTTGGCTTCTCATAGACAACGATCTTGATTCATAATCGGCTGGAATCCTGGACGAGTTGATGACTGAAGGCAGCAAAGCTGTCAGAAGGAGACCAAAGAGTGAAAGCTTCATGACCAATTGAAAGAGAGTGGAGATGGCTATTCGAGAGGTTAAAAAGCCGTCTGTAGAAAAGAGAGAACCAGAAGAGGAGGGAAAGGAAGGTAGGAGAAGGAAAGAAAAAGAAAGGAAAGAGAAATAGGTTTTTCGATTCAAATAAGGCTCAAAGGTGATCGGATGATGATCGTCGCCCCTGAGCTCTATTCATGACAATGGTTTCTGTCGGCTATGTACAACACATGTTACTTAACGTTCTTGTTGTTCTCATTTTGCTCGTGCTCTTGCGTCTCCCACAGGCTTACACATAAAGCATGGATGAGTGGCGAAAGTTCGGGAAGTCGAGATTCGAGATTCGAGAGTAGCGAAAGCTTCTTCTTAAGACGCACCCAATTTCCGCTCTGAATTGCATTACTTACAAATCACATACTTCAAGGTTTACTATTCTGTGATTCCATTTCGAAGTCACTCAAAGACAGGGCTACGCGAGGAAGAGAGGGAGGTCGGCCAACCTCCAAGTCGCAGCTCTTTCTTCTTTGGAGTTTCTAGTTCTCTCTAGCTTTTGTTACCACAAGGGGAGAAGAAGAGGTCACTGCGAAAGAGAAAAGAACTCAAAAGGTTGATCAGGTTCAATGGAAGGAGAATTGGAACATGACACTCTTTGAACTGAAGAGATGCAATTAATTTTTGATTGAGCATATGAAATATCTATCGACAAGCTGGGGAAAAAGGATTGAGAATACCATCGTTCTCAAAATGGAATTTTGGTCTATTAATTGAAGAAGCTAAGTTGGCTCTTTAAGCAAACTTGTAGGCCTCGTCCCTTCCAACTCCTCCACGACCTTTCTCTACCAAACCCAGACCGTGTCTCTTGAGTCTGATGGCCTGAACGGCGATGAAACCAGATGTAGCTTCTGGTTCGAAACCTCCTAGCTCGTCCATGGAGGAGAACTTTTCATCGTAGAGCATCTGAAAGACACAGAAGAAAGGCAAAAGGGAAACGATGTCAATTGTCGATCGAGATCCGAATACGTGGCACTTAAAAGGACGTAGTTTCCTACTCACCTCATCACTCTTTCTTCCTTCTACCTGTAGAGCACCCTTGTAGAGCTTCAATCTGACTTCTCCGTTGACGGTTTCTTGAGAATGAGGAATGCACTTTCTGATGAATTCAGATTCTGGACTGAAAAAGAATCCATAATAAAGAATTTCGGATAACTTGGTGGTGATCAATTGATCTCTAGCTCTTCTGACTTCTCTGTCCAAAGTCAAACCTTCCAAATCGACATGAGCAGCTCTCAGGATCGTTCCAGCAGGGGTTTCATAACAACCTCTAGATTTGACTCCGATGAAACGATTCTCTACAATGTCGACTCTTCCGACTCCATGAGTTCTTGCGAGAGCGTTCAAGGTTAGGAAAAGGTCGACCGATTCAGTATGAGTCTTTCCGGTGGATCCTACTTGAAGAGAAGTTGGGATTCCTTTGGCAAACTTGAGCGTAATGTGTTCTGGTGAATCTGGAGCTTTGGCAGCGGATGAGGTGAGTTTCCACATATCCTCTGGTGGAGTAGTGTTTGGATCCTCGAGGATACCAGCTTCGTAAGAGATGTGGAACAAGTTCTCGTCTAGGAAAAGGAGAAATGCAGAAGAGAGCAATGCATTTGATCAGCTTCGAATTCAAAGGTTCAAGTGCTTTTCCAGATTCAAATCACCCTTGCAAGACTCACCTGTACTCCATGGCTTGGCCTTGGTCTGAGTGACTGGAATTCCTTTGCTGTCAGCGTATTCCAGAAGGGCTGAACGTCCAGCGAACCTGTTATAGAATTCTAAGAGGGTGATAAGAGGAGGAGAGAAAGAGGCGATTAAGACCAGCATTCTTGTTGTGGTCCTGCGAACAGAGGATCTGAATCTGAATCTGAATTCAAGATTGAACTCGATTTTTTAGTTGGACGACTTGTTTGACGCTCTTCCCTCTCAGATTCCTTGTTCTCAAATCTTCTGCCCTCGCCTTTCCTCCTTCCGACACCAAACCACTCACCTGGGATTCTCCAAGGAGCAATGACCTTGATGTCTGGTTTCAAGCCGTAGAAAGCCAATTCGAATCTGACCTGATCGTTACCCTTTCCAGTGCAACCATGAGAGACGAAGGCACAGTTCTCTTTTGCAGCAGCCTCGATCATTCCACGAGCGATGACTGGACGGGCAAGAGAGGTTCCTAGAAGATAGACATCCTTGATGAACGAGTGATTATTTGAGGAGTAAGATAGGAAAGCTCGTCAGCAGAGAGTAGGATGGAAGGTGAAGGGTATAGAGAGAAATGAGAAATGAGAAGGAAGAGTTCACTGACCTCGTAAATGGCGTTGGCTTGGACAGCTGGCCAGACTAGCTCTTCGATGAACTCCTTCTTCATGTCCTGTGAACGGGAAGGAGGAGCATAGAGAGAGAGAGAGAGAGAGAGAGAGAGAGAGAGAGAGAGAGAAGGAGAGTGAGAGATGAGAAGGAATGGAAAGTGGGTAAAAGTTGGAGAATCAAGTTGAGACGAACCTCCAAGATGAATCCTTTGGCCCCACAGTTGATGGCCTTTGAGCGAGCAGCTTCGAAATCCTGAGATGAGATGGAATTAAGGAGAGCGAGGTAAGAAGAACGAGAGAAGGTAGATTGGAATTCTCTCTTGTCTATCTCTGTCCTTCTATCTCACTTCACTTACCTCTTCTTGACCAACGTCGGCCATGAATGCGACGACTTCGTAACCTTCATCGATGAGCCATGCCAAGATGGTAGAGGTGTCTGAGAGGGAAAGAGAAGAAGAGGAAGATTCCTCACCAAGATAAGAAGGAGGCAGAGTCCAAACTGAGGTAGGTAGCTGTTTGTGAGTGACAGCTTCCATTCTCACCTAGACCTCCAGAGTAAGCCAATAGAACTCTTCCTTTTTCGCCTGCCATTGTTGAATTTGAGTGTCAGAATTGAATTCGATGTTTGGAGAGGACAAGAAGTTTTTTCCAAAGATAAGCCTGACTCGCTTTTTCTGATCGTTCTAGATCGTTCGGAAACAACAGGGAGTTGGTTTCTTCTTAACTCACTCACCCACACCACTCACCCACACACACACACACAATGTCTACCTCTGGAATCAACGTGGCAATCATTGGTTAGTAATTGTCATCGTCAAGTCTTGTTCTTCTTCTAGAACATTCAGGGACAGAGAGAAAGAATGACCGACTAGTCGACTGACTTGTCCTCTCCTCCTTCTCTCTGTCTCTCTCTATCTCTCTCTATCTTTCAGGAGCTGGCTTGGTTGGAGGATCGGTGCTGAAGCAATTGTTGACAGTCGAGGCATTGTCGAATTTGCACCCAGTCTTGATCCAAAACTCCAAAAAGTCACTCCAACTCGATCCATCTTCTCAATCTTCTCGACTAGACATTTCCACCGACGATTGGAATGAAAAGCTACAATCTTCGTCGACTGCAGCGATCCCTTTGGACAATCTCTCCTCTTTTCTCTCCAAACTATCCACTCAATCCAATCGTCACACCGTCGTGGTGGACAACACTTCAAACGATCAAGTGGCCTCACTCTACCCTCAATTCCTCAAAGCTGGTCTCTCGGTAGTCACTCCAAACAAAAAGGCTTATTCGGCTCCTTTGGATTTATACAAGCAAATCTTGGAAGCTACAAAGATCACTCAATCCAATCCAAAACCTCCTCTGATTTACTTGGAAAGCACAGTTGGAGCCGGTCTGCCTATCGTTGGAACTCTCTTGGATCTCGTTAGAACTGGTGACAAGATTCAAAAAATCGAAGGCGTCTTGAGTGGTACCCTTTCTTACATCTTCAATCAGTTCAGTACTGGGAAGGAAGGGACTCCCAAGTTCAGCGAGGTGGTCAAAGTGGCAAAGGAGAATGGTTACACAGTGAGTTGGCGCGAGAAGATTGGGAAGAAGATATGAGGGAGAAGGGCAGTGAAAAAGGAACCGGAATGTCTGTAAGAGCTGGCAACGACGATCTTACAGAGAATAAAACCAGTCTTTGCGTGTGTCATTCGGTGGCTCAACTGCCTCTGGAAAGAGAGAGAGAGAGAGTAAACGGAGTATACAACAGCTTTCTCACTTTTCTTTCTCTCCATCTCCTATCTTCTTTCCCTGACTAGGAACCACATCCAGATGCTGATCTTTCAGGATCAGATGTAGCTCGTAAGCTAACCATTCTATCTCGTTTGATCCCTTCTCTTCAAGACAAGTTACCTCAAGGATTCCAATCCGTTCCAACCAAATCTCTTACTCCTGAACCTCTACAGAAGGTCGAAGACATTCAGGAATACATGTCCAGATTGCCGGAATTTGACCAGGATTTCGAGACTCTGAATTCGGAGGCTAGAAAGAGTGGAAAAGCTTTGAGATATGTTGGAGTGATTGATGTGGAAAAAGGTGAAGTGAAGGCTAGTTTAGAGAGGTGAGTTTCTGCTTATTCCTTGTGTTTTCTGGTCTCAAAGGTTGGAGATTATGTTTGATATCCCTTGCTTGATCTTTCTCTGTTAACTATCAAGTTGGTTTAGGAAATGCTTCTGTGAACATCTCAACTGATCCATTTCTTTCCTCTGCCTCTTGTCTGTTCCTTGTTCCCTCTCCAACTCCTCAAGTTATCCTCTCTCCCATCCTTTCGTTACCTCTTTGTCTGGATCAGACAACATCATCTCTTTCACTACAGAAAGATATCCTAAAGCACCTCTTCTTGTCCAAGGAAGTGGAGCTGGAGCAGACGTCACTGCAATGGGTGTAGTAGCTGATCTGATCAGAGTGGCAGAGAGAAGAGGCTAAAGTGTCAACAACTGTGTGGTAGAGTTCAAGCAGACTGTCTAGGAAGGCGGGTCTTTTTTTAAATAGTTCTGGAGAGAAAGAACTCAATTGATTCTATCCTGTATAGCATCTACTCTGGATTCACTTGACAGTCATTGAACAATTGTTTTCGTTGTGCGACCAAAGTGAAGAAAGAAGTACATTGTAGGCTGATCAGAACTATGAAAGCTGTCATATCAGTAGCCCCGATTTCAAACTGAAAAGTGTACAGTGAGAAATTTGAACTGGAACTTGTAGAAGATGCATCTGTCTGATCTTGAGGGCTGTCTTGTACATGGCTTCTCTTCAATGAATGCCATACAACTCTCAGAATCTAGAGCCTTCCTCACATTTCAGAGATTCTGTAAGATGCTTTTCTCCAGCTCAAGCACAAACAAGAGCCAGAACTATTGAAGTTGTAGTATACAGCCTGACCAGTCTACTCAAGCCCAACCCTTCTCTGATCTTTGTCTTTTGTCTCAGGTTTCTTTTCCATTTTGTCTTTTCGCTCCTCCCTGTCATCTTTTGTTCCAATCTCAGTGTTTGATCCAATCCTTTTGCCTTTTCTTCACGCATCCTCACTTTTGTCTTGCTCATTCACCACTCCTTAGTTCATCAAACACCTCCAGGCCTGAACACCTCAGTTGTTCTCTCTTCATGAACAAACACTCACTTTTTCTTTGTGTGCTGTTTTCCCCTAGCGCAAAACCTGCCGATCTTTTTGTTGGTCAACCTACTTCTTTTTTGGCTCTGGCAGCTGTATCATTCATTTGAAGTCTTTCAATCTTATTCTTCTTTCCTCCTTTCTGTTCAGACCGCAAGCTTAACTGGTGAGTCTCTCTTTCTCTCACTAGTTAGTAGCGTAAGTCCTCTTCTGACATACTCTTAAAACCTACAAACCTGATAGGGATGCAAACATCAAGTCAACAAAGCCTCCATCATCACCTGCTAGCTCCCTGAAAGTGAATACTGTCAGATCTTTGGATCAAAACCAAACGACTATTAGGGAACATCACAAAAGTCCACATAATTTGAAACAGGCTCTCAGGAGGCTTCCATAAAGGCAGCCCCAAAGTTGTTTGCAGTTGAAAGAGAAGGGACTGGAAAGAAGGTGAGCAAATCTACCACTTTCTCAAGAAAGGTCGGGCTTGTGGCGTGACTATCCTTCACTGACCCTGCCTGACCCTCATCTCAAGATGATACTTCAAAGTACTGCATCAAGTCTATGCCTTTGTGAACAAATTCAGCTCGGTTAAAGCCCTGACTTAGTCTTTGCGGGATATTCTGTAGAACAGAGTGAAAACCACCCTTGATCCCCAGTTGGACTGAGAGCTCTGTTTCTGTGGGATGGTGACGTAGAAAGACTGATTGAAAAAACAAAGAGACATAAATTTGATTCTCGGACAACATTAGGGTTGGAGGAGAAACTGGAAATTTGAGACGGGTATTCTGGAAGTAGGAGAGTGGAAAGAATATAACAAGGTGAGGCCTGTGAAGGAGGCTGGCTTTCACAGGTGTGTCAAAGGTGTGACACGGGTATGCCACTCACCAGCTATCTCCCTGTGTCCTCAGCTGGCCAGACAGGGATGAACTGAGAGATTAGATATAAGAAGGGAGTGAGTACAAGGCAGAGCAAATGAAAACTGAGAAATTAGGCAGAAATGGCATTAGAAGCTAGGAATTATGAAACTCCCAAGAAGACATGTGTGTGTTGCTGAAAGAGTACAGAAAAGAAAAATTCAAATGAAGGATGAAGATTCCAGAGATCGATGAGCAGTGACAAGTGAGCTCAAAACTCAAAAGACTGAGTCTCACTTACAGAGAGTTCTCCCTTTCCTAACTCAAAAGACACCCCCCAAAAAGGAGAGCGCCAGAACAAGAGCCATGGTGAAAGTAGCACCTCCCCCCCCCCCCCTTTTTTTCTCTCTCTCCCCTTCCCCCTTTTTTCCTTCTTTCTTTGTTAGATCATTGGATTCAACAAATTCAACAAGGCCAAGTCAAGTTCTCATACAAGTCTATGTTGAACCAATCCCTATCACAGAACATGATGCTTTTGGTCCAGAAGTGGTTGATCAACACATTTTATTCTACTGTCAAGGTATTTTGGTAGGTAGAGACTTCTGTACGAGTACTTGGCTGGGCACTATTTGGCCAAGATATGTGGGGCTTGCACCCACTCAACTCTTGCTGTGCTTAAAGCTTTTTTTTTCTTTATCAATCATTGAATTCAACACAGCCAAGTATTTACAAGTTTACATTAAATCAATGCTAATCACAGAACCTTTTTACACTTGAAAATGCTTCATAGTGAGACTTTAAAATTTGAAATGATTTAGAAATGATTTGAATTGGATCAAAAGGTGATGAGCAAGAATGATTTTCTAAGGAGGAAGATCTGACTAATTTGAATTGAAAATGATGAAATGGATTTGGATTTGATTTCAATTTAGGTTTTGGCTAACTCTTTTCTCCTCTTGCTGAAGACATCAAAAGCTAGAGTGATGCTTTTGATTGCGCTTCTCCTTCTAGCTTCTATGAAAATGATACTGATGTAGACAATTTGAATAATGAATGGACTGATGATGATGATCTTGTTGGTCTTCCTTGTTCTCTTTTTTTTTTTTTTTTTTTTTTTTTTTTTTTTTTTTTTTTTTTTTTTTTTTTGACCTGAGGGCAAAGAGCTTGTGGAAGCATCTTCATCATCTAATTCTCTTTCTTTTTATTTGCACTTTAGAGAATGAGGTGGATTGCCCAGGATTTTGAAACTGCATCCCAATGGGCTATCCAGGAGAAACCACTTTTCCTCCTTTGTATCAAGTGGCCCCATTAAAGAAGACAAAAGGAAGGGGCGAAAGTGGGAAAAAGGGAAAAAAGCGGCAGATCACCTGACAATTTTTTATTTTTTTTTTCCCTTATCGAGCATGGGTAGGAGAATGCATTTTACACACCCAAAATGGGTAGTGTGGGACTCAGCTCGCGCAATACCCACTAAACTCCTCCCGAGGAATACATCAGTCTTGTGAAAGTGAAGAGGTGATGGCTCTGGTGGTGGACTGTTAGGTGAGTGGGGAGAAATGGTGGGGCTTGCAAGGATTCAAACCTGCGATCGTCACTTGTTTGGTCGTTCCTCACCAAATCGCGACTTTAACCGGAAGGGCACCTTTGACCGCAAAAATTCCGAAATTCTTTTCTGAAAGTACCGGTATGTCAAATTGTGGTGGCGCTCAACTCCTTCAATTTCTTGCTAGTATATCGGTAGAACGCACCCCTGTCATTTAAGCAACCATCCCTCGGTTGGCAGGTTCCGGGTGAGGGCTGGGTTCGACTCCCAGGCAGGAAGTGTTTTTTTGCTTGTCTTTTGGCCTCTCTTTCAACCCTTTCTCTCTTTTTGTAGGTTGCATAGCATCAGTTTTGGCAAATCCTGACATTTAAAAGAGAAAACAGGACGCTTTCAACCATGAGGGGAAAATTCAAAGACTCCATCTTCCAGGTTGAAAATCAATCTCAAGAGTTGAACTTCCATCTTTTTCTT